>OY728145.1:1086796580-1087179080 GCA_963277665.1 Viscum album
AATTCTAGAAATTTTAAGGATGAAATGTTTGTTGGAGGGGAGAATTTAACGACCCATAATTCTATTAATGAAATTTCCCTTCTTATAAACATTTCATATAGTATAAATCACATAAAATTAATTAGAGATCACAATACCAGCTTTATAAATTAATAATTAATGTAATGAAAGGTATTTCTTTAAGTTAAGGAACCTATACCAATAGAATAGTAACTTGACCTTTGGAATAGTAATGTAACCCATATGAATAGTAAACTATCCAATAGAATATTAAGCTTACCAATGAAATTATAAATAAAATTTATTCCTTTATTCATCTTCTAAAAGAAAATATGCTATAATTATATCACAGTTTATGTAAATAAATTTTTTAAAAATGATAAATTAAGTGTTGGTATTTTTGTAAGTTATAAATATTTAATTAAAATTTTATAATTAATATAAAGATTTAAAATAAAATATATAATAATAAAATATATTCATATATTAATATATATATTTCTTATTATTATAGGATAATTTTATGAGACCTTAGTTAATTTTTGTAAGTGTCATAAAATTAGTTATAATATTAAATTTGGTATTTTTTTAACAAATGATAATTTTATTTAAATATTAAATTTATCATATTTATAATTTCTTTTTCATATAATGGAGTCTATTTTTGAATTACTAACACTGAAAAATGGTTAGGGTTATTTTTTGGGATTCTTCAAAAATACTTGAATTTTTGTTGAATAGTAAAATATGATAATTTAGGATAAATGCTAAATACATGAATTATTGAGTCATAGATGATATATGGATGATTTAAGCCCATAATCTCAAAATATAATTCATTAATTTATTATATTTAGTGATAATTTTCAAACTATTCATATTCTTGAGACAAAATAATAAACTAATTGATAAAATATTAAAAAAACACCCTTCTCCTCCACTATAAATACCACCACTCACCACCCCTTCTCCTCACACATTACAAGCATTGAGACATTTAAAATTTATGACTAATACTCTTCCCAAGACCCTACCCCATTTACAAGATCCAATGGTCTCATCAAATGACCAATCCATTTACACTAAGAAGATTCTCAAGGAGGAGAAAATGAAGAGGTAAAAACCTCTTTCTTTTTCTTTAAAATTCTTTTAAAGTACTTTTCTTTACTTATAATATCCTCACCTACTTATCCCAAAGTGATAGGATATCACTAGTATATTTTATATACTATAATTTTATTATGTTGATGGAATAATCCATCTTCAATTCTCTTCCATCTCTTTTTATTCTAAAAATGAAAACATCGTTCGTGAGGTGCTGATTTACCACCTTCATGGACGATGTGTTTTTGTTTTTTATTATGCCTTCAATTATGGTCATAAAACCATTTTTATGGTTATAAAAGATTATATTATTTCATTAAAAATTATGAAATTTTTTGTAACCATTGTATATACATAATATTAATTAATAAAACAAAAGTAGTATGTAATGATAAAAAAATCACCAAAATAAACTAACGATCATCACTAGCATGTTATCTAATGATTAATCCTAATAACTTATAGAAAATGATATATAATACCATTTAATAAAATTAATTATGATTAATAACATATAATCTCAATTCTGGACAACTATTTTTATTTCATATGGTTTTCCATACATGTATACAAGTAAACTGATCATGAAAACCAAGGAAACGAACGCCCCCAAATGATAAAATTGTATATTAAAATACTTCAAAAAGACCATAAATGAACTTAATAAAATTATAATAAATAAAATTAATATATAAAAGGTTATTAATTAATTTATTAATGAATATAAGTTTTTATTCTAGGACATTAAGGTCATGTTCATGACCCTCTCAGACATAAGGTAAGGGATTCTCCTCAAACCTCGATTTTTCATTCAGGTTACGCTTTAACTCTCTTTACCCCAGTTAAATTCATAATTATTATTATGAAATACTCATAAATTCTATTTTAATGTTATATAGATATGTATCTAACATAATCATTATTTCTTTTATGGGGATTTACATATTTTATAAGAATCCTTTCTCAATTCATCTTGATAAACAAGCCCGATTAAAGGGCACTTCCCAATTTCTTACAAATTTTTAGGTACACTCCATAATCTGTTTTATGACACCAATATTTTTCTAAAAATTATACCTTTTATCATGAAAAACTATATTATTTCATTTCTTATTTTTTTTAAATATGTTTCCAAAATAACTCTTCTTTTTCTAAGTAAAAAAGTGTATTTTTCTCAAGAATTCTTCGATGATTCTATTAGAGTATTTTCATCTATTACAACACCCTTCTTAGAACTTATTCTTAATTAGGTTTAATACTTTATGATATCATATACTATGTTTTATTGAATGGTTTATGATTTTTTTATTGGGGATATAATATCTTGATACCATTCTCTATATTACTCTGGATGGTTTGTAATTATGTTTATTGTTTGGGAAAAGTTATTCACATTCCATATACTATATTCAATATGAATGTATATGTTGATTATGTTTCACCCCTTCATTTGAGGAATGCATTGGAATTATTAAGTAAATGGTGGGGCCCTCTATATCCCCTCGATGCATCAGTAGGTCTCATGAGACAAAATAGACAAGGTTGTTACCGATTATCTATGGTTTCTTGGATGAACCCTTTGTTTATGATGTATGAAATTATGCATTATATCATTATGATATTAGTAAATGATATCTCATGTGATTATTTTATCAGTATAATATCTATGGTTAAGTTTCATTCTCATGTGATTATTTTTTGTGGAATTATTTTATCAGCTTTTATTCCTGCCATATTATTATCAAGATTATGATTTAATGACATGTGTATTTAGTTATCCACCATACCATATTATTTATGTTTATATATTTTGTTTTATTTCTTACCCTTACTGAGAATCAGATATCACCCCTTTATTTTGTTTTATTTTTCCCCAAGATGAAATGATGTTTATTATTAATGAATTATAGAGATAATCTAGGATTTTATGGGTGTTTACAATGGAATTTCTATGTTTAATTTCTTTTCAAGTTGTAATGTAAATTCCATGTATGTAATCTAGATTCCAAAACTACTAAACTGATCAGTCCTCAGGGATTTCAGTCTTGCATCTATGAAAATTTTATTTATGTAAGGCATCGGCAATGGACTACTAGGGATGGGGTATTTATAATTTTCCTCATTCCTTATTGTTCTTTTCATTTATTCTTTTTATTAAAACACTATTTAATCATTAGTTGAACCTCTTTAATAAAAAAAATTAAAGGGTAAAAAAGAAATTTCATCCACTACATGCAGTGGATTTTTGTTTTGAAAATTTTAGTACACAATCCTTCCCCTCAGTTTTATACCCTATTAACTACCATACATTATAAAATAAGAGTTATAAATAATTAAACTTATTCACGTATTAACTATGTGTGTGTCATGTTTTTTGAGATTTTTCTGGGGAAGGATTCATGCGACCAATTTTGAAAACCAAAAAAATATTAAATTAAAAAAAATCAATAAAAAATATTCTTCTAAAGAACATGATTCATGTGACTAATCTAAAATTTATGTTATTTTCAAATGAATGGGAGTGTTTGATCTAAATCACTAAAACACATGGAATAACCTGAGGATTAGAATCATCCTACTAGACCCTTTTTTGTTTTTTTATGGTGATCATTGACAAACTACATGGTAGTGTTACAATAAAGATCCATTTATAGAATGATTTATTTGAAGAAAATAAATATCACATTGCATCTGAATGTGATTTTCAAAAAAAATTGATCAATTTTTAATGAATTTGGGTGATAGGATAGTCTAAACTCAAGAAAGTAGGATTGAAAATTTTCTGGAAAAAAACCAACATCTGTAAAAAAAATAAGGGTATGTCCATAGAATAAAAAAAAGTTAAAAGAACATGAATAATATGAGATAAGTGAAGAAGAAGATTATTTGAGAACTTTTTATAATGAAATAAAAATTCATAGGGAGGTTGAAATTATGGAATAACAAACCACTTTTTTGGAGAATCAGAAACTGATGAAGAATAAAATATGAAAATAACCAACTCTTTTAATGATGAAATCTACACTAAAAAATATGTCATAAACATAAAGGGAGTTGAGTTAGAAAATTTTAGATCTAGGGGAGTTCACATACAACAATAGCTACCACTGGTGGAGTTTGCATACACCAATAGCTATAACTCTACCATTGGTATAGCACCATTTGAGGTACTGTATGGGTGACCATGTAGATCACCGTTATATTGGAAAAACCCAGGGGAGTCAGCACTCATGGGTACAAAGTTAGTATGGGCCACCACTGAGAAGGTGCAGATCATCTAGGAGCGGATGAGGACTGCACAGAGCGGGCATAAATCCTATTCAAATAGGATATGGAGGCCCTTGGAGTTCTAGGAGGGAGACCATGAGTTTCTATGGGTCTCACCTTGATGGGGATTGATGATATTTGATCAGGATGACAAGTTGTCTCCATATTCATCAGCCCTTTCCAGATTCCAATTAGAGTTTGCGAGGTTGTGTACCTTCTAACTCTTCCTCCATAGATTCATGGGGTGAATAATGTATTTCATTTGTCGTAGTTGAGGAGGTACTTGCATGAACCATTGAACTTCATCAACTGGGGCGAGCTAGATATTGATGATGGGGCGACGTTTGAGGAGTTCCCAGTGAAGATATAAGACCGAAAGGACCAGATCCTTTGTGTATAGTCAATACCTCTGGTGCATGTTTCGTGTCTTCATGGGAATCTCCAAGAGAGCACTTGGGAGTGGGAGTCTCAGATCCGTGCTCAGTGCCCCCATTTGTTTGTTTAGACCTTGTTTTGCCTTTCGAGGATGTAAATCCCTAAGGAGGGGAGAATTTAATGTCCCAAAAATTCCATGTAATTTTTTTATAAATTATATGGGGTCAATTCGAGACCAGGATCTAAGAAGACACATGATTCAAAGGCCTGGTGAGCCCAAAATAAACGTTTGAACTTTTTTTTAGTTATTTAAAATTGTGTGTGTGTGCACTTTTGGATACTTCTAAACAAATGCTCGGACTAAAAATCTGAGAGAACTATTGCATCCGGAACAATGACTTTACCTAAGAAAGGACCTAACCTAGACAAGTGTGGGTCGAGGGTAAAAGTTAATTTTTGAGTGTTTTAAAGAAAAAAATAAAATAAAATTAAGAAAATTTATTTTATTCAATGTTTGATTCACTATGATGCATCATTGAGCCGACTATTTCATTTCATAAATGAAACAGTGTAACATCACTGAAACTGAAGCGTAAGAGAAATGATGCTTCATTTCATAAATGAAATAGCATAACGATGCAACAACTCATCGTAACAGAAACATTGAAACTTGTTTCATCCATTAAATTGTTTAACAGAGATACAGGATCATTGGCATGATTCTGGAATCGCTCTGAGGCTTTGGATGATTTTCATTGGTGAATGATAAATGGAAAATCACCAATGACATCAAGCACTACCCCTCCTCTTCGAATGATCTTGCCCATGACAACGGATTGAGGACGTTTGCAGATGGATCACCAACAATGATGAACATCTTCCTTCGATGAGGAATCTGAAATCTAAGTAATGGGTTTAATTCTAAGTGAATTTCTTTTTTCTCCGTTCTTTGGATTCAGAGACGAACACATATCAACCCATGAATAGGTTGACCCACAGATCGATTGTGTAACTTGAGGGATGGGTTTTAATTGTGTGGATTTAAGGGAATTAGATCCATGTATTGATTCTATCCTTTGTTAAACCTTCTAACAAGGATGAATCATGTCGACACGAACAAAGGTCATGGTCTGTTCTTCATGTGTTCTTTGTGCGTTATTCTCTTCCACCTTTTTCCTTTTCGTTCCTCATGACACGATGGAAACCACAGTCCAAGTGGGACCGCTACAGCAGATCATCTTATGACAAAAGATGGCAGAACCAGGGGAATGGCCATCAGTATGAAATCTGGTAGTGGAAAACGTTTATGGCTATGTGGGCCACGACGGAAATGGAAGACCACAGAAAGAAGGTTCACGGCAGTGGAAATGGTCGTCAGCTCGAAGTACGGTGGCAGAAGTTCCCTCCAGCTCGAAGGTTGGTGATGGAAGGGCCCGCGACAACCATCGTGGGTGGCAGACATGGGTTGTTGGCAGCAGCTGATAGGGGTTCGGCTGGACGTGGCTGGGAGCTACATCACATAGTGGAGGGTCACGATCTATCTAGACTATGTGGCAGTTACATGACAGATCGCATGGCTCTAATGGATGTGGCTCTCACCGTGTCCAGGATGGACATGACCGGCCCTGCTGGGCAAAAATCGGCCCGCCAACGTGGGCCAGGCCCCTGGGTGGCCCGGTGGGATGGACCCACGGCCCAATGGGCCTTCCCATTGGTCCTTGCCAGACTGGGTCGGTTCGGGTCGATCCAACCAAGTCAGCTCAGGTTTAGACCCAATCGACCCCCTCTTCAGTAAAAGGGTCATAACTTCCAAATTGGACGTCTGATTGATGAGACGTTTGCGGCATTGGGACCCACGTGATGAGGCGGTCCATTTGATACAATTTAATTGGGTTTTAGTGAAATTTGATATATGACTGAGAGCTTGATGAATAGATTCTCTCAGAATCAAGCATGCTATGAGCAGGAATCATACGGCTGGCTATTACGAGAAGACTGTGCCGAGTGGGTCTAAGTGACCTAGAAGGCCAAAGTGACGAGCGGGTCTAGGTGACCTAGCTGGCCAAAGTGACAAGCGGGTCTAGGGGACTGAATAGGCCTAAGTGACGAGTGGGTCTAAGTGACCAAGTTGGTCTAATTGGTGAGTGGGTGTGTCTAAGTGACCCAGTAGGCCTAGGTGACTCATCAGTGGTGAGTGTATCAGCAGTACAAGGTGTTCAATATTTAAAATTAATAGTCTTTCCTTGAATACTTTAGATTATACTTGCATGAGCTGACAACAGTTTTTTCATAATTTCCTTTGTGGTATTACCTTCTTGTTTTGGGGTCCTTATTGAGTATTATGTTACTCACCCCTACATGGGATCTTCCCGCACATGTCGTGTCTTGTGAAGATGAAAGACACTTAGACAAATACCTTGGTGGTCTAGGAACAGGTGGTTCTTAGTGAGATCTGACATATGAGGTGTACTTCTACGCCTTTAGGCGACACCCCCTCCACCTATCCTTCTGGTAGGGTTTACCGCAGACAGACTTCATGAGGTTGTAATTGTCTTTTGTTGGGCTTGTATTCTGACCTCTTTACTTTCAGTTTTGTATTGTTACTCTAAATGGTTGTCTTAGTGGCATGCATGTTTACTTTTCAACATTGTGGGTTGGGGATGTGTGTGCGTGTGTGTGCGTATAGGTACTCGAACAAATTCCCCCCACTTGCGGAATAATGCCTTTGGCGGTAGTCACCAGCCCATGGCCTTTGGGAGGTGGCTTGGGGTAGTCATGGTATGGGTGTTGGGGGATGGGTCGTGACATAATGTAACATCCCAAGAATTTTTGAAATATTTTTTTGAATTAATTTAATCATTTTGATATTTTTCATTCACATAACAAGGAATATTGGTTGTGTTATATGAAAGCAACGTGTTTTGTTTTCATTTCACGCAACACCAAGTCAATTTTGAACTACATGAAACACATAGAATAGCTTGTGGTACATGAAACACTATTTTTGGCATGTGTTACACACAATACCTACTTTATACGATATCTTGTGTTGCTTGCAAGGTCGAGTTTTATCAAACTACAATATACTTTTAATATTCTTATTAAAATATTATTATTGTTACCACCTAATAGTTGGAATGGAAGTTATGAATATGATTAAATAAATTATAAAAATATTATTTAAACATTTATATAAAATTAATCCTTTGGTTTCCAATTAGTTAGAAATAAAAGTAAGAACAATTTGAAAATAAACAAATTCATTTTCTTGGAATAATACTTTTCTATGTACACACAATTTTATCTCAATAAATTAAACAAAACACTATTGATGAATATTTCTAATAAAATTTACATATTATATATTCAATCATATTTTTCACACACATCCAATATATTGTATAGGTATAAGATAAGAATAAAGACAATTTTATGAATAAATGGATGCATTTTTCTAAAAGATAATTTTACTGCCTTTTAATCATGTACCTATTTTACTTTTTATTTTTGAAACTCTTATTTTTTTTTTTGAAAAAATAAAATTCATTTTTGAAATTGGAATATCAAAATTTAATTTGGGGGAGTTTGTTGTTTTTTATGAGAAGTTTCATTTTTTGATGAATTGTGACATTCACTGAATATTAATTGAAAACTGCTTTTTCATCTAATTTATTTATATTGTAAAATTATATTTTAAATTATATTTAAAGTATAATTAGTTAAATTATACCACAATAAATATAATTTAGGTTAATGGATTAAATTTTATTTTGAAATTAGATATAAAAACATTTCAAACTTTTGAAAATTTTACTTTAAAACCCATCTTTCTCGTCACGTCTATGGTATTAATTTTAAATTAATTTCTACCAAATAAATGTTTATAATTGGGAAAATGGATTCCGTATTTAGAATAATAATAATTGATAATTTATATTAAGGTAAACATTGTTGTTAACCAAAACGATTAGTGAATGTAATTAAAATTAATTAGAACGAATTAGGTAATAGCAAGTTTACTTAGTGGTTAAACTTTAACATAAGTGGATAAATAACCTAGAAACATGTATAAAATCCATTTTCTAGTAATGTTTCTTCCATATACTCTCTTGGATCTAAAATGGACCATTATTGGTGTCACAGTATGTAAGGTATACCTATCAATAGTGTTTACCTTTTTGTATTTACTAGAATGTCACTCCTCTACTATAAAAGGGAACCCCCCACTTATTCACAAATCTAGAGCCCTATGGATCATCCAAACCATACCCAAATAAGCTAATAACTTCCCTCCCTTAATCCAAGAATCATAATTTTGGGAAGAAATCTAACCAAGGAATCCCATTGGTTCAAACCAAAATGAATTACCAAAAGAAGAGGTAACATCCTTCAACAAACAGTTTTGTTTTATTTCATTCTACACGTCATAAATTATTATTATTAAATTATTATATAATAAAACTAATATCCTAAATATAATGATATTTTTTTATGTTAGGGTTACTAACTACTCTCACACACACTTCCATCAAATGGGATGCACAATCATCATTCGTGTGTACAGAGGACTATCTCATCACGAACTAATGGCATTCGATCTTCCATTACCCCCTTTCAAGGTTGGTAATAATGTTGAAATTACTATTTTTATAACATATATATGATATTTATGATTTCTCTATGCTTCTAAAATTATTATATAACACGTAAATTCATGATTTCCATTTTTTGGAATATGATAACTTCATTTGTGGACGTTTGGACTACCGCCTCCTCAAAGCGATGTGATTCATTCACACTTTACATAAAGTGTATTAAGGATGGGTTTAGTAAACGTATATGATATATTTGACATAATAATTATACAGTAATTATAATATATATATATATATACACATATATGTCATTTACTTTCTTTCTTTCAATAGGATAAAAAAACTTGAACAACATTCATGCAAACGTACGGCCTACCGTCTCCATGATCGGTGTGTTAAATATCATATTTATATCTTTTATATATTATTTTTATTATATATATAATGAATATATATGATACTTACATAATTTTTTACATTCTATAAATAATTAAATCGTGATTTAATTAAGAAGATCAAGAATAACAAGTCAACACATATGCAAAAAATTAAAGCTGTTATTACCTGAAACATAACTTTAACATTAAATTGTTAATAAATGGGTGATATAAAGTGATAATAAAATAATATATAGTAGTATAAAATATAATATGGAAATTTGGAATATCTATAATAAACTTATAGTTATTATACATGAGGTTTTAATGTGTGTGAAGAAATTCAGTACTTAAGGTAAGGGTTTTCTCACCTCGCTTTTATTTTTGTGAGATATATTATATATTAACCACTTATTCTAGTTGTGTAGTGTATATAATTACCTATAAAACTTTATATAATTATTTTAATTTATTTAATGATTTTAAAAGTTTCAATTGATGTTATTCTTTCATGGTCCTCATGAGTCAAAAGTTACTCAGTTAGTAAGGGTTTTCTAGTCTCACTTTTATTTCTCTGAGATATATGCTATATTCACCACTTATTCTAGTTGTGTGGTGTATATACTGACCTATTAAATTTTTTATCATAAATTTAATTTATTTAATGATACTAAATGTTTCAATTGATGTTATTCTTTCATGGGGCCGATGATTCAAATGTTACTCTATTAGTAAGGGATTTCTCGTCTCACTTTTATTTCTCTGAGATATATTTTATATTCACAACTTATTCTTATTGTGTGGAGTGTATGCTTCCTTATGACATGTTATATGATGAATATAATTTATTTAAGGATATTAAATGTTTTAATTGATATTATTATTTCATGGATCTCATGATCTAATAGTTACTCAGGTCGTAAGGGGATTTAAAGCCTCACTTTTTTTTCTATAAGACTTCTGTCATATTCACCGATCATTTAATTTGTGTGGTTTATATAATACCTATAAATTTATTCTATTATTAATATCCTTAATTTTATGGGTATTTACATATAAATTTTATGATCTCTCCTTCATGTGGTTTATGGTTAAAAATTTACCAAATCGGTAAAGTGATTTTGCCTCAATTTTCTTTCTTTGAGACATATGTTATGTTATACACCTACATTCTTTTACGAGGAGAGTATAATTCCCGTTTAAATGTTTTATTATGAATATAATTATTTTCATGATATCTTAAACTTCATTTAATTTTATTATCTCATGGGGATTATCATTAAATGTTATCAAAGTGGTAAGATTCTATTGCTACAATCTCATCGTTTATCAGGATTGTTTACAATTACGCTTCCATTAATGAAATATTACGATCCATCATTCAATAAATATCATGAATTTTTTTATCCTATATTTATTAAAGATTTATTAATGTATTGATACCATTTTTCCACTCATTGGATCTTAAAAAAATTATTAAGAAACTTTTATTAAGAAAATCCCACTTTATTAATCACTTCAGTCATATGTTTATTTTATTCAAAAACTTTGTTTACTAAAAAATGTAATTTTTTTAAATGATATATTAAGATAATTTTAAAGGAAAAGGATTTTAAATTTTTTTATGTTTTAAAAATTGTTTAAAATGGTTTTGAAAGATTCCCTTTTCAGTTTTAAAAGTTATTTTCAAAGAAAATGGTTGTCAAAGTGATTTATGTTATAAATTCTTTTTTTCAAAATGGGAGTGATATTTTCATCAAGAAATGTTTTAAATGAATTTTTAAAGATTAATTAATATTTTTTCAATGATTTTTCAAATAAAATGATTTTGGAAACGTTTTATGTCTTAACAACAGTGATTTTCCAAGAAATATTATTTTCTTTAAGGGCTGTTTCAAGTGATCATTCAAAATCCTTCTCCATATATGATGAAATCCTTTGATATAGTTTATTTATTACTAGTTATATAATCCAAGGATACCACTAATATTATTTTATGAATTTTTTATTTTTTATTTCATGATTTTTTTGAAACATGTTTCTCTTCCACGGGTTATACCGTGATAAATTTATATGCAACCCTCCTTTGTTTCAAAGGTTATTCTAGGGTGAAATGATTATGAAACCTATCTATTTTCTATAGTTTATGATATGATGAAATTTTTATGATACACATTTCATTTCATGGGTTATGATATGATTTTTATGAAACCCAACTCTTTTAGTGGGTCATGAGATGATGGATGTTCCATTATCTTGTGGGGAATGTTTGTATTATTTCATTATGTGACGTGTGGGACCTATATCACCCTACAACGAATTAGGCAATGATAAATGTTATATGAGATATGTGAGTGCATGTGTTTTAACTAAAATCCAAAAATAAGAGGTTACACAGGTTGTAGCCCAAGCCCCAAAACAAGAGGGTACACGGGTTGTAGCATAAGCCCAAAAAAAGAGGTCACACAAGTTGTAGTTCAAGCCTAAAAACAATAGGGTACACAGGTTGTAGACCAATACCAAAAAAGAGGGTACATGGTTTGTATCTCAATCCCAAAAACAAGAGGGTACACATTTTATAGCCCAAGCCCAAAAAATAGGATATATGGGTTGTAGCACAAGCCCAAAAACAAGAGGGTACACAGGTTGTTAGTCCAATCCTGAAGTAGGTACGTGGCTGATTATCCCAAGCCAAGCATGTTATGAAGGTCTTGGTAGGTAGTCTTGACATAATATTTTCTATACTTATGTGTTTTCCATGATTACAGGTCTTATTCCTATGTTATGATTTCGTCGATTATTCTCTTGATTCACTTATGATTCATGTCTTATGAACTACTAATCTTTATTCCATGACTCTTGATTATGATCTTTGAGATGTAGGGTATGATCTTATAATTTTATAATCATGTTCTCATACACTTATACTCATGTTATGCTTATATATCTTCCTTGATTAACCTTACTGTACATATGAGCTCACCCCTTATGTTTTCTTTACCCAAGTTATGAAGAAAGGTATTAAGTAGGAGTACTAAAGGGGAATAACTTTAAGGGAGATGTTGGAGATCTTTCACCAAGATAGAAGATTATGTTTCCATGTTTCCAAAGACACTAAACTATTATGGTTATCGGGAATGTAATTTTTTAATGTAAGCTTGGGTTGTTATAACTATCAGCGGGTAAGGTTTCTTCTTTGCATGAGCAGGTGAAATATGGAGTTTTAATCTAGCCATGAGGGGAATTTTTCTGTGACCCTCCAATACTCAAGTGGCAGCATACAGGTGCTCCTCCTCCTTTGGTTGCTCAGCGTATTATTTTTACAACTTCAAATTTGTAGTCGGTCGGTGAGTCACTGGTTGGTCGTTTTCATCCTTCAGTCTTTGCACCAGTGCGAGTATTCATCTTGGTAGAGATCTGGTGGTGCTGTGATTTTGGGGTTTCCAGTTCATTAGCGTCTATCGCGGCCTTCAACGGAGCAGTGGAGGCATCTGTTTCATCAACCTCTGTGGCTGTAGAGACTCCATCAAGGTAGGATTAAGGTGGTTGAGTTCAGCAGTGTGAGTATTCAACTAGTGTGGTTTTGATAATGTTTCAAACAGGGATGGTCGACGTTGGGGGTAAATGAAACAGGTCCCGATGGTGGTGGTGGTTCATCTGGTACCATCAATGGCCATGGGTCGGTTGGATTTTGATTCTGGTGGTGATTCTAGGGGTGTAATTTTGGCCCAGCGGCCCGACCCGACAAAGCCCACGTCGGGCCAGGCCGGGCTCGGGCCATAGGTTCATCAAGCCGAGCCTGGGCATGCCCAAGAAGGTATGCCGGAAAAAGCCTGCCATGTTGGCCCTTACAAAGCCCGGCCCGCTGTAAAAAAATATAACAAGAAGCTGCTGGTAGAGAGATTTTATCCCCTACCTCAGGCTTCCAAGGTTGCGCCCAGGCGCTGCGCCTATTATATTCTCACCAAACTATATATATCAACGGTATATGTGTGTATATATATATATATCATTATATATTAAAAATAATATATATATATATATAATGTGTATATATACATATAACTATTATTATATATCATTATAATGTGTGTGTATGTGCATATATATACAACGATATATAATTATATATATATATATATAATATTGTATATATATAAACATATCCGTTAATAATATATATTAATTAAGTTTGTCTTTTAAAAATCCATTAATAATATATATATATACAAACAAAGCTATTTATATATATATCAATGATCTAATATTATATATATATAATAACTTGTTGTATATTAATAAAAAAATAACACTCAACTAATGGTGTTCGTGCACATCCCTCAACCTCATTAATTTTTTTAAGTATGTTGCGGCTTGCATATATTATACATATATAAATATATTTAGAAAAAAAATTAACCCGCCACTACTACAAAAACGGGCAGGGGAAGCGCTACCCTTTTATCAGCGTTAAAAAAGCGCTGATAAAGGGGGCATTTATCAGCGCTAATAAAGGGGGGGGTCTTTAACAGTGCTAAAAAAAGCACTGTTAAAAGTGACCCTTTATCAGTGCTTTTTTAGCGCTGATAAAGGCCCCCCTTTATCAGCACTTTTTTTAGTGCTGTTAAAGGGGACCCCTTTATCAGCGCTTTTTTTAGTAGCGCTGATAAAGAGGGGCTTTATTAGCACTTTTTCTTAGCACTGATAAATTTTATGTTTCAAAAAAAATTAATGAAAAATAATATATTGTTATATAAGTATATTTATATCTATATAAATATAATATATATTTTTTAAATATGTTTTAGATAAGTATAAATAGACTATTAGATTTTAATATATAAGAAATTTAGTGAAAATGGATTTAAAATATTTTAAAAAATATAATTAATTAATAATTTTCTAATTATCATCAATTAAAAATCATTTGATAATAATTTTAAGACACAAAAAATCAAAAAAAATAATAAAAGATCTAAAATAAGTTGAAAATGTAACTCAAACTTCAAACGACCATAATTTTTGATCCGGGTGTCCGTTTGAGCTCTACAACATATCAAATCGAAGCCTGCGACGAGCTCTACGCGCTAGTAACCCAAGAAAATCTTCTTTCACATTTTTCGAGGCCAAAAAGTCCCAAAAGGCCTCCAAAACTGAGTTTTTAGTCAGGATACCCCGATTTGTTAACATTCAAACAGGTATAACTTATGATCCGAATGTCTGTTAGGCCTGTACCACATATCATATCGGAGATTGTTTCATTTTCTTCGATTTGACTAGTTGTGGAGTTAAAACGGGCTTTTGGATTAGAAGTTATGGTCGTTTTAACATTTTATGGCTTTTTAAATACACATATATACGTATTTATTCGTAAATATGTGTGTGTGTGTATGTGTGTGTGTGTCTTTGTGTGTGTTGTATATATGTATGTATGTATTTATTTATTTATTTATAAACACACATAAAAAACATATTTTATAAATGTATTTAAAAATAATCTTATAAATGTATATTATTATACAAATAAATATATGGAAAAAATTATAACTAAATATATATATATAAATAAATATAAATATAAATTAATATACGAATAAATATATATATATACTAATATATTAATAAATATATATGTATTAATATAACTAAATATATTTATATTAATATGAATCGATATTATTATACGAATAAATATAACTATATATATATATATATATTAATATTAATATTTGAATAAATATATATGTATTAATATAACTAAATATATTTATATTAACATGAATCTATATTAATATACAAATAAATATAACTATATATATATATATAAATAAACAGATGTTTCATTAAATAGAAAAAAAACGAAATCGTATAGTGGTAAAGGTGCAGGCGCGCAAGGGGGAGGTCACGGGTTCGAGTTCTGGTGGAAGCAAAGAGGTGCGCACAGGGGGCGTGTGAGGGACGCACGGGCAAGGGCAGCACATTAGAGTGGTCCACCTAGCGCTAATAAAGGGGGTCAAGCACTGTTAAAAGCTCCACCCTCCGAATTATATATATATATATATTTATTTATTTATTTATTTATTTATTTATTGACTTTTATCAGTGCTCAGAAAAGCGCTGATAAAAGGGTCTTTTATCAGCGCTGACAAAAGACCCCTTTTATCAGCGCTTTTTTTTTAGCACTGATAAAAAGGTTCCTTTATTAGTGCTTATCTTCGCCTCGATTAACAGCGTTTTTTTAGCACTGTTAATGCCCTTTTCTAGCGCTGATAAAAGCCATATTTGTAGTAGTGCGCCCACTGCGGCGCACCCCTCAACCCCTAATTATTATTTTTACAATTTTATCATATTATATATATTTATATATATCAATCGTTTAAGATTATATATATAATAACTTATTATATATTAACAAAAAAAATATAACACTCACCCAATGATATTCACATACACCCCTAACCTCATTAAATTTTTTAAATATGATGAAACTAGCATTTTATATATATGTATACACATATAGAAAAATCTATTAATAATCTATATATCAATGATATGATACAATATATATATAAATAAAGCCATTAATAATATATATATATATATATATTAATAATATATATCAATTAAGTGTGGCTTTTAAAAATCCATTAATATATATATATATATATAAACACCCCTATTAATAATATATATATTTATATCAATGATTTAATATTTTATATATAATAACTTATTGTATATTAATAAAAAAATAACACACTCACCTAATGATGTTGGTGCACGCCCCTCACCTCATTATTTTTTTAAGTATGTTGCAACTTGTATATATTATATATAAATCTATTTAGAAAAAAAAAATTAACCCACCCACAGCGATGCACCTCCCAACCCCTATTTTTTTACAATTTTATCTTATTATATATATATAATAACCTATTATATATTAACAAAAAAATAACTACTCACCCAATGATGTTCACACCCCCCCATCCTCAATAAATTTTTTTAAATATGATGAAACTT
The DNA here is from genome assembly GCA_963277665.1 of Viscum album. Classification (NCBI taxonomy): domain Eukaryota; kingdom Viridiplantae; phylum Streptophyta; class Magnoliopsida; order Santalales; family Viscaceae; genus Viscum; species Viscum album. The sequence goes on from OY728145.1 coordinate 1,086,813,322, forward strand.
GCATATATTATATATACTACATATATATTTATAAATCTATTTAAATAGATTCACATCCATAAATTTGTTTAGAAAAAAAATAACATATTCTCTCACTGAAAAATGTAAATAAAATAGAAAATAAATGTTTTTACAAAAAAAATGTTTTCATTTAATAAAAATACATGTAAAAAACGTGTGTTTAAAAAAATAAAAAAAAACATTTAAAAAATGTTTTAAACTAAAAAAACGCTTAAAAATACATTTCATAAACATGTTTAAAAAAATAAATGTAAAAAAAAATTAAATAAATGATACAAAACATTTAAATAACAACGCTTTAAACTAACCCACTATTGCGCACCCCCAAATTCCTCATTATTTTTTTTACAATTGGCACATAATATATATAAATTCACACACATATATAAATCTATTTTGAAAAAAATAACATATCCACTCACTATAAAATGTTAATAAAAAAATGTATTTACATAAAACATGTTAAATGTTTAAACAAAATATATGTAAAAAACATGCGTTCAAAAAAATATTTTAAATTAAACGTCTAATAATCAATGTAAGAATTGTTTTAAACAAATGTTAAAAAATAGTTTAAATAAAAATGTTTAAAAAAAGTTCTTAAAACAAACATTTAAATTATTATTTTTTTAAACAAACACATAAAAAACTTTTTACATTAAAATTTTAAAAAAAGTTAAATGTTTTAAAATTTTACTTCTGAAAATCATGCGTTTAAAAAAAATTAAAATTTTTTTAAATTAATCATTTAAATATAAATGTAAAAAAAATGTTTTAAATAGATGTTAAAAACGGTTTAAATAAAAATGTTTAAAAATCATTAACAAACGCTTAAAAAATTATAAATAAGTTTAAAAAATGTTTAAAATAAATATTAAAAAAATGTTTAAATCACAATGTTTTAAACTCACCCACTGTTGCGCATCCTCCAATCCCTCATTAATTTTTTTTTACAATTTTCACATAATATATATAGATTCACATATAAAAATCTATTTAAAAAAATAACATATCCACCCACTGTAAAATGTTAATAAAAAATAATATAAATGTTTTTACAAAAAACATGTTAAGAATTTTAAAAAAATACAAGTAAAAAACATGCGTTTAAAAATAAATGTAAAAAAACATTTTAAATAAATGTTAAAAAAAACTTTTAAAACAAACAATTATTTTGAAAATAATAAAAGCACACCATGGCCCGACTTGAAAAAGCCCAGCCCGGCCTGAAAAAAACCTTGTTCGGCCTGATGGTTTGGGCCGGCCCGAGGCTACGCTCGGGTCACCTCATGAGGTTGTTCGGGCCGGGTCGGCCGACCCGACCCAAATAGCGGTCAGTGGCCTGATTTTTTGCAAGGAAAGCCCGGCCCGACCCAGCCCAATCCGAGCCAGGCCGGGCCGAAATTACACCCTTTTGTGAGTCGTGCTCTTGGTGGTGACTCGTGATGTCCATCAATGAGTCGTGCCTTACCGTACGTCAAAAGAAGTGGCAGCGGTGGGTTGTGATCCATCGGTGAGCGATGCAATTGTTGGTGTCATTGGCGAAAGGTCGTGACCAATGGTGGTTCAAGAATCACTTTTGGGTTGCCAATGGTGGGTGAAAATTGACGGTGGATGGTTTGACGGAAGGTTGAAGCAAATGGATGGCATTAGGTGATGCAATGGTGGGTTGTGTGAAATAGGGGAGCATAATCACCACTAAAACAGGGGAGTAGTAACTCATCTACTTGCGGTTGGTTCTGGTTCTTGGCGGTAAGTTATTTTCTAGCGTTGACTCAAGCAAGAGGCAGACGATATTTAAATTACTGGTTGTTCCTAGTCTGCAAACATAATAAAAATATTAAAACATTAATACGTTAAATAAATTAAAATTTAAACAAAACTAATTTAATTAATTAGTAGAATGAAACTTAATTATAGAATAATAAAAATATAAAAAGTATGGATAATTAATTACAAAAAAATTATGTTACTTTAAATTAAATACAAAACTTAATTTTAAGGACTAAAATTAAGAATAGAATTAATTAATTAGTTAAATGTACAAAAAAAAGTTGAAAGAAAAAAAGATTAAATTTTAAAATGTTAAAATTATAATTGAAAAACATATTAAATATTAAAATGTAAATTAGAATACAAAAATAAAATATTATAAATTAAAATAATGTTTCATTTACTATATAATTAATAGTTGCTTAATTAATAAAAACAAAAATGAAACTAATAGTTATAAGCCAAGCACAATAAAAGTTGAAAAATTAATTATCATAATAAAATAAATAAAAATAATTCAAAAACACTAAATGATTTTAAAAGCTAAAAATACAAAATTTTACATAGAAAACAATTAGTTAATAAATTAAACTATAGAATTAACAAAGATAAAATAATTAACAAATAAGGAACAATTAATTAATTAAAATATAAAAAACCTAAATAAAATATGTGGAAGAACATATCCATTAAAGGCCACATCAAATTCCCTCATACTTAACCATCGATTGTCCTCAAGCAATTGATAAACAAATTTAGTGGGAAAAAATAAATATCAAAGTTGAAAAATTATAATTCCCAAAAGAATTGATTAATGAAAATTGATTTTCTCCTATGAACCCTTCTAAGAAAAAAAGTGTAAATTTCCTCTTAAAAGAAATTAGATTACGTGCTAGATTAATTACAATTATACTAAAATTATCTATTTTGAAAAAAATGAATTGAATTAAATAATCATCAACTTGCATTTAAATAAAACATCAAAAACTTCCCTTTACCTCCAGAATGTGTAGACACACATAAATATCCCACAAATAAATTATACCCAGCTAAATGGATGATTGGGTTCAATAAATACATAGAGAAATAATTAACTCATCCAAAAGTTTTAGGTATAAAAGAATGAACGATTGAAGGAAAGAAGATCAACTTGGTTTAAGAATTTCATTTCATAGCCATGGAAATGCATGTCTTCTAAGTTTGATTCAGTTGAAAATGTTATCATTCAATGATAGTTGTATAAAATTGTCTAAAAAATCTTACCATGAACATATGGTTTCAAGAGGTCAAGAAATGATTTACTCAATTTAACTCATGGGTGATTAAGATATAACTTATTCAATGTGGCTTCACCAATTTCAAAATAAGGAAAAAATTTGACCCATTGAAAGTGAACCCACCTCTAGGCACAACTCACCACTGGACATCCCGAGTCACCTCCAAGATCACGACCCACCGCCAGCATCAAAATACAACAGAACCACAACCATAGATGACACCAGATGAACCGCCGCCAACGCCAAGACCTGATTCATCCACCCCCACCGTCAGCCATCCCTCTTTGAAACATCATAAAAACCACACCATATCTGCCATTATTAGTCGAATCGAACCACCACAGAACACAATATCAAAACCACCACCAGATTTGAACTCCACTTCCTTCTTCCTACCTTGGGGGAGTCACTACCACCATGGAGTTAGATGATCCAAAGGCCACCAATTCTTTTTTAAAGGTCGTGATCGACACTAATGAACCAGAAAAGCTAAAATCGTTGTGCTGTCGGATCTCGACTGAGATGAAGAACCACACCGCTGCACAGACCGAAAGCTGAACATGACCTACCAGTGAATCATCGGACGACTACCGATTTGAATCTGGACCACCTAGACGTGGAGCCACCGAAGGAGGAGGATCACCCGTATACTACCTCCCGAGAATTGGAGAGCTATAGACGAATTCCCCTCACACCTGGATGAATACTCTCGATTTCCCCCCTCCTGCAAAGAAGGGGTAATTTTTTAAAATGGGTTTTAATTTTATTTTTATTTTTATTTTTTTTTGAAAAAATGGATAGTATTTGAACTATTTTTAAAAATGGGTATCGATATTGTCAATCCCGTTTTTCAAAAAAAAATAAATAAATAAATAAATAAAAATTAAAAAATTGTTTTTAAAATTTAGCCCCCAAAAGACAGGATCCCCGCATGCCTTTAACATTTCCGTGCACTGAGCCTCTCTTCGGTGGTTTCAAAGATGATTTTATAGTAGTTGGCGCCGGTGTAACTACCACATTGGACCTTTGTAGTGACAGTCTTTCCAGTATAGACGCAATCCTCGCACGTCCAGAGTGCTCGGTTGATGACCCAAGTTACTGGCGGAATTCTTAGCAAGAACCAGGACAAGCCCGTCAGAGACCCTCGCATTATTAATATCATACTTGACATTGCATATTCTCCTCATCATGACAGGCTCTTCCACGGCCAGCCGCAAACCCTTGGCAACATAGCGGACAAGTGCATTGAGGCAATTCTTCTTTTCTTCGGTCGTGAAGCTCTTACAGAAGTTGCGGTTACCGATGTTGAGAAGGGAGTTTTTTTATACCCTTTCTGATTTTTTTAAATGACTTAGGTTATTTTTTTTAAAAAAATACATCTTAAAGGCGGTATCGCCGATGCAGCATTTGTCCTAAAATAATATTTTTTTTCTATTTTAATTATGTTTTTTATATATTTAAAATTTTAATGTTTTATTATTATGTTGGTATGGATATATATATATATATAACTTAATGTTTCAACATAATTTATCTTTTATTCAAGTATGTGACTTAACCTATAAAATACAAACTATAATATCGATGTGAATGACATTTTATATATTGATTAAACATACAATAAGTAGTTGAAAATAAAAATAATTTCTTAAAAAATGTTGATAAAAATTAATTTATAAGTTTTCTAATAAACCTACTTGAAATATAAAAAAAAATTCAAGTACATGACTTTGCTAGTCTATATAATATAAACTATAAGATATATATGAATAATGTAACACCCAAGACTTTTATGTTATATAAATAATAAAAGGAATATTTTTCTACACAACACTTTCTTGGCTTGCTTTACACGAAATCGCGACCTTCCTCGATAGCTTGCGTCGTACGCAATACCGAGTTTCACTAAACAACGATATGCTATTAAAATATTATTAAAACTAGCCATTATGAATAGTAATAACCACTTTTTAAAAATTTATAAATTTTATTTTTCAAAATTGACTTCATTTTTGGATTCAGAATATCGAAATTAGCCTAGGGTGAAATTTTGGTATTTTTCTGAAAACTTTCAATTTTTGATGAATAGTGAAACCACTAAATGGTAGTTAAAAAACTGAATTTTTCATAAAACTTAATTTTACCGCTTCTGTGAGTGGAATTTCAAAAATGTGAGAGACACGGTTAATATCAAGGACTAAAATGTGGTTCAATGAGATGAAAATAATTTTTGGTGAATAGTAACTTTTTACTTTTTTTTTACCACGGTTAAAAGTAAATAGGGTAATTAAGGGTAAAGATGATATTATTATTACCTTAACACATGTCCTAATTCTATTGGATAAGTGTAATTAGACCAAAAACAAACTTAGGAATAAAATATGACCATTTAGGTCTACTTAGATTAGATTAGGACATTTATTATTAATTTATTTAAAGAAGGGTTAAAATAGATAAAATCAAAGTTGAATAAGTAAATAATTTTTAATATGGGGTTATACATAAGATAAATTCGACTATAAATATTCATTAGAAAGATAAAAATATTTCCTACATAATGGTATTTTATTTGTAATTTTTAGACATTAAATAATTTAATTTATTTATGACACAAAGATGATGCAGTAATTATCTTATTAATGAAATATTGACATAATTAATGTTATAAACACCAAAATAAATGTAATTTGAGACTTTTTATGAATTCCACTAATTTTATAGGTTAATATTACATGTTAGTATTGATTTAATTAACTTGGTTCGAACTAATAATTCTGTTATGATTTTCACAAAAATCAATTACTAAATAGTGTCAAAATTGACATAAAATAGTTTTTAAAACAAATATTATATTAGTAATTGTTATTTTATTCCTAAAAATCTAAGGTTCAGCCAAATTACTTAGATAAGGTTATATATATTAATAATAAACAACTTGGGGTTCGTTTGGCTGCTTATAGTATGTTTATTAACCTTATAGTATAAGAACACAAGAAGACACGGTAAAAGTAAACTTATTTAACTTAATGTTAAATCTAAATGATAAGGTTAAAATAGGAACCTAAACTTGAATAAATTCTATTGTATGAGAGTATTTAGACCCATCCCCACCTTAGCTTCGAAATATATCAATTTGGAGCTATTTAAAACCGAACATGACTTTATAATAAAATAATATTTTTTGTTTTCCCAAAGGTTCCTCTCTCCTCCTTTATAAAAGGGCACCTCCTCCCCCTCTTCCTCACACCGAATTGAGCCTTCAAGCTCAGCCAACCCATGCCAATTCCTCCTCTCCACTTCCCTAGAGACATCCTAGAGGTCCCGGTCTTCTTCAAAGACCAATTTTAGTGCCCTAAAAGAAGGTCTCAAAGAAGCACTTCAAAGAAGAGGTAATGTCCATTACCGATTCTTTCATCTTTATTTCTTCTTCCACTTCGTCTTCTTTAGTTGTTTCATTATGAAGTAATAACATCAGTATCACTCATATACTGATATGTTATTATAAGTATGAAACAACCCTATTTCACCATCTATCCATCCTACAGAAAAAGAAATCACCGCGCGTGCGTACGTACGGAATACCGTCTCCACGCCGTGATGTAATCTATTTTCCACCACCACCTTACTTGGATGGGTATAATGGTGTAAATAATGACTTTATATGACTATTATAAATTGATACTGATTCTGAAATAGTATACATACACTCCAATACAATTCCACGATCATAGAAACGATATCATCACTCATGCGTACGTACGGAATACCGTCTCCACGATGTGATGCGACTCGTTCTACATGATCTTCATTTCATAATGATTATATAAATGAATTTAATGAATGAATATGATATATATTACACTAATACCATTCTGTAAATGAGTTATATATAACCTAAATATAAGAATAAGAATTTATTCGACAAAACTCACATAAGAACAAAAAGTTATAAACACCCGAATAACAAGTAGCAATGAAATATTACTACTAAGAAGATAAGAAAATGACCATATATGATATCATAAAAATAATTATGATTCTGGAATAAGTCAATAACATTATTTAAATCATTATACAGGAGGTTCGGACACTTACGAAGCAAAACGGACCTAAGGTAAGGGAAATATCACAATCTCATTTTTATCCGAGATTGTTTTTACTTTGGCATTTACTGGGGTGTATTTTATCATCCACATCCATGTTTCCTCAATATGTAATATTATTTCCATTCACCTAAAATTTTTTATATCCTATTTTACCCTTCGGTGAGTTTTTATTAAAAGATATGAAAGGAATCTTTTGTCGTTTTTCATACGAGGTACTTTTTTGACTTTTTCGACAAAAGTACGAGAAGAATGTTTTTTTAACTTATACAGCATGAATGGATTTTTAAAACATTATTTCCAAGAAGCTTCCTTTACAAGTTTTCAAGTTTATTTTTAATCAACTTCTTTTAGTTCAAAATTGTATGACATGTTATGAAAGGATAAATGTTTTTGAAGTAGAAAGGATATTTTCCTCAAGAATGGAGTTCAAGAGTTTTATCAAAATTATTTTCCATCTAAGAAAATATAGGGTTCTGTTTATATCCCTATTATTACATGGATTTGATTATGTTGTGTTGGAAATATTTTCATGAATTCCTTTATCTTATATGAATTGTTTTATGATGTCACGATGTTTAAGATTCCCATTTTTATTACATGGGTTATGTAATGATGTATGATTTATGATTTTGTGGAACACATAAGAATGGTATCATTATGAGATGGGTGGGACCTATATCTCCCTCCAATGCATTGGGTAAAGATTTTATATCTCATGAGATAGACATGGCTGGAACGGTAGGTTATACCGGTTCAGTGAAATAGGACTGAAACGAGGGTGACTCGGTTCAGAAATGGACATTGTCCACTAAGATAGTCTCGGCAATGAGTCTTGACTAATAAGATATGATTCTCTATGATTATGTGTGTATGCCACATAGTTTCATGTTTTAAGTTATGATTATTTTGATTACATTTCACTGCCATGATTTATCCCATGTTATGAAATTATGATCTCTTTTGCAGGTTAAGATTTCCAAAAGTTATGTGCTTATGTATATGATGTGATTGATATTTATTTTGTTTACCCTTACTGAGCATTTGAGATCACCCTTTTGGATGTTTTATTTCCCCAGGTCAGGAAGAAGGTTATTATGTAAGATATGCCAAAAGGGACTATAGATATGATGAAATAAATGGGAGATAGTGTAGACGCTTTATGAACCAGTTGTTTATGTTTCCCAGTTTCTAAAGACACTATACCTATACGGTCCTTTCGTGGTTTTTTTATATGTTGTAATAAGTATGCTTCAATTTTGAAGTATTAACAATGTATGTAAAGTATGAGTTGTTATAGTTGGTATCAGAGGAAAGGTATAGTCAACCTTTGGAAACTAGGATGTGAAAGCCTTAGTAAGAACCCTAAGGATAAGTCTAAGCATAGAACACAATATTAGTGTTTTAGAAATGGCCATGAATAACCTAGGATAAGACCTTAAGTGTGAAATTTTATTCTTGATTATGTGGTTTTCCTATTATAATTAGTGTTTCTCACACTATTATTCTTGGTTTTAGTCAATGGCTGGAACCCAAAGGAACCGTGTTAATGCGGAATGCGATGGGAAATGCAATGATTGTCCCCCTGAGCAACCAAACGTTATGGGAGCTGGAATGCAAAATCTTGTAGCCATGATCACACAACTTTCTCAAGCTATGAATCATGCAGGACTTCCAAACGAGCAAAGGAAGGAGCAACATTCTGTTGAATCCTTCATGAGGCAGCATCCACCTTCTTTTAGCGGGTCTACTGATCCATTAGTTGCTGAACAATGGATTAGTACTACAGAAAAGATATTTTCAGTTCTTCAATGTTCTGAACAAGATAAAGTCATCCTAGCAGTGTATCGTTTGGAAGGAGATGATGATCAATGGTGGAATCTTATTAAGAATACGAGGCAAAGTGATGAAATTGAGTCCATGGAATGGGACGAGTTCAAGAACTTATTTTTCAATAAGTACTTCCCTCGTATTCTCCGAAAAAAGATGGATAAAGAGTTTCTTGAACTGAAGCAAAAGGATGATGAATCTGTTGGTACCTATGAAGCAAATTTTACAAGACTTGCAAGGTACGCTTCTGGTATTATTATCCAACCTGAGAGTAAGATCGATCGATTATTTAGTGGCTTAAAACCAAGTCTTCGAAGGGCGTTAGCCATAAGGGACTTCAATAGCTACGAGGAAATCGTTCGATGTGCTCTCAAAGTCGAGATGGAGATTGGAGTAAGCCATCAGTCATATGGGTTTGATAAGAAGAGGAAAATGGAATTCAAAGGAAAATCTAAAGAGCACACTGAAAAGAAGATGGGCTTTAACTTATGCTCAAAGTGTGGAAAGAAACATGGTGGGAGTTGTCTTAAAGGGACAAGTAAATGTTTCAAATGTGGAAAGGAAGGTCATCGGGCATTTGAATGTCGTGATGATGGGAAGAAGATGTCTAATGATGCAAACAAAAGAAGGGATACACAGAATGAACCTACTACACTTCAATGTTTCAAATGCAAGGAGATGGGACATTATGCCAATAAATGCCCTAATCCAAGGGTTGATGATGATGGTCGACGTCAACAAACTCTTAAGGCTAAAGACAAAGGAAAGTCACATGAAATTTCTATCAGCGATGTGGAGTACGATAACGATGTGGTGAAAGGTACACTTACCATCCACTCTAAAGTATCAAATGTTTTATTTGATTCTGGATCCACCCACTCTTTTATTTATGAAGAATTTTCTAAGGGTATCACCATATTACCTCAACAATTAGATGTTGAGTTAGTTGTGACAACACCTAATGGCACAACAGTCGCATCAAAAGTTAATAATTCTTCTCCGATCGAAGTTTTTGGGAAAGTGCTTCTTGAAAATCTTGTGATCCTTCCTATATTGGAATTTGATGTGATTCTTGGCATGTATTGGCTTTCTTTATATAGAGCTCATATCAATTTCCAAAGAAGGGAAGTCACATTTCATATTCCAGATCAATCTATGATCGTCTATTAATGCAAGGATGAACATAACCTTCCAATGGAAATTTCTTCCATCTTATGGGTCTTGATTCCACTAAATGAAGGTTATTTATCTCAAATGGTTGGTGAGAAACTCATGATTAAGAATATGCCCATTGTACGGAAGTTTGATGATGTCTTTCCGGAGGAATTACCAGGACTTCCACCAAATCGTGAAGTTGAGTTCTCAATAGAACTCGTACCGGGTGCTTTGCCTATTTCAAAGACACCTTATAGAATGGCCCCAATTGAGTTGCAGGAATTGAAGAAGCAACTCCAAGAGAATCTTGATAAGGGATTCATACGCCCTAGTGTGTCACCTTGGGGAGCACCTGTTCTATTTGTTAAGAAGAAAGATGGATCAATGAGACTCTGCATTGATTATCGAGAACTTAACAAGATCACTATCAAGAAAAAATATCCTCTCCCATGCATTGATGACTTATTTGACCAACTACGAGGAGCTCAATAATTTTCCAAGATTGATCTTCGTTCAGGGTATCATCAATTAAGGGTCAAAAGGGAGGATATACCAAAGACGGCTTTCCGTACAAGGTATGGACACTATGAATTTATAGTGATGCCATTTGGTCTTACTAATGCCCCTGCTATCTTCATGGATCTGATGAATAGAGTCTTTAGAGACTATCTTGATCAATTTGTGGTAGTCTTTATAGACGATATTCTTGTCTATTCAAAGAGCAAGTAAGAACATGAAGATCACTTGAGAATTATATTGAAGACCCTGAGAAAGGAGAATCTTTATGCCAAATTTACCAAGTGTGAATTTTGGCTTCAAAAAGTTTCATTTTTGGGTCACATAATCTCAAAAGAGGGGATATCTGTGGATCCAGCAAAAATAGAGGTTATCGAAAGATGGTCGAGACCAACAACAGTAACTGAGATCCAATGTTTTCTTGGTTTGGCTGGATATTATCGAAGTTTTGTGAAAGACTTTTCACGATTATCTAATACACTCACCAAGTTGACTCAGAAAGGAGTTAAGTTTGTCTGGACGGAAGAATGTGAAGAGAATTTCAAGGAGTTGAAAAGAAGGTTATCTAGTGCACCTGTGCTCACACTGCCTTGTAGTGGAGAAAGGTTTGTGATCTATAGTGATGCATCCAAGAAGGGATTGGGGTGTGTTCTTATGCAAAATGATATGGTGATAGCTTATGCCTCACGACAGTTGAAAATCCATGAGCAAAATTACCCAACACATGATTTGGAGTTAGCTGCGGTAATCTTTGCATTAAAGATTTGGAGGCATTACCTTTATGGTGAAAGGTGTGATATTTATACTGATCATAAAAGTTTAAAGTATATTTTCACACAAAAGGAGCTGAATATGCGTCAAAGAAGATGGTTGGAGCTGATTAAGGATTACGACTGCTCAATCTATTACCACCCTGGGAGAGCAAACAAGGTGGCATATGCATTAAGTCGACAAAACCATGCTAGTTTATCCATGATGAGGATCACAAAAGATCCAATATTTATGGATTTACAAAAGATGGATCTTGGAATTATAATTGAAGGGGAAAAATCTTATCTTTCTCAAATGAATGGTCAACCATCTATACATGTGAAGATTAAAGAGGCACAGAAAGAAGATGTCGAGTTACAAAAGAATGTGAGAAACGTTCCTAAATTAAACCTTGATTGTGATGGGATAATAAAGTTTAGGAATCGGGTTTGTGTTCCTCCCATCCCTGAATTAAAGAAGGAGTTGCTGGATGAGGCTCATAGTTCTTCATTCTCTATTCATCCTGGAAGCACGAAGATGTATAGGGACCTGAAAGAGTACTTCTGGTGGGATGGCATGAAAAGAGATGTTGCTGAATTTGTCTCTCGATGCTTGGTTTGTCAACAAGTTAAAGCCGAGAGACAGAAGTCTAAGGGGATGTTACAACTATTACCCATACCCTAATGGAAATGGGAAAACATCACTATGGACTTTGTCACAGGACTTCCTAAAACATCCAAAGGAAATAATGCTATCTGGGTCATAGTTGATCGTCTTACAAAGTCTGCACACTTCATTGCTATTAGAGAGGATTTCTCTCTGGATCATCTTGCCAGGATATATGTAAAGGAAGTGGTAAGATTGCATGGAGTACCACTTTCTATTATATCCGATCGGGATCCGAGATTTACCTCGAAGTTTTGGCAAAGTCTTCAGCATACTCTGGATACAGAGTTGAGTTTCAGCATTGCTTATCATCCTCAGACAGACGGTCAGTCTGAGAGAACAATTCAAACCCTAGAAGATATGTTGAGAGCTTGCTCTATGGATTTCAAAGGTGGTTGGGATCAACACCTACCTTTGGTGGAATTTTCTTATAATAATAGCTTTCACTCCAGTATTCAGATGGCTCCTTATGAAGCTCTCTATGGAAAGAAATGCAGGACTCCAACTTGCTGGGATGAAGTTGGGGAAAGAAAGCAATTAGGACCTGATCTCGTTGATGAAATGGCAGAAAAGGTCAGATCTATTCAACAACACATAAGAGCATCTCAGAGTCGACAGAAATGTTATGCCGACAACCGAAGAAAAGACATAGAGTTTGAATTGGGTGATAAAGTGTTCTTACGAATATCTCCCTGGAAGAGGGTTATGAGATTTGGAAAGAAGGGGGAGTTGAGCCCTAGATATATCGGTCCTTTCGAAATACTGGATCGTGTTGGGAAGGTAGCTTACCGATTTGCACTTCCACCGAATCTCTCTCAAGTTCACGATGTGTTCCATGTATCTCTCTTGAGAAAGTACATACCTGATCCTTCACATGTACTCAGCTCAGAAGTTGTACCGCTGGAGAAAGATCTTTCTTATGAAGAACAACCGATAGAGATTCTAGATCGTAGCGAAAAAGTCCTACGAAACAAGACCACTCGATTGGTGAAAGTTTTATGGAGGAACCACCAATTAGAAGAAGCTACATGGGAGCTTGAGGATATGATGAGGGAGAGGTATCCTCATCTGTTTGTTATAAAGTGACGAATTTCGAGGGCGAAATTCATTTTAAGGGGGGTATAATGTAACACACAAGACTTTTATGTTATATAAATCATCAAAGGAATCTTTTTCTACACAACACTTGCTTGGCTTGCTTTACACGAAATCGCGACCTTCCTCGATAGCTTGCGTCGTACGCAATACCGAGTTTCACTAAACAACGATATGCTATTAAAATATTATTAAAACTAGCCGTTATGAATAGTAATAACCACTTTTTGACATTTTATAAATTTTATTTTTCAAAATGGACTTCATTTTTGGATTCGGAATATCGAAATTAGCCTAGGGTGAAATTTTGGTATTTTTCTGAAAAATTTCAATTTTTGATGAATAGTGAAACCACTAAGTGGTAGTTAAAAAACTGAATTTTTCATAAAACTTAATTTTACTGCTTCTGTTAGTGGAATTTCGAAAATCCGAGAGACACAGTTAATATCAAGGACTAAAATGTGGTTCAATGAGATGAAAATAATTTTTGGTGAATAGTAACTTTTTACTTTTTTTACCACGGTTAAAAGTAAATAGGGTCATTAAGGGTAAAGATGATATTATTATTACCCCATGTCCTAATTCTATTGGATAAGTGTAATTAGACCAAAAACAAACTTAGGAATAAAATATGACCATTTAGGCCCACTTGTATTAGATTAGGACATTTATTATTAATATATTTAAAGAAGGGTTTAAATTGTTAAAATCAAAGTTGAATAAGTAAATAATTTTTAATATGGGGTTATACATAAGATAAATTCGACTATAAATATTCATTAGAAATCTAAAAAGATTTCCTACATAATGGTATTTTATTTGTAATTTTTAGACATTAAATAATTTAATTTATTTATGACATAAATATGATGTAGTAATTATCTTATTAATGAAATATTGACATAATTAATGTTATAAACACCAAAATAAATGTAATTTGAGACTTTCTATGAATTACACTAATTTTCTAGGTTAATATGACATGTTAGTATTGATTTAATTAACTTGGTTCGAACTAATAATTCTGTTATGATTTTCACAAATATCAATTACTAAATAGTGTCAAAATTGACATAAAATAGTTTTTAAAACAAATATTATATTAGTAATTGTTATTTTATTCCTAAAAATCTAAGGTTCGGAAAAATTACTTAGATAAGGTTATATATATTAATAATAAACAACTTGGGGTTCGTTTGGCTGCTTATAGTAAGTTTATTAACCTTATAGTATAAGAACACAAGAAGACACGGTAAAAGTAAACTTATTTAACTTAATGTTAAATCTAAATGATAAGGTTAAAATAGGAACCTAAACTTTTCTAAATTCTATTGGATGAGAGGATTTCTACCCATACTTACCTTAGCTTCTAAATATATCAATTTGGAGCTTTTTAAAACCGAACGTGAATTTATAATAAAATAATATTTTTAGTTTTCCCAAAGGTGCCCCTCTCCTCCCTTATAAAAGGGCACCTCCTCCCCCTATTCCTCACACCACTTTGAGCCTTCAAGCTCGGCCAACCCCTGCCAATTCCTCCTCTCCACTTCCCTAGAGACATCCTAGATGTCCTGGTCTTCCTCAAAGACCAATTTTAGTGCCCTAAAATAAGGTCTCAAAGAAGCACTTCAAAGAAGAGGTAATGTCCGTTACCGATTCTTTCATCTTTATTTCTTCTTCCACTTCTTCTTCTTTAGTTGTTTCATTATGAATTAATAACATCAGTATCACTCATATACTGATATGTTATTATAAGAATGAAACAACCCTATTTCACCATCTATCCATCCTACGGAAAAAGAAATCACCGCGCGTGCGTACGTACGGAATACCGTCTCAACGCCGTGGTGTAATCTATTTTCCACCACCACCTTACTTGGATGGGTATAATGGTTTAAATAATGAATTTATATGACTATTATAAAGCGATACTGATTCTGAAATATTATACATACACTCCAATACAATTCCACGATCATAGGAACAATATCATCACTCGTGCGTACGTACGGAATACCGTCTCCACGATGTGATACGACTCATTCTACATGATCTTCATTTAATAATGATTATATAAATTAATTGAATGAATGAATATGATATATATTACACTAATACCATTCTGGAAATTATGTATCTATAACCTAAATATAAGAATAATAATTTATTCGACAAAACACGCATAAGAACAAAAAGTTATAAACACCCGAATAACAAGGAGCAATGAAATATTACTACTAAGAAGCTAAGAAAATGACCATATATGATATCATAAAAATAAGTATGATTCTGGAATAAGTCAATAAAATTATTTAAATCATTATACAGGAGGTTCGAACACTTACGAAGCAAAACGGACCTAAGGTAAGGGAAATATCACAATCTCATTTTTATCCGAGATTGTTTTTACTTTGGCATTTACTGGGGTGTATTTTATCATCCACATCCATGTTTCCTCAATATGTGATATTATTTCCATTCACCTACAATTTTTTAAATCCTATTTTACCCTTCGGTGAGTTTTTAGTAAAAGATATGAAAGGAATCTTTTGTCATTTTTCGTACGATGTACTTTTTTGACTTTTTCAACAAAAGTACGAGAAGAATGTTTTTTTAACTTATACAGCATGAATGGATTTTTAAAACATTATTTCCAAGAAGCTTCCTTTACAATTTTTCAAGTTTATTTTTAATCAACTTCTTTTAGTTTAAAATTGTATGACATGTTATGAAAGGATAAATGTTTTTGAAGTAGAAAGGATATTTTCCTCAAGAATGGAGTTCAAGAGTTTTATCAAAATTATTTTCCATCTAAGACAATATAGGGTTCTGTTTCTATCCCTATTATTACATGGATTTGATTATTTTGTGATGGAAATATTTTTATGAATTCCTTTATCTTATATGAATTGTTTTATGATGTCACGATGTTTAAGATTCCCATTTTTATTACATGGGTTATGTAATGATGTATGATTTATGATTTTGTGTCACACATAAGAATGGTATAATTATGAGATGGGTGGGACCTATATCTCCCTCCAATGCATTGGGTAATGATTTTATATCTCATGAGATAGACATGGCTGGAACGGTAGGTTATACCGGTTCAGTGAAACAGGACTGAAATGAGGGTGACTCGGTTCAGAAATGGACATTGTCTACTAAGATAGTCTTGGAAATGAGTCTTGACTAATAAGATATGATTCTCTATGATTATGTGTGTATGCCACAAAGTTTCATGTTTTAAGTTATGATTATTGTGATTACATTTTACTTCCATGATTTATCCCATGTTATGAAATTATGATCTCTTTTGCAGGTTAAGATTTCCAAAAGTTATGTGCTTATGTATATGATGTGATTGATATTTCTTTTGTTTACCCTTACTGAGCATTTGAGCTCACCCTTTTGTATGTTTTCTTTCCCCAGGTCAGGAAGAAGGTTATTAAGTAAGATATGCCAAAAGGGACTATAGATATGATGAAATAAATGGGAGACAGTGTAGACGCTTTATGAACCAGTTGTTTATGTTTCCCAGTTTCTAAAGACACTATACCTATACGGTCCTTTCGTGGTTTTGTTATATGTTGTAATAAGTATGCTTCAATTTTGAAGTATTAACAATTTATGTAAGGTATGGGTCATTGTAAATAAGATTGTAAACATTGTTTAAACATATAACAAGTAGTCAAAAATAAAAAATATTTCTTAAAAAATGTGGATGAAAAATAATTTATAAGTTTCTAATCCACTTACTTGAAACATAAAAATGTTCCAAGTATGTGACTTTGCTAGCCTATATAATATAAACTATAAGACATATATGAATAAAATTTTAACAATTGATTAAACATATAACAAGTACCTGAAAATAAAAAAAATTTCTTTAAAAAAATTGATGAAAAATGGTTTATAATCTTTCTAATTCACCAACTTGAAACTTAAAAATGTTTCAAGTATGTGTCTTTTCTAGACTATATAATATAAACTATAAGACCAATATGAATGAAATTTTAAAAATTGGTTAGACATATAACAAGTAGTCGAAAATAAAAATAAGTTCATAAAAAATGATGATGAAAAATAATTTATAAGCTTTCGAATCCACCTACTTGAAACCTAAAAATGTTTCAAGTATGCTCATTTGATAACCTATACAATATAAATTATAAGATCAATATGAATGAAATTTTAAATATTGATTAAACGTATAAAAAGTAGTTGAATTTTTAATTTTTATTTATATGGGTCTTGTATTTTATATTGTATCGGCTTTCAAAGTCAAGTAGGTGGCTTTGGATCTTCCTCGACATTCATTCTTTTCGCTCTAACTTTTGAGTTACTTTTATTACATTCCTCTAATTATCATTTATTTATTTTATTTATGAAACACTTTATTTTCAAAAAAAATTTAGATGATTATGATATCTTATAAATTTTATTTACATTGTTTTTATATTGTAGATTTTTTAATCTTTTACAGTTATTTACTAGAAATTTACTAATTATTTCTATGTTTCAAGTAGTCGACTTTGAAAGATGTCAAATATAAATTGTGCCTAAAATATAAATGAAAACTAAAATACTGGATAAACATATAAGAAGAGATAATAGTAATAATAATATTTTCATTTCAGTAGACATAAAACATATAAATCAACATTTAAAATCAATATCTATGTCTATGATGATGAGATTTTGTCCCACATGGTGGTCTGTGAATAGAACGTATGTGTCAAGTGCGCAGTGGAGTCTGAAGACCTAGAGAGGTCTGATCATCGGGCACTAAAACATCGACCGGTGTATCCTCTATCTATGTGTCAGTGGGAGGAGCTGTCAACTACATCTCGTACTGCCATCCGGATCCTTGTCCCACCATGGTGGTAGAAGGACCTGCCATCATCATAGTGGGGAACCAAGCCTGCGATAGAGCTATACCCCAAGAATGCGATGGATCTGGAACCCAAGGCCGCGATGGATCTATCCCCCAAGGTTGTGATAGATCTGGAACCCAATATGGAGAGAACTGTGGATATCTTGTCAGGAAAGACGGATCCCATGCCACCTGAGGCACATCCTAAATCGACCGATCCTGGACTACTAGAGGGCTGACCTATTCCTGTGGAACAGGTGAGGCCTCACATGCAGCATGACGTTGTATAGGTTGCTCTAGTCGTGGCTCCTCAGCTCCAACAGCAGCTGTAGGATGTTCCTATGGGGTAGGAACCTCCTCTCTCTGGGTTGGGATGTGCGAAGATGCTCCTAGAAAGTGCATGAAAAGATGCCCCCGCCTTCAGCGCTGTAGCATGGAGGGATTTCCGGCTAAAGACCCCCTCCTCCACTTCATCACTCATACAGACAAGCTGCTCTGTGTGACTTACCTATAAAGAGATTCAAATTGAATTAGAAAATAGTTCAATAAACAAACTAATGGAAATTTATTGACTTACCATCCTCTTCATCTCTATTCTAGGTTGGGTAAGATACAGTATAGACTTCAGTATATACCATGGCTCATACTCAACCTGCTCTGAAAGAAATAATTGATTCGTAGGATCACCCTAAATACAAAACTTTGCACGTCTGTGCCAATAGTCGATAAAGTTGGCATGTACTCAGGGTCAATCCCCATCCCGCCTCCATGTCAGCTTCATCCCATGAAGCCGCTCTGTCTTTCTCTACGGTAATGGAATCAGATTAGTACAATAAAACTGGTGCATGACTCTTTTAGGCTTCTACCACTCAATAATATGGAAGTGAATGAAGGGCACTATATCCATAGAATCATCAAGCCCAATAGTGCAGTATGCTGGCAACTGGTCCATAATACTCTAGTATGGAATCCATGAAATCTAAAATGACATTTAACTTTGTCAAAAAAGTGCCTAACTAAAAACAAAAATTGATGCTATTATTAAATATGTTAGACAATGATAGATTGTATATACATACCTGATCAGGTAAGAGACAGACCAACTGAAGCCGATATACGCCCAAATGTTGTCCCAGAACCACGTTGAAATTCCGTCACTAACACCACCTATAAAATACATCATCGATAGTAAAAAATAATTATAAATTAAAGTCAATAACTCATAGTGGCATCAGAAACCAATAGAAATGACTAATCCTACTAGCGTCCACATGGAGGGTCATGCAGAACCTCCATCTCGACCGACGGACAAGCAAGCTCAGGGTGGAATACGGGGATGCGCTCATATGCCCACATCTGAATAAGGATGACGCATCCCCTGAGACCTGTGTGGTTTCTATGGGACAGACTGCATAATGCTATGTACGTGTATTCCAAGCAGTTTGATCCTCAGTTGTACGTCCCGGCCTATTCAAAGTCCTCTAGTAAGGGTAGATACATCATGTGAACGTGCATCCCCGACTGATCAGTACACATGGTCCCTCCAATGAGCTAAAATATATATGAATGAGCATAACACATGACAGTATTATCATAATCATCATCCTGTAAATGTGGAATCTGCACCTATAACAAAGGCATAGATATGGACGCTCCATCTGTAGCCCTACGGTCCGACAAAATATAAATGCCTAACAAGCTTTGAGAAATGTCTGGCCAAGCTGCACGAGTGAGTCTAATAATGGGTCTCCCTGGATAGGAAGACCGAGAAGAACTGCCACATCCTGGAGGGTGATGGTCATCTCTTCCTCAGGTAGGTGGAATGTGTGTGTCTCTAGTTGCCACCTCTCAACGAGGGAAGCAAGTAGGTGATGGTCTACAAATGTTAAATCTGATATGGAAAGTTCATAGAATCCAGCACGATGTAAGTATGGTCTAATGGCATGTGGATTCTCCCTGTGATGAAAATGGTGTGCTCAGCACATCATGATTGATCGATCTGTACCACCCTCTAACACGGCCTGGGAAATATGTCTACACTGCTAAGTGAGTAGTATGGTATCATCCATTTGGAAATAAACAAATGAAATGAGTTGTAAGTTTAACATGTAAAGATAATTTTACGGTTAGCATAATGTTATGACTTGTAGAATGCAATACATTTCATGTTTATTCACATTTTTTATGAAGTTATTTTTACTAAAAGAAATATAATTCTCTGTGTCTTTTGGTTTTGAATGAAATAAATATAACCAGAGAAAATAATAGAAAAAAATAGATGGAAAGAATTATTTTGTGAAATAATTTTATTAATGAAAATTTATTTGTAATAATTTTATTAATTGATACATGCTTTAAGGGAATATATCTTGATTTTTGGATTTTTTTTGTAAGGTTTTAGGGTTTAGGTTTATTATTTTTGGGTTAGGGTATAGGATTGAAGGTTTAGGGTTTATAATTTTGATATTAAGGTTTAGAAAAGATGTTTTTGGGTTAAGTGTTCTGCTTTTGGGTTTTGGGGTTTAGAAAATCGAGAACAAAAGAAGAGATAACAACATTTAATTTACAATATGAGAATTTCATAATAAAGACAATACATCATTATGTCTGAGTCTGTGAACTTGACCCAACAATGTTAGGGAATCGTTTCTAGTTATGACTTTCTTTATTACATATCGTGCATCTCAAAATCTGCCCTTATTTTTGGGGTCTGTCTATCTCATTACACATCTTACTAGCCTTTGGTCTCCCACGAGGATGTAACTGATTGATGTCAGGTATCTCTATCGGCTGTCCTTAGAGCATTGAGAAATAATGATACCCCCCAATAGGTGTCCATAGTGCAGCATAATAGTTAGCAATAGTATCTATCTAGTACACTGGATCAACATATGCTTCCCATGATATGTTCACAAAGGCACATGCTATGATGGCGTGTGTGCATGGAAACCGTAAGGCCTGAAAGTTTCCACATTGACATTTCCTTATTTCCATTAATACCACCATTTTTCACCGATGTGATTTGTGATGGGGTATGAACACTCTTGAACTTCAAATCGAGAGTTTTCTTGTCAAAATAGGCAGACATGATAACCAGAAGCTTCTTCAATATTCTTTTCAATCTCTCGTTGAAAGTGTCTTCTGTACATTATCCCATGTTGTATTCTATCTGATGATAGTTTTTGTCTATCAGTAAAGTACTTCACGCATTGATATAATGTCTCCTGATCTAGGGCGGTTATAGGTAGCCTGAGAAGCCCTTTGAAGACACCATTTATGCACTCCACAATGTTTTTCATCATGTGTCTGTACCGCTTCCCCCCATCATATTCCAATGTCCATTTTTCTTTTGGAATCCGCATCATATAATCATAAAATTCTTGATTATCCTGACATATTTGTTCAAAACGTTCTTGAAACTTCCATTGATCCGACTCACATAATTTGATTTTATAATTACGCTTAAATAGTAAAAAATAACAAATACAATGCATACAATGCCTTGTGATTTGATTCTTCATCAATTAATTGTGGAATTTTTTATGGACATTGCTAGAAACGTGTCTAATGCACAACTGATGATGTGAATTTGGGTATCTCCAGGTATCAGGATCTGTATTGATTTCCTGATTAATTTCTTGATGGTGATAAAATATCAAATAAACACCCCAAATGTTGGTGAAATGGTTGCTGATACATGCCAAAAACCAACTCCATGACTTATAGTTTTCTTTCTCTACAATGGAGAAGGAAAGAGGAAGAGGTGAATGGTTTCCATCTTGGGTTACCGCAATGAATAATATGCCCTTGTATTTTCCATATAGAAATGTTCCATCAATCTGAATGAACTACTTGCTAAAACAAAATGCAGAGATACATGGAAGGAATGCCCATAACAACCGATGAAATTGAACATGGGAAGGATCGAGTCGGTTATTGTGAGACACATGTTAGTTTGTATCCAGATGGAAGAAAACTTGGTTATGATGTCTTTTTATGGATAGGAATTGCAAAAAAACCCGATATGAGTCATCCCAATCACCATAGACCTTCACAATTGCCTTTTGTTTCACAATCCATCCCTTATTATAGGAAATATTATAACCAAATGTCTGTTGAATCATCTCTTGCACAAGGGATATCAGAACATCTTGACATGTACTAATCATCTCAACAATAATAGATGACACAAATTCTACATCCAATGAGGTATGATCTTGTGTCAGGCTTGGATGAATGCAAGTATGAGCTGCCTCAATCCTCGAGATTCTCCAACCTCCAAATGTAATGTTCGAAATCACCCTCAAGAAAAATCTACATTCATCCCCATACTTCTCACACCGTATGAAATATTTACTATGGCATGATTCATAAACTATATAGCTATAGTGCTTCTCAATGTGAAATTTATTTAGCATGTTTTTTAATGCATCTTTACTTGGAAAATTCCTTCCAATATATAAGGTTTTTTCCAACTCACTAAACCTATTTAGTAAAACTCCATGGAACTCAGTTTCCAGTGTGAGAACATTGTTGTTGAATTCAAGAACACGTGTCATTTCTTCTGACTAAGATGAAAGGAGTGGTAGATGATTTATTTTAGGTCTAGGTTGATGTACAACTAATGCATTTCTCAAAACCTCTTTCCTAACTTCCGATGATCCCTCATCATCAGCACTATTGTCACCACCTGATCCATCATTACGAAAATCCTCATCGGAATTCGGATTGACATGTATATCCGGGAGATCATCTAGGTTGTCTTCTTCTACTACATCATTTGGAATAGGCTCAATTTCATGGGGGGGAATGTCTTCAACCACTCTTGTAGTTATACATCTTCGTACAACTAGACGTTATTATTGTATAGTAGAAGCATCAATGTATAACTCCATCATGGTACCATCTGACCATTGAGAAAATAAATTAATTGCTTAGACCCACTATGCATCATCAACCAATGGACAAGTTAGATGCTACAATATTGCTGGGAATTGCAAATGACTATACCTCGTATACTTGATCTCTTGATCAGGTCCCAGATTTAAGGAACCACGAATTCTCTCTTGATGGTCACTTATGGTTACACAATCACCTTTACTAACCACCATTATTGGTTGTGTACTGTAAGAAGCTCCTTGAACAGTTTGAATAACCTCTCCATAGCATTACACACAAGAAAACATGACTCTCTACATCAAAAATGTTTCTTTCATCAAAATTATGATAGTGTAACAAATATTAACAATGATGGTGGACCATATAATATTTATTAGAATGAAATTTTAGGATGCCTTTATATACCCTAAAATATTCTAATAATGTTTCATTATATAAAAGTTTAATCACTAATTAATCATTATTAAGTTATTATTTAATTATTTATTGTTTAATCCTTAATCATATAATATTCATTAGTTAATTATAATTAACTAATCATATGTATTCATTTTTAATTCTAAGTTATCATTAATTAATCTATAATTAATCGTTACTAAAAATAAGTATTATTTATAAACTATATATAACTAATTAAACTACTTAATACATAACATCTTTAATTACTAATAATAACTTTTTTAACTAATCACTCATTCTTTAATCTCTAGGTAATCATTATTACGTTATTCTTTAATTATTTGTTATTTAATACTTAGTAATATTATATTCATTAGTTAATTATAATTAACTAATCATATGTATTCATTTTTAATCCTAAGTTATCATTAATTAATCTATAATTAGTCATTAGTATTAATAAGTATTATTTTTAAACTATATATAACTAATTAAACTACTTAAACATCATTAATTACAAATAATAACTTTCATTTGTTATTGGTTTTTTCCATATTTCATTCTATAACATTGTAATTATCATTTTATCATTGATAAATATACTAATTTGATTTTTCTTTTCATAGATATTTTAGTAGTTTATAAAGAAAATACGAATCATCTTAAGCATATATATCGGGAGTGTCAAACCAAGAGTGAATCCAGACCAGTTATCATGTACTAGGATACCCCAAGTAAATCCCAAAACTCCTTGTCGTAGTTTTCACTCCTAGGTACATCTATGCCAGAGCCACATCCACTTTTTTGTATCCAGACATGGGTTTGATTGCTTAGATAACCACATAATCTTTATGATACCAAAATTTTACAATACTTAATCCTAAGTTAATACAAAGTTAATCTATACTTATTCTATAATTAATTTATACCACTAACAACAATTATTTCAAACTATATATAAATAATTACACAACCTAATAAATAAAATATTTAGAACTAACTAAACTACTTAAAAATGAAATATTTAAAACAAAAAGGAATTCAATTAAATAAATAAAAAACATTAAATTAAATAAATAAAAATACCTCTAAATGATGCTTCACAAAAACCTACAAATAAAATGAATTTTTTAGATAGAGACAGAGTGGATTTAGGAGAGATGAATGGGAAAATTGAGTGAGGAGAAGGGGGGAGATTTTATAGGGAGATGAGGCAATGGCAACATCCCCCCGCCTTTGTCATGTCATCGATCCAGGCCAAAGGCGGTGTGGGGGAGGGAAGGTGGCATCACCAATGTCGCCTTTGTGGTGTATTTTTTTTAAAAAAATTAACTTATGTCATTTTAATTTTTTTTTCAGAAAACATATAAAAAGAACTCTGTTGAGAAGTCTTATTATTTAGCTATAAACCATGAAAGGATGAAACATGATGTCCCTGTCACTGATGTCGACATCATTAGAATCAACCCATATCCAGTTTGGGTTGTGCCTCCAGAATATTTCTACAGATATGGACTTGATGTGTATGTTTCTGTCACCCACTGGGAAAATATCATCCATTTCCATTGAATCTTCGATGTCATCAGTTTCAAACTAAAGGTATAGTTGGTCTATGATCCAATTAAGACACAAATATATGTCATTGTGTCCTTAGAATGCCACAAACCTGGGGAGGATTATGAGCTACTCCCAGTCGATGACAGTGAAAATGTCAACGCCTTTCGGGTTATGAACTTTGTAATTTTCCACCACAGGTCAATTGAACGACGGGAAATTCAGCCCCCACATGCATAAGTAACAACTCAAATGTAGGTGAACCAACCAGACCATATTTTCCACAGCATTAACTCGTTGGGGGTGGAATAGAATGCACCCCTCCGTTCTTTGGTCATTCTCTGGATTGGTGGTTGTCGTAGTGATCCACTACTGCTCCTCTGGGTTTCCAGTGATGGAAATATTGCGGGTGAGAAGCCAATATCAGTTGTTCTGACAAATCCTTATGTGCACCGCTCTATTTGTGCCGACAGTCTCCACTTGGAACTTTGCGAATGGACTCTTGGTGTGGGATTTGGTGAAGGTCAGGTACCCGTTAGTGGTGTCATCGGGGGAATCATGGATGTATCCCATATAGGCACCCACAAAGTCGTACTTGAGGATGATGCGCCTAGGTAACATTGTGGTTCCCATCCTGTCCATCTACGGTACTCTTATTGCTATTCAGAATAGAATGTGTGTGATAATGTTGTGGTTCACTGACCACAATGAGAGATAATAGAGGAAGAATGGGAAGAAAAACATACTTTATTTCAAATGGAACAAAGGATTTCAATTAATCCTCCCACACCTCCCTTTATTTAATAAAAATAGAGCTCTCAAGGCTCTCTCAAGGATGGAGATCTCTTGGCTCGAACTGATCTCTGGCTTGGATCTATCTGATGGAAGCTCCCTTGGCCTCCTTAAATATCCATGGTGGGAGGTGTCAAATTTGACACAACTCTCCCACCAATCCTCCCACCAACCTTGGACTTCAAACATGGAAGCCACCATCTCCTTTGAAAACTCCAATGGAAGAAAAAACAATAGATTCTACACATGTGAAATATGTAGCCCTCGAAAATTGAAGTCCTTATATGGTGGATGTGGTTTGTGCAACACCCACCAACAATGGCAGCTAGAGAATATTCATCAATTCTCTCCCGCCAACTACAATCTGTTGTAGCATCTGCAAAGTTCTAGCTTCTCCCAATCAACTAAATTTGTCAACATATCCACTAGTTTCTCCTTCGTGTTGATCTTCACAAGTCACAGTAGCTATTGATCCATCACTTCACATATCCAATGATAGTGAATTTCAATGTGCTTTGTCCGGGAATGGTACGTGGAGTATTTTCTCAAGTCCAAAGAACTATGACTGTCGCAATGGACCATGCACTCCTTCTGGATGAATCCATGCTCCTGGAGAAAATTATTTAGCCACAAAATCTCCTCTCCAGCTTTCAAAGAAGTAATGTAGTCTTCTTCTGTTGTGGATAAAGAGACACACTTCTGCAACATTGACTGCCTTGATACAACTCCCCCTGCAAAATTATAGATGTACCCTGATGCAGACTTCCTGCTATCAGGATCTCTGACCATATCTGCATATGTATAGGCCTCTAAGATAGGTTCATCTCCCCCATAGCACAATGATAAATTTGAAGTACCTTTAAGATACCTCAGAATCCACTTGACTGCATCCCAGTGCTGCTTCCTGGGATTATAGAGAAACCAACTCCTGATTTCCACTTCATGGGAAATGTCAGGTCCCATACTCACCATATCGTACATCAAGATTCCAACTACTGAGGAGTATGGTACATCTCCATTGCCTTTATTTTTTCCTTGGATGAAGGACATACACTCTTGATCAACCTCAAATGGACAAGAAGAGGAATTCTCACAGGTTTGTCTTTGTCCATGTTGAAACATTTTAGAACTTGTTCAACATACTTCTCCTAAGACAGCCATAAAAACTTTTACTTTCTGTCATGAATGATCTGAATCCCCAAAATTTGTTGAGATACTCCCAAGTCATTCATATCAAAACACTTGGATAACTCCTTCTTCAACTGGATAATCTTTAATGCATCCTTCCCAATGATAAACTTGTCATTCACATAAAGTAGAAGGGAAACAAAGTTACTATACTAAAATCTCTGGATGTAGACACACTGGTCTGCCTATGTCCGCTTTTAGCCATGAATCACCATGAATGAGTCAAACTTCTTATACCACTGCCTAGGAGCCTGTTTCAGTCCATACAATCTCTTCTTCAATTTGCAGACGATGTTTTCTTGTCTAAAAACCTCAAATCCTTCAGGCTGATACATATAGATCTCCTCAGAGAGGTCACTGTGAAGAAAATATATCTTCGCATCCATCTATTCAAGCTCTAAGTACAATCTATCCAGTAATCCAAAAATGACTCGAATTGAATCCATCTTCACCACAGGTGAAAATATCTTGTCAAAGTGCACTTCTTTCTTCTGAAGGAATCCTTTAACAAATAATCGAGCTTTATGCTTGACCTCCCTTTTGCTACCATCCTTCTTCAGCCTGAACGCCCATTTTTTTGTTAGTTCCTTCTTAACATTAGGTAATTCTACCAAATAATATGGTTGGTGCTTCATCAAAGACTCCATCTCATCCTCTATTGCATGAAACCACTTGAGTTTTTCAGGATGAGAAACTACTTCCTACTATCCTTCTGTCTCCCCCTCATCAGTCAGCAATATGTAATCTGACTCCGATTATTTTTTGGATGGAATACTTCCTTGTGAAGATCTTCAAACTTGTGAAATGTTAGGTTCAAGAGTCATAACATCACCTAGCTCATGTGATGGTTTTTCAACTTCTTATGGGGAGTATTGAGTCTCCCCCAGCTCAATATCCTCCTCCACCGCCTCCTGGTATACTGTTGATGATTCTTATTAAACCTCCTCCTCTTCAATGACAGGCGGTGCTGGTGTAGGTGTTGGATCATGAATTGAGTCCTCAACACTTTCCCTTCAAGAAATTCTAGTATTTTGAATGTCCTCGATTATCTGGTTATCATAGAACATGAAATCTTTGCTTTTGATCACCTTCTTATCCTTCGAGTCCGAAAGCTTGTATCCAAACTCCTCATCTCCATATCTGATGAAGATGCATGGAGTAGATCTCCCGTCTAGCTTATGCCTAAGCTCCTTGGATACATGTGAAAATGATAAACATCCAAATAATCGTAAATGAGAGTAAGAGGGATGTTTAACAGACCATATTTTCTATAGAATCTCAAAATTCATCAGGAATGATGGTGATCAGTTGATGAGGTAGCATGAAACCTGAACAACTTCTCCCCAGAATGGCTTAGGGAGATAATCTAAACTCATCATGCTTTTGAACTTCTCCATGATGGTTATGTTCATAATTTCTGAAACTCCGTTGCATTGTGGGGTGTGATAGATTTTCCTCTCATTTCAGATTCCCTTACTCCTGTAATAGGCATCAAATTCCCTGGATGTGTACTCTCCTCTGTTATCTAGATGAAGACACTTCAACTTCCTACCAGTTTCACACTCCACCATGGCGCAAAACATATTGAGTAGTCTAGTACTTGGTGATTCATCTACAGCAAGAACACCCACACCCTTCGAGATGCATCATTAATAAAGGATAGAAAATATTTGTTACCTCTGAGTGAATCCACCTCCATGGGTCCAGATACATCAGAGTGCACTAGATCCAATAACTTTGATCTCTGTGATGAAGCAGTATTGAATGAGACTCTATGATTCTTCCCATACAAGATGTATTTATAAGGATAAATGAGGCATCCTTATTAAGAATTATGTACTTCTTCTTAGATATGGTAGATAACCCTCTTTCACTCATGAAGCTGAGTCTCATATGCCACATATTGGATGACATCTCACTTTCCACTGTGTTGAGGCTGTCTGCAAATATCATCACATGAGTTTTGTACAACGTACAACATATGGGTCCTTGGGTGATGATGATGGCTCCTTTTGTCATCTTCCATGCTCCATTATTGAAGATGTTGTCATAACCTCGTCAATCAAAGGCTATACCTGATAAAAGGTTGAGTCGAAGACTTGGAAAATGCTAAACATCCTTCTTGGTGATTGTGTATCCAACATTCTTCTTGACTTTGATATCACCCATGCCAACAATATCTGCCGAACTGGTATTTCCCATCTTGACTACACCAAATTCACCAGCTTGGTAAGTCAAGAAATACTCATGATGTAGAGTGACTTGGTACGATGCTATAGTATCAACCACCAATTTTGTGTCTTGGCCTGATGTATGAAAGCACATCTCTTCTTAGTCTTTGGTGCAATGCTTGATTTCTCCAGAGACGGTCACGTGCACATCTCCATTTCATTTTTTTGGTTGATACATTTACCCTTTTCTTGTAGCAACCTTCAACAATTCTTCTTCATGTGACTCATTATGCCACAATTATAGCATTTGTAAGATTGTATCCTACCATATATAGACATGATTTGACTTTGGCATCCGTTTCCAGCCCCTCAACCACCTCCTGTGGATGGTCCCTCCATGTAATTTTAATTCAGTTAATATTGGTGTAGAATACAGAAAAATGGTTATCACTATTGTGTCCAGAATAGTCTAAAATGGTGGAATCGACTCCTGGATCGTTGAAATTGGATACATATTGATCAAGTTATGATCAAAAAAGTATCAACGACCGAGATCATCCGATGACATGGAGATGATGTGTCGATGATATGGCAGGCCGAAGCAGCAGCCGGAAGCTCCTCGAAAAAGTTACTGGTGCCGAAACAGTACCTTCTTCTCCAGCAAGGGGGTATTTTAGCACCCAAAGTTTGACCAAACATTGACCAGCCCTCGGAAGCTCGTTTTAGATCTATTTTTTATGCCATTTTTGCCGTTGAAATCATCTTGAAACAGGCTTTTAGAATATGACTTGAAAACATGATTCCGGGAAACTTGAATTTTCCGGTCACTGAAAAATTTCCACTGACCGTCACCATTTCACTAGAACCACCTTTGACACCACTTGTTGTGGCTCACTGACTAGATGAGTGATAATATAGGAAGAATGGGAAGAAAAATAATCCTTATTTCAACAAGAACAAAGGATTAAAATTACCCGTCCCACACCTCATTTTCTTTCAGAAACATGGAGTTCTCAAGGCTCTCTCAAGGATAGAGCTCTCTTGGCTCGAACAAGTCTCTATCTTGGATATATCTGATGGAATCTCCATTGACCTCCTTAAATATCCATGGATGGAGGTGTCAAATTTGACACAAATATCCCACCAATCCCCCCACCAACCTTGAACTTCAACATGGTGGCCACCATCTCCTTTGATAACTCCAATGGCATCCAAAACAATAGTTTATGCTCATGTGAAATATGAATCCCCTGAAATGGAAGTCCTCCTATGGTGGGTATGGTTGGTGCAACACCCACCAACCATGGAAACTAGAGAATATTCATCATATTACTCTTCTCCACAACCCCTCCAAAACCAAACCATTAAAATAAACTGATACGCGTCACATTGAGTTATAACGGTCACACTGTGCATCATTTTGAGGTGTTTTTGATTCCTACACATCATAAATGACTTATAGATTATTTTTCGAAAGTATCAAAACAATCTAATTGTTATTGCTTTGTTTCGAGCATGTCAATTGTTCTTTTTACTAAAATTAATGTCAAATTAAAATATAAAAGAGACACTTTGAGTCTTATCGGGCATATCGTGTATCAGATTGAGGTGAATCTGATTCCTACATGTCACAAATGAATTATGTTCTGTTGTATTAAAGTATCAAAACAATATGAATATGTTTTCTCAGTTTTGAGTATGTCACTTTTCTTTTTTACTAAAATTTATGTTAATTTTAAATAGGAAGAAGCACTTGGAGTCATAACTGCCACACCGTTTGTCGGATTGAGGTACAACTGAATGATACATGTCCCAATGCCTCAAAACAAACCTTAACTACAAAACTTTTCACGATTTCCATTGTCTTTCTCTATCAAACTATCAACACTACATATTGACTCGATATTATTTGTAGAAAAACCTTTCTAGTTGTGGAAATACATAAGAGTGGAGGAAGCTCATTTTCCCATTTTATCACAAGAAGTCACTGTAATGATCACATGAGCATCCTACACTCTTTTGGATTTGAATTAGAAAGGTTTTTCCACCAAATGACATCAACTCTATACAGTGTTGGCAGCTCGACGAAGAGAAGTAATGGAAAGTGTAAAGATCTTTGAAAAAAACTAAATAACTGTTAGATAAAAATGATAAGTAAATTAACTTACAAATTATAGATAAAATGATGACAATTTTAAATAAAAAGAAGCACTTAGATTATGTTAATGCAGTAGAGAAAATATAAATTATGAGGATAACATAGTATATTAAAAAAACATTACCCTCTCATTGAATTCTGAGTTGCAACCTTGAAGTCCTATATGTCACGAGCATGAGCATCTTCAAACAAACCACCATGACTCGAATAAATGAATCTATCTGTATAAGAAAACTATTCTTATGTGATTAATACTAAAATGAAGTAAATTAAACATAAATATGAAATAATTCACTACTTATATCACTAGTGGAAATCCTACCAATACCAACGCCCCTATCACAACAGTTCAAAAAAATAATTAATATTTTTTTAATAATTCAAAAATATAAATATAATGTTTAAAAAAAGTATTTCTAAGATTATAATTAAATATATATATTTAAATAATTATAATATTATAATAAATTTCATTAAATAATAAATATATTTTTTAGATTTATTTGATTTACAAGAATTATTATAGATTTATTAGATTTATATTTATTATATTTATTAGATTAATTAATTAGATTAATTAGATTTGTTAGATTTATTAGATTTATTAGATTCATTATATTCATTATATTTGTTATATTTATTATATTTATAAATAATATATATAAATACTTTTCAAAAAAATAAATTTATATTTATATTATAATTATTAAATATATATGCATTTCCAATGAATTTGGTCAATAAATATATTGATCATGCATGCATATATGTTATGTATCATCAGGAAAATTCATTTAAACATTACATCCTTCTTATTATTCATTTTGTACACTGGTGACTCATTTTTTATTATGTATATTTTACTAGGAATATGATTAATTCATGTTACCCATATATACTATTATGTTCTAAAAAATACTTATAAAATTATATTGGATATTTTTATATAATACATATATTTATTATATTTACAATTATTAAATTTTAATTATATATAAAAACTTTTTAAATATATTTATTTGTAATTATAATTATGAAAAAATATATATTTAAATAATTTTAAAATTACAATAAATACATATATTATAATTTTATAAATAAATAAATAAATAAAAATATATATTTATAATTATATACAAATGTTTATAAATATATTTATTTATAGTTATAATTATAACTATAAATAAATATAAATGTAAATAATTATGAAATTATAAAAAATATATTTATTATACTACTTATAAAGTTAAAAATATATAATTAAATAAATATAATTATAAATATATACAAATATTTATAATTATAATTCCTAAATAAATATAGTTATATTTAAATAATTAAACATTATAAAAAATATATTAATTATATATATTTATATACAAATATTTATAAATAAATAAAAATAGTTATAAATATAATTATAAATAAATGTAGATATATTTAAATAGTTAAAAATTATAATTAATATATTAATTATATATATTTATAAAATTATAAATATATTTGTTATAATTTTATGATTATATATATATATATATTTATAATTACAACTTTAAATATATATTATTTATTATAATTTTTAATTAAAAATAAACATATATTTATTTATTAGTTATAATTAAAAATAAATATATATTTATTTAAAAAATTATAAATTTATAAAAAATATATTTATTATTTTCATATATAATGTTATATATAATTAATTAAATATATAGAAATATTGATAAATAAATAAAACACTTTATATTTATAGATATAAATAAATAAAAATATATTTAAATAATTATAAAATTATAATAAATATATTAATTATATATATTAAGAAAATAAAAAATATCAGAAATATAATTTTTTTTAATTTTATAATTATTTAAATAAATATATATATATTCATTTATAATTATAATTATAAATAAATATATATTCATATAAATAATTATAAAATTAGAATAAATATAGTTATATATATCTATAATCTTATAAATATATATAATTAATATATTTATTATATATATTTCCAAGATTATAAATATAATAAGTATATTTTTTAAGGGTAGGGAACAATGACCATTAAGATAAATAAGAATAAAGTACAAAGATCGACGAGGAACAAGAGATGCAAACACAATAATTCAGTTAATCAACTTGAGAGCGAGTACTCATATTATGGTGAGAGAGTCGTTCACCCCAAACCTGAGGAAGTCACTCTCTCCATCATGTTTTGACTTTCTCCCATGGTCCACCTCCATCTTCTAGGGGTCTGAAATCAATGTCGTTAATGTTATCCACCTTTTCAATAACTCGAACATTTAATTATTCATCCACCTTACTGCAACCTGATGCGAGTATCTCAAAAGAGTTATGAGAAATAAAATTTTAAATATGTTTTACACTATACATGATGTATTTCAGAAAAAATATCATCTTTTCCCACTCATTTTTTCTTTTATAGAACCATAGGTAAGAGAGTAAAGTCCATATATTTTGTTCAACCATCAACAACATTTTTCAAGCCAGAAGAGAGAGCATCCGCTGTGAAAATAGGTTTACCAGGGGTTGTCTTATACATTTTGTCATGCTCAGGAGAGAGCATTCCAATCACATATAAAGTGGCTGAAGCCAAGATGTCACTAGTCTTTGTGTGTGCACCACCTTCTGCATTCTTCTGGGAATAATGAGTCATTGAAGTTGCACTGGATAACTTCTTACCAACAACAGGGTCAGTGACCTTTTGATCAAAATCAATATTATTAGATTTTTTATGGGTGACTCCATTACTATTTTAATTTTGACAACTGATAGAGCTCGACTGAATATCATCTGCAACCTCAGTGCTATATTGACCAACAAAACCATTGCAGACAGAAGGTGTCATCCCATTATCTAGGCCAAACATATCATGAATATCAAGGGATGGTAGTCCCTTCTTATCCTTGTTGTAGTTGGTGAAATAGAAACCAACTTATTTGTACTTTATGATAAACCTATATTCATAGGATGAATATTAATAAACTACTTATAATGTCATGATTGTTCTTCTGTGTGACATAGTATGTGATAATGCCTTATGAATAGTTGTCGCATTAAAAGGTCATAGAAGATTCCAGCTATAATGAGAACCTAAAAGTTCCATGAAACTATTCTTCAATATATGTTCCATGGATGAATGATATCATTTAAATGGACACAAATGTTATAGACTATCAGGGGTGGTGACTCATGAAACTTTGAGGAACCTTTTCATGGTATGCGCCCTTGGTAGTATCCAGGATGATATTATGAGAATAAGACCTTCTAGTAGGAAATAAAAATTCATAAATTTCATTGGATCTTCCTATCTGCAGATGTTTTTATTAGTCCTTATACTTTAAGATTATTATTAATGGGTATAATGACTTTCTCACTTAGATGTATTGATGAAAACCATGATGACAGATGTTTGCAGTGAGGTAGGATATGTTGGGTGTGTCATGAGTAATAATGCATTAATGAATAATGTGAGAAAGGATTTGACACTTCAATAGAAGTATATATCTCAGACCCTTTGATAGAAATGATATAGGCTAACTAAATCCATGGCCATGGTGTTATCTAGGCAAGATCAATTCTGGGAAGTCAAAGAATTAGAAATCAAGCTCATGGGTTGATGAAACTTTCATGCAACCCGCTTGATTAGAGATATCGGGATAAAGGGATTATATCACATGGTAAGCATTTGTATGAGGTGACATGTCATTGTGACATCAAATTATTTTCTATTGGGTTCCTTAAACCGTTGCTAGATAGTAATCTTGGACTTTAGGAAAGCTCACCTAATGCCAATGAGAAAGAGGCCTAGAGGGTCACACACTAAGTGTAGCCAGTATCTCAGTTAAATAATTTATTTATTTAACAATTTCAATAAATATTATTCATGGTTTTGTTTTAATAATTATTCAAGTATGCCATATATCATTTATTTCGTCGGTATTTATTCAGGAGAATATATTGCCGACAAAATATTTATTTATCGATGAATAATTCATTTATTTTTATTTTATCAATAAATAGACATTATTCAAGCCTTGAAAAATATTTAGGAGGTTTGAGGGAACATGTTACAGTTTTGGTGAGAAATACTATTTAATATTATTTGGTTAAATAATATTTAAATACAGTGTGCAAGTTAATAAAATGTCATGGAAATAATAGCATTCCTATTATTATTGACATGGGATTTCACTTGGAATAATAAATTAAATAACGTCACCCGTGCTAATTATTTATTATTACCTGGCGAATTAAATTCCTCATTATGTTATTATTATTTAAATTATCCAAGAGGTCATTTGACCGGATAACCAATTGTTATGTGCACAAAATACTTGGAGAAAAGATCTCAAGCCTAGATAAATATTCCCTCTCCAAGAATGCTCTTAAGAAAGAAGGAGATCCTCCTCTACCAGATTAAGGAGAATGCTTTAGAATTTATTCTCAAGGCGATCAAAGGTGTACATTGCAAGTGCAAGGATCTTCCATTCTAGCACTCGGAGACTCCTTCCGTGACGTCTGGAGATACGTGGAGCACCTTTGGATCACCAATAGAGGATTTCTATCCTTTTATTATACATCGCAACAAATCTACACCTCATACCCATGGACAGATGCATCAACGAAGAAAGAATAACCTTGGAGGTAATTCTATAATTTAATTAAATTAATTATAAACAAAATATGTCGATCCTCTCTTCTCAGTTTTGGGTTCTCTCCTTTGTATTTTATCTTTGATTTAATTCCATGGATACTATAATTCATCATTGTATTGATCCCAAATTAATCATTGATTATGAAAATTTGAAATGTTGGGTACACGCCCATACTACACTTTCGTTGCGCCCAGATCCTACAATTGGTATAAAAGAGGGCCATATTTTCATTTATGATTATTTAAATAATTATTTGATTATTTCGGCATTAATAATTTATTTTGTCAATTCATTTTAATCATTTGTGTAATCTGCATTTTGAGATCCATTCCTCCCTTATCGTTTCTCATAGATATAACAAAAATTAATAATTTTATGATCAAAATTAAATCAATGATCTCATTATGAGGTGCTGACAGTTCTGTCTAGGTAACACAAGAATACATGTCCTGTAGTCAGATCTACACACCTTGTATTTATGTTCAATGCATCAATATTAATTTGGAAATTACTTAACCCGTGCGAATTAATGAAACACGGTGTAGTTAATTCTTACACTATGTGTTAACTAGGACGGACTAGAGCCTGGTCAGCTGGACTAAACGTTGTGTGGCCTACTGAACATGAGGTGTAGTCCCTTTTGGTTAGTGTCAAGTCGTGTATCCCCTACACAGCTTTCCCAGCTAGTGACCATGTAACGCGGAGTCTACACAGCATGTGGCCCACTGGACACACCATGTACTTTTAATATTTATGAAGTACACCTCACACGCCATTTCCCAAGGCATGTATCTTTAGATGGATGGTGAGGAGGATTCTTCCGATGCTTTCTCCAGGGCGCACACATCCATCTATTTGAGGATGATGAGGGTGCACTGACTGTTGCCCCACATTCCTGCTTTCCAAAGGCAGGTGGAATCTGTCACCTGTTCAGGTACATTTTCTCCTTGATTGAAATGGGATGATGGGATGTCAGTTCCTCTTTTGTGGATTCCTTCTCAGAATTCGTTACCTATTCCGGGTCTCCCTCATATATTAAGACGTTATTCGTAAAACTCTTCCCAGTGAAATGTCTTCATGGAAACTGATTAATTACACTGCTTTTTTAGGACATTCCAAGGGGTCCGGTCAGGGAAACAACCTTTGGTCGGGGGAGTAGTCATTTTGGACATCACTGGTGTGTCTGGATGCTAGAACAATGGAACTTATGGGTTTCTTCCCCTTATGATAGGGCTTCTCAAGGGTGCAGAATCCCGGGGCATCCCACGTTGAGTTTGGGGAATTATATTCCATGGGAATGTCTCTGAGGTTTTCCTCAACTTTCCATGTTTAACACAGGGTATGTCGTGAGTTTAACGTCTAGAAGAGATAGATCAAAACACTGAATGGAGTGGATCAGATGGGTACAACCCTTGGGGGGAACACTTGTACTGGAAATAATGCGTGGTTAGTTACCCGGTTACTACTAGGAGCAGTAAAGAGGTGAATCAGTATGATCTCACCAGAATGTGGCGTCCTGATTAAGAATCAGGATGGATGATGGAGAGTTGAATGAATTAGAGGGGGATGAGATAGATACGACACGATGGCAACGGTGATGTTGGGATTGAGCCTTGAAGAGACTTCCTACGTATCCCCATGGTAGCGAATCAAAGTCCAAGTAGTTCGGTGAGGTGATGGGACACATAAGGAGGCAACTTGTGAGAAGAGAACCTAGAGGAAGTGGAACCTCTGGGTTGGGGCATAACCTTCTTGAAACACATAGGCTCAAGGGAAAGACTAAGATGAGACATGGTTGATGGGATTGAAACTCAAGGAGGATTCCTATGTACCTTGTCAAGGATATAAGGATCAAAGTCCATGCATTTCAAAATGGGGCATAGAATTGGGTTGTGCACAGAGGACAGTGACCTGATGAAACGTTGGGGCTTTCTCATGGTTAGCAACCCGGGTTGGTCTAACACCGCTAGGATGGATCAGAGATGTGGGTCCCAACAAAGGGGACTACTAAGACTTACAGTCAATTGGAAACACATCGGCTTACCGCTGGTTGGGAAACCCAATGGCTTACTATTGATTGGGGTTCCAACGGCTTACCGCTCGATGGGGTATAATGTCTTACTACTGGATGGGGTCACAATGTCTTAGCACTGATTTGGGGATAGTTTAGTGTCATTTATGACAAAAAGGGGAGTACAGTTTAGCATCATGTAGGATGGAGGTGGACCGATGTGAAGTATTCAGGACCGATGGGAGTTGGGATTGAACCTCAGGGAGGCTTTCTACGCACCTTGCCTTGGCAAGGATCAAAGTCCCCGAAGTTCAGAAGAGGTGTTGGTGAACCGACGTGAAGGGGTCAGGACCAATGGTTATTGGGCTTGAACCTCGAGGAGGCTTCCTACATACCTTACCTTGACAAAGATCAAAGTCCCCATAGTTCTGAAGAGTTTGGTGAACTGATGTGAAGTGGTTGGGACCAATGGCTATTGGGCTTGAACCTTAGGGAGGCTTCCTACATACCTTTCCTTGGAAAGGATCAAAGTCCACGTAGTTTGGGAGATTTTGGTGAACCGACACAAAGTGGTTGAGACCAATGGTTGTTGGGCTTGAATCTTTGAGAGGCTTCCCATGTACCTTGCCTTGGAAAAGATCAAAGTCCCCATAGTTCGGAAGAGTTTAGTGAACTGATGTGAAGTGGTCAGGACCAGTGTTTGTGGGTCTTGAACC
This sequence comes from Viscum album, assembly GCA_963277665.1. Taxonomy (NCBI): domain Eukaryota; kingdom Viridiplantae; phylum Streptophyta; class Magnoliopsida; order Santalales; family Viscaceae; genus Viscum; species Viscum album. The sequence goes on from OY728145.1 coordinate 1,086,851,960, forward strand.
TTAGGGAGGATTCCTACGTACCTTTCCTTGTCAAGGATCAAATTCCCCGTAGATTGGAAGCGTTTGGTGAACCGATGTGAAGTGGTCATGACCAATGGTAGTTGGGCTTGAACCTTAGGGAGGCTTCCTGCATACCTTGCCTTAGCAAGGATCAAATTCTCTGTAGTTCGGATGAGTTTGGTGAACCGACATGAAGTGGTCAGGACCAATGGTTATTGGGATTGAAACTCAGGGAGGCTTCCTATGTACCTTTACTTGAAAAGGATCAATGTACACATAGTTCGAGAGAGTTTGGTGAACCAATGTGAAGTTATCAGGACCAATGGTGGTTGGGCTTAAACCTCAGGGAGGCTTCTTATATACCTTGCCTTTGAAAAGATCAAAGTCCACATAGTTAGGGAGAGTTTGGTGAACCAACGCGAAGTGGTCGGGACCAATGGTTGTTGGTATTGAACCTCATGGAGGCTTCCAACGTACCTTGCCTTGGCATGGATCAAAGTCCTCGTAGATCGGAAGAGGTTGGGGCTTACACTATAGGGCGGACCAGATAGGATGTCCTGGTCGATGCTTACTCTAAGATCACAAGATTCATGCACGATGTGATAAACAAGAGGCAGTAAAGACTTGAAAATCACGTTGTGGAAGGTATGCCCATGGGAAGTGGAGTGGAGCTTATACGTGGATAGTGGCCTAAATAAGAAACAGGGGCTTATGCGTGGTCAACAACCCAAAAAGGAACCATGGGATTATGTGTGGTTCGTAGCCTAGGGAGAAAACAGGGGCTTACGTGTGGTCAACAGCCCAAAAATAAAATAGGGGATTACGCATGGTTCACAGCCCAGGGAGAAAATAGGGGCATACGAGTGGTTCGTAGACCAGAGATAAAATAGGGGCTTATGCGTGTTTAGTAGCCTAAGGAGACGGAGATTGGGACTTACTCTAGGATGGAGTCTTGGAAGGTGACAAAGCCCGATAGGAGAGGGATTTGGCATGGAAGAAGAAATTAGGAGTAGGGACACTACCTCCCACAAGAAAGGCTAGGGGCTTACAAAAATATAGTTTCCCTTTCCCCATTGATAGAAGCCACTCCAGCAAAAAGGATCTCATTCCATGTGAGGAAGGTTTCACTCTCATGGATACAAGTTGGCATGGAGAATGTCCGAGGTGGGGCTCTCCACGTGTGATGCACAGGGTAAGGCTATAGTTTAATGTCATGTGCTGAGGATGATGGTGCTTGGTAGTTTAACGTCCTATAGCTCGGACGAGGAAAGTTCACTCCGCACCCCTAGGACTTACATAACTGACATGCTTTAACCCTTGGTGAAGGGAAGGCACCGACAATGCCGTGTGGTTGGGGTGTTATGTAGTGATCCATTGAGGGGCCCAATTTAGTGTGGCTATGCAAAGAAGTAATATCCATTAGTGTTCCTATACGAAGAAGCATGAGGCAAAGAAACTCAATGGGAAGCACCCCCCAAGGGCCTTTGAAATCACTTCGTGAAAACCTTGAGGGTCGCACGGAAAAAGGGTGCACGACAAAGGTGTGTTGCACATAAGAGGGGCTTGGACATGGTGCCTTAAGGTAAGGATGACACATGGAGTGCACAAGGAGGGATGCATGCAAGATCAAAGGTTGCACATAAGATGGAACAGCTGCATGAAAACCAGAAGGGTGCGTGCAAAATGAGAGGTTGCGTGTAGGATGGAACAGATGCGCACAAAAAGGGTCCAATGTAGGGGAAAACTTGTGTGAAAGAGGGATATTTTTTACGCAAATGACTTGGGGTAAAAGGAAATGGACAAGGATCATGCCCAAGAGGTCCCACCTTAAGGAGGACCCTTGGGGTACCTGTCGCGCATGATCCAATACCTTGAGGCCATAGTGTTTTTCCCACGATCGTAGAAGAGGTGTCTTTCGCACAAAAGAGCGTCGCTTATTCTTATGTCAACATCCCTGAAGGGTGGGGTGTATGCTTAGTTTTATAGCCGAAGTCCTCGAAGGTGGCGCACAAGGGGCACTATACGCAAATGACTATTTGATGTAACATTGGGTGTGTAAGGGTTTGCGTGCTGAAGGAAAGTTTGTGTGCCTCCTAGAATTTTGTGTGCCAACACCTTTGGCGATTTCTGGGGGGTCGCCGCGAACGCCTGCCTTTGACATCGCATTGGGCATGAAAGATTTTGCGCACCAGTAGGAGTGTTGTGAAAAACTCTATTCTCTTGCATGCCAGCACCTTCAGCGGTTTCGGGTGGGTTTCTGTGAAAGCTTGTCTTTGACGTCGCATTGGGAACGCAAGAGTTTGCGCACCGGAGGGGCTTTTGCACGCATCCCCTGAATCTTGCGCGCACCTTCCTCCTAGGTCGCGAAATCTTCTCCTTCCCTTCCAAATACATTTGATTCTATTTATCATCCCAATCCTGGCCCTATCCAGAATTTTTCATCAATAAATTCCCCCATCAGAATCAGAGCTGAAGGGGGACCCAAAGGTTGGATTCTGAGGGTCATGCCGAAAAGTGGGTAAGTGCCCGTTCGGTGTGAGCAAGAATGCATTTTGGGCATGAAAACCTCTTTCTCATGCATGGAAGGAGAATTTTTGCCTAAAAATAGGCTGATGCACCTCACATAGAACACTACTTTTACCTTTTCCATATGACATGCACTTTTCTCTCATGCGCAAAAGCAGTCCTAATCCACGCCTAAGTTTCTGCGGACGACTCCGAGTTTTGCGTGTTGCCTGAACTTTTTTGCACATATCAACATTATTATACACCGAATATTTATTATTCAATTCCCATCCCTTAGGATTCCAAAAAATGGTCGCTCAATAGACTGATGCTGAGAGGGAGGCCGCTGCAGCTGCAAGGAGGACTCAGATGATCACGAACCCTGAAATTCTTCATGCGAGGAGGGTTCTGTCTGATAACTAGATGCTTTTTGGAATGATTAAGAAAGATTAAAATGATTAAATCCTGAGCGATATCCTGTCATTGTGGAACTTAAACCTTTTGGAGGAGGTGCTGATGCTCGGCTTCAAGATAGATACACCACGGTCATGGGTGACTTGCGAGGATAGTCTCCCGCAGTTCCATATTACAAACAATGGACATCCTTCTTGGGAAACACAAAACACAACCATCTATGTTCTAAATATGAAGACCAAGACTTTTTTTGGATGTAATCTAGTTCCCGAGGAATCTTCCTCTCTTTATGAAAGTACTTTTAGAAGTAGTATTACTGACGAGATGAAGGGTTGGTGGGAATGGGATTTCAGATCCAAGGGAAAATTCACCAATTAAAGGGCATGGGCGTACAAGGTATGACAGATTTGCAAGGAATTTGGGTCGGTTCTGCAATCTATCAGACTTTTTGAAGATGTTTGGATGTCCTAATTCCACTTCTACTGACAGTAGGATCTAGTAGTGGAGTTATTCAGTCGCTGGTCCCCTGATACCAACACCTTCCACCTCCACCATGGGGAGGTGGGCATCAGTCTATGGGACGTCCACTACATTGGGGGAATCCCCTTTGAGGGGTACCAGAATGACGAGTTCCTCATGACGGGGAATGTCTGGCGGAATAGGACACGTACCCCCCTCCTGTCATGGAACCTACTGAAGCTGGATAAAGAGGAACTGAAAATAAAATATATTCTGAAGGACATATCTCATTCAGGGTGGTTTAGTCTTTTCTTGATGCAGGAAACATCTGTAAAAATTCTAGGCTGAGGGAAGCAATGCCCGAAAACATCTCAGAGGGGAAAAGTAGGATCATACTGGAGGGTCTTGGAGGCAGGAGAGTATCGATCGTGGGTCTTTGGCATAAATGAAAGTCAGGACCCAAATGTACTATATGCCAAGCTTCTTGTCGCATTCTTAAGCAGATGGATATTTCCAGTGAGGGACACAAGTATGGGGGTCCACCTAGGGATTCTAATGATGGCCGGGATTATGGAAGCGAAGAACAAGGTTAACCTGGGGGTGCTAGGTTGGCCAAGCTATATAGTATTATAGGCCATATCTTGAGGGGAAGTACGCCTATGAGGATATGCAGACCATTCCAAATTCTTCATGGATGGGTCGTAGCCCACTGTGGTGGGTATGACTTCCCGAATTCCATTCACCCTGGTAACTTCATGCGGACATCCCTCCTAAATATTGCCAGAATCCACCCACTAACGCTCAAGGAAGAGGGGATCAAGCTCAAGATCGGTAGCCACACCCACTTCGACTTCCACCCATTCCAAACCCTGGTCGGTCAAATGGTATATGATGGGAGGGGTCTATTAGATCATAGGGAGTACCTACAAAGCATTCAGGGTAGTGACTAGTATCCCATATTAATGGTAAAATATTTTGCGAACTGTACGTGCCAACCAGGTTCGTCAAGCAGTTTGGGTGCATGCAATGGATGCTGAAGAAATTATATATAGAGGTGTAGGAAGAATAAAATCCTGGTATTCTCCACAAACTGTGAATTATGTTTACGATAGTAGGATTGGGCGAAATCATCACTCTTCCCCCCATCGATGTCAGTGCAGGCCTGCCAACAGAGTATGCCAAACACTGTACAAAAACATATATCGAGGAGATTCTTTGGAAATACATCCAGAAAATCAAGGTGGCTAGTGCAGAGCCCAAAGAGCCGGGAGGTAGACGGGGTTCCATGGGAGAGGTGAGATAAAGAATGGGCTAGGTGGCTAGAATGACACAGGTTGGTACTTCACCAAAAGAAGCATAACAAGACAAGAACGTACCTCCACCATCCGGGGAAGGGTGGTCCCACATGTGGCCTCGTGGGATAGCTAGAGAACTTTTGGGAAAGCAACTTAGGTATCTCCTAAAGTGAACTTCAGATGCTATATTCCCCTCTCTTTGGTCTTCTTGGAGAACACTACGACAATCTATGTCCACTGAAGAATTGTGGCGGAGGTTGGTATGCACCGGGATCGATTTTCCAGACATAAGGCGCATCCGGATGATAGATAGTGTAAATTTTCTTCATAGGCACACATACCTGACAGTTATGGATATGTACACATTCCAATGGGGGAAGTATGAAGAACCACATATCATGGTGAAAATGATGTTTGGCTAGGAACATTTCCCAGAGAAGCTGCTATCCAAGGATGAAAGTATAGGGGAATAAGAAGAATAAGAGGAAGGGGAGGAAGAAGAGGAATAGGGGGAAGAAGGTGAAGATGAATAAGAAGAGGAGGAGGAGGACCAAGTTTAAGGTCTTGGTGGTGAGGGACTCTCATAATCTCTTGCTTACCATCGAAGCTCTCAGGAGAGCGGAAAAATTTTAGGCTCTGACACAGAACTGGTTGAACAGCTCAAGGTGATTCTTACTCTTATCTCCACTGGCTTTTATCTCATCACAATCCCAAATTTATCAATCAAACTCTATCCTGTTTAGGAACAAATGGGAAAGGACACCCAGGAAGCCTTACCCACAGGGGATGAAGATGCACCTAAGAACGTAAGAGAACATTCTCAGGAACCTGTCCTCAGAACCGAATGAGGTGGGGAACCGGTTATGGCTGGGATAGGTGGTTATGAGCCTGAAGGAAGATATGAAATGGCAGCCTTTGAGCTTCCCACTATCCCCACAGTTTGGGAGGAGACGGTACCAGTGATTGAGTTAACAAGTGTCAAAGGATCCCCTGTGGTGGCAGTTCCCGCTATGAAATAGGCACTGGACACTACCACGCTTGTCTCTGGTAAGCCTTTATCTTCAATGGATCACTTCTTTTTTGGGAAATTTGGTTAACCAAGACACTGATCCCTAGTGCAGTGATTGCAAGGTTGGAGGATAGATAGACCATCGGGTCTGAAACATCTGCAGAATCCTTGTCGGTGACCACATCAGCTCTTGCAGAAGCAACCGTTTGCGGTGGCCCCGCCCCAGTACTTGACAAGCCGGAGGTTGCGATAATGGCTAGAAATGCTGCCAGGGTGGAGTTCTAGACCAATGAAGGTGAAGTTAATAATGAAGAAGTAATTCCTGAAGAAGACATGTTGCTAAACTCCTCACTGCTTTCCCAGAATATAGGCCTGCAGACCCTGAGGAAATAGACTATTCCGACTCAGACGCTGCTGAGGAGAGCCATATGAAATGGCGCAAGGCGTGGAAGTGCATCAAATGCTTTCTCATCCAGCCATAGGAAGAATGGATAAGCCGGATGAGGTCACTCCTCACCTGGCTATGCTTTCTCTGCACTGTTGAGGTAGATGCTCTCCATATTCACATAATGATCCTTGATTACATGGTGGAGAAGATGTGGAAGAATAGATGATGTTTAGACATTTCCCAGTTCCAGAAAGAGTTAGATAATTTTCAGGAATTTCTTGAGGTGGAGAAGGAGGTCCAATGCCTTGAAGAAAAAGATAAATAAAGGGAGGAATTCATTTCAAACCACTCTGAGATCATTGAGCAATTGAGGGCCCATCTGGAAGATTCTCAGGAGCAGATAGTGCAGGCGAATCAACAAATTATTGAGCTCCAAATTGAACAATCAAAGGCACAATCCATGGATAATGAGTTACACCCTGCCTCTTATGTCGAACAGAAGGATCTCAGGGGGTGGAAAATGATGTTGGAGGCCACAAGTCAGAAGGTGGCAACATTGGAACAATCCATCCAAAACATCGATCTTTAAGGGCCCTATTTTGGATGAACTCATAAACTTATTTTTCTTTATTGCTGCTTGTTTTGAACTGCATGCATGAACCAATTGTTCACTTGTTTTTTTAGTTTAATGCATTCCAACCACAATCATGAAATAATTAGCAATCCATCCCTAATCTCACGCGGGTTGTGAATGATTTGAGAAACAAGGGATGGTCACATCTTCACTTTGTTTGACTGTGGGAACGCCAACCAGATTTCAGGCATCCATTGTATAAACGACCCATCTGGGATCTCGAGAAGAAAGGAGGAGTCCTAGATAGAGAAAGAAATTCTCAGAACAGTCGAGTTGTTGTTTTCCCAATGTTATCTAGTGCATGAGCGGGGTAACACTAGGGGCGTTGGAATTGATTCGAATGTAGGGGAGTGAAATGTGTGAATCACGATACCCAAGATTCGAAACACTATAGGGATGGCATGAAAATGAAGGATAACTATTGACTGTGTTCAAAACATAGTATCCTTATTTCCTTAGCCTGAAATGGGGATAACAAATGAGGGCCACCCGCTGACTATGTTCGAAATACAGGTCCTGACTCAAAATGTCATCCATTAGTCTTTCGATACATTAGACTAGGACAGTAGGCGAGCCATAGGCCAAGAATCTATACTATTTGGGGGTTCTTTTAGACATGAAAGAGGATGAGGGTCCAAATAAAGGGCATGAAAAATGTGGAGGGTGGAGTGATTTGTTGTTCGACTGGAGTCCAAAACTCTTGAAATTACGCCACCGTGGTGGAAACACATTAGGCTAGTGCATCGGTCTGGTCAGAGATCAAAATTTATACCAAAAAAGACCTCGCTATTGAGGACCTGGGATGCCTCATAGATGATAGAATTGTATTTTAGCATCGTACATTGTGGATGGTGCACACAATTTTAAGGTCATATTGTCTGGACCATGATTAGGGCCGAGGGGCTAGAAGGGTTGATGACCCTAAGGCTGGGATTGAGGTGAAATGACTGGGAATCACTACATATCTCATAATGATGAGAATCAAGAAAAAAGTAGTTATTGATAATAGCATGGTCTGATATCAATTCTGTTAGGGGGAATCCTCTATATCGAAGAAGTCGATGCATCCCATAATTATCATGGGGTATCTTGAACTTGTTCAGGATAGGGGCCATAGTTCAAAGTCATGCGTCGAGGACATGGCTACCCAGAAGGGAGATGTGTGGTGCAGTACATACCCCAACTTGAATGAGGACTATAATAGTACACACCACACCACACACCCTTAGGAAAATCCTTAGGTCAAGTGGCAGAAGGTGAAAACTAGGTTGGGCCTGAGACAGGTTGTCTGGGAAATCTTATGTATCCCATACGAATGGGAATCAATCCACACATAGTTCTATGAATTTAGTTTAACGTTATGTGGGAAAAAAGTCATGTATAGATCTATTATACTAGTACACATCCTACCAAAACCACTAAGCCTCAGTGAGTCATGCTCGATATGGGAAACAAGGAGTAGTAATGGGACTTTCCTAGTATAGGGAGGTACACATTATGGGTAATGAGACGCTAGGTTAATGACGTCCCAATAATACTGACCTACCTACTTAACAAACCAAGATGTGCGAGGGGGTAAATCCAAGTATATTGGAATTCCACTTGAATATAATGGAGTGGAAGAATGTGAATAATCATGCTCGAGATCTGGACCACAATGATGGTGGCATGATGATAGGGGATAACTGTTGATCATGTTCCAAACACAACATCCATATCATGTTAGCCTGTAATAAGGATAGATAAATGGGGGTAGACCACTGACCATGTTTGAAACATTGGACCTGTCGCAAATGTCATCGGAGGTCCTCCGGTACGTTGGCCCAAGATGGTAGGTAAGCCAATGTGGCATGAGACCATGTTGTAAAGGGGGTCCCTTCAGACATGGAAGAGGATGAGGATCCAAATAAAGGGCTCACGAAGCTTGTACATGGAACGAGGGAATGTCCTTGTGAAAATTCCACACTTCAGGCTCTTTTTCAAAATGCATCTGTATATAAAAATAAGATGTACTAGATAGAGGAAGTCAAGTTCTTTTTCAAGGACAATGGTCTTTGGGTCGCATGCTTCTAGCTTAAGGTCATAGGGTGGACCATTAAGGGGGTACTTGATTTAATGGACTGTTCACAGGTTGGAAAAGTAGCCAAACCCAATGCATAGTTCCAATAAGGAGATCTTAGTTTAGGGTACTAGAACTCAGACCAGATTGGGAAAAGACAAGGGAGGCACATGGTGAAGCTATTGAAAAACCCGACAGGAATGAGAACCCTAGAGGTTATCACCATACCACATGTTCCCAAAAGTTTTTGGGCCAAGGGGATAGAGAGAGGGGGCATGATTTTAGATTCCTAGGGTTGGACCCGAAGAAAAGATTCCTGGTCATTCTTACGTATCCCATGAGGATGGGAATCAATACATATGTAGTTCTAGAAGATGTTGTCTAGTTTAATGTCTTGCGGAAAGGGCATGGAGTAGTACTAGTTTATGGTTATAGAGATCGGATCATATATGTAACTAAATGTGTGAGACATGTGGTGAAGTAATTACTAAACTTGGCATGAATGAGGATTGTAGGAGTCCGTATCACCACAATGTGCACCTTGGGAAACTTCTAGGTCTGGGGACCAAAAGTAAAAGTTAGGCTGGGCCTGAGGGAAAGTGACCAGGTTTTTCTACGTACCCCATGAGAATGGGAATCAATCCATATGTAGTTCTTAAAGTGGCATGGTAAGGTACCAGTGCTAGGGATAATAAGGTCGTGCGGGTCTGGCCTCCACACTAAAAGAAGCGGCATTTGATAAATATTATTTTTCCTTTAGGGTGAATGTGTGTTCTTTTTTGTGAAGCAATGAACCTAGGATAGAGAGTCCAGGCATCACCACAAGAATCAAGCCGTATACAGGCATTGAAAAATGGTATTGTGGATGACTGATACCAAACATGATGTCCCCTCAAATGAGGACATCACAGCATGGCATCATTTTTCATCGTGCGCCCAGGACAATAATTTCATAGTTTAGGGTCATGTGATAGGACCAACCCCTGCAATTTAATGTCTCGCAGTACAGACGCAATAGTTTAAAGTCATGTGGGACTAGGAAACATAGTTTAAATTCATATGGATCAGACGTATACAAGATAAACGAGGTTCAAGAGGGTATGTGCATGGCAGGATAAAGCATACCTGACATGAATGAGGACGAGGTCCACGTCACACCACGTGTAATTCCATGAAGAAAACCTTGGGTTGAGGGGCTAGAAAAGGTTATAGAATATGGGGTAGGAGAGACTAGATCTCAGAAGGGAGGTACGTGGTGCACCTCTTGCAAACCTAACGTGAATAGAGACATAATTCCATACCACACCACACAATCCTAGATGAGAACTTCGGTCAGGGGGGATGAAAAGGGTTGGGGGACCTCAGACAAGGGTTTCCTGGCCGACTATAGACACATGACCCTTTATGCGGGTAATTCCATACCAAATCTCCTAATCCCATGTGAGCAATGCTTGATGTGGGAAACAAGGAATAGGATCTAGATCTCCCTAACATGTAAGAGTATGGAAATGATTAAAGAAGATCAGGAAAGGTCTATCCTGACTAGATCAATAATCCTATCCATGGTGGACAGATTTTTGAGGAGGTATCAAGACAAAACAAAATCATTGCTCCCAACATTTGGGACTTATAGGGGTGGTGACAATGATGGAGGATAGATTTTTACTGTATTCAAAACACAACATCTATATCGTGTGACTGGAAATGGGAATGAAAAATGAGCATCGACCGCTGACCATATTCAAAATGCGAGACTTGTACCAATTTATTGTCTGAAATCCTCAAGGAATTTTTTTTGAAATGGTAGGAGAGCCCTTGGGCCAAAACTTCATGCCCTTTGGAGGTCCTTCTAGATGTGAAGGGTGATAGATACACAAAATGGAGGGGATGAGAAATGTATGAATATGACTATGAAATTTAAAGTCATTCAGGATGAGACTCTAGGGGATACCTTGGAATTTGGGGCTGGGCCTATGGAAAAAATGTCTGGGCAGTTCTACGTATCCCATGAGGATGGGAATTAAGCCATAAGTAGTTCTTAAATGGCCATGAAGTTTAACGTCATGCAGTAAGGATGTGGGAGGATAGAACAATGAGGGGGGGACATGGTGTGACCTTTGTAATCTTGCCACAAGTGGGGCCAAAGAATCTTAGGATACACCACATGGGATCCTCCTAGGGGACTACACCTAGGAGGGGTAGTCAAATGAGAAGAGCATGGGGCTGGACTCAGGACAAGGCATCTGATCGTTCCTACATATCCCATGAGGATAGGAATCAAGCCATACATAGTTCTTGAAATACAGTTTAACATCATCCAGGATGACATACAATTTAATATCATGAGGGACATAACAGTTTAAGGTTGTGAAGGGCCAGATAGTTTAAGGTCATGTAGGATCGTTTACAGTTTAACATTGTGTTGGGCGGCCTACAGTTTAAGGTCATGTATGACCATCTATAGTTTAAGGTAATGTAGGACCCTCTATAGTTTAAGGTCATGTAGGACCCAGAAAAAATCCTGGGGCTAGACCTGAAGACAAGATGCTTTGGCATTCCTATGTATCCCATGAGGATGGGAACCAAGCCATAAGTTGTTCTTGAAATATAGTTTAACGTCATGTGGGATGACATACAATTTAATATCATGCGGGACATAACAGTTTAAGGTCATGTGGGACCAGATAGTTTAAGGTCATGTAGGACCATTTACAGTTTAACATTGTGCGGGAAGACCCACAATATAAGGCCATGTAGGACCATCTACAATTTAAGGTCATGTAGGACCCTCTGCAGTTTAAGGTCATGTAGGACCCGCTTTTCTTAGGAGAAGTATTTCTTGAGGAACTTGGCATTGGTGGGAGGAGTTATATTCTCTCCATATATGGTAACCAGGGATTATGCACCATTAGGGTAGACCTTGTGAATAATGTAAGGTCCTTCCCGTTTAGGCTACAACTTTGGTGGCTTCCATCTAGGTATCATTGGTATTCTAAGATCCAACACCAAATCCCCTTGCAAGAAGGAGAGGAGGAAAAATTTCTTGATGAAAGTTATAGCTATCTTATTCTAATGCCTTTATAGACTATACAGGGCACGAAGCATGTTCTTATTGAGTGCTTCCAATTCATCCAGAAGGACTTCAGCTACATTATCTGGTGCTTGTTGACCATATACAGTTATGCATAATGAAGGAAACTGAATCTCGATGGGCAAGACGACCTCCATTCCATACACTAGGGAATATGGTGTCACCTAGGTGGAATTACGAGTCGTCGTCCAACAAGCCTAGAGGGAATTGGGGAGCTTGTCCGACCAAATCTTCTTGTTCTGAACAACCATTTTATATAGAATATTAGAGAGGTTTTTGTTGAACACCTCATTCTTTCCATTTACTTGCGCATGATAATGGGAGGTATGGTTAGAATGGATGTTGTACTTAGTGTAAAACTTCTTCAACTCAACTACCCTGATGTTCTTGTCGTTATCAGTGAGGATAACGTGAGGGAATCCAAACTGGTAGATGATGTTGGAGCTCACAAATTCAATGATGGAATGGGCCTTGGCCTCCTTGAGTAGGACTGTCACTACCCACTTGGAGAATAAATATGTAGTGGTGAGGATGAACCTACACCGGCGAGCTATCACCGGTGGATACGGTCCTACAACATCGATTCCCCAGACCGTAAAGGGCCAAGATTACTTGGTAGTGTGGAGAGGCTCTGGCGGCCGATGCATAAAGTTGGAATGAATTTGGAACACATGGCACCTTTTGGAGAACTCAATGCAGTCATGGATCATGGAGGGCCAAAAATACCCCAGTATCTGGATCTGGTGAGATAGTTTTGGCCTGGTCTAATGAGTACCGCAGGAACTGGCATGAACCACCTACATGACTTGAGAAATCTCAACTCCATGAATGCAATAGAGGAGAATCCCATCAAACCCACACTTGTAGAGGATCTTCTCATGACCATGACCGACTTAGAGGGTAAACTGTAATGTTCGGTGTCAGATTCACTCACTCTCAGCCCGATATACTGGGAGATTACTGTTTTGGAGATACTCGGAAAAAGAGGTTCTCCAGTTTGGAGTCACCTCAATCACTACATCCGAGAGACATAGAGGTCCTGATGTGGAGGTGATGGCGGTAAGGTGGCTCACCTGCAGGCTGTCATCGTCATCTGGAGTGACGGGAGCAATGAATCTCTGATGTACTATGTGGATAATCAAATCATCATATTCAGGCTCTACAAGTGATGCAGCTAGGCTGGCCAAGGTGTCAGAACAACTGTTCTAGGATCGAGGGACATGAGTAACTTTTTTCCGAGATGGGAACTGGGCCATCAACTGGAGTGTGTGTTCCATCAGTGGTACGAGCTCTGGATTTTTGATGATATAGTCACCATTGATCTTCTTGATGACTAGTTAGGAGTCCCCTTTCACATGCAAGTGTGGAACCTCAATATCAAGGGCAAACTCGAGGCATGTAATGAGATCCTGATACTCTACCTCATTATTGGTGAATCCTTATGAAAATATGAATGAATATGACATAATGGCTTGTTCTGGGGTAATGAAGACAATACCCAGGCCTACTCTGTTGAGCCTAGGGTCATTGAGCCTTCTGTCGGCGGGGCTCTGAGAAGCACCACTGAAGTGTATTTTCCAGCACGACGTGGCTTGGTTTATGGAGAGAATCGCTTCATCGGGAAAATAGAGATCCAAGGACTGGTCCACAGGATATGGATTGGTGGAAATGAAGTCTACAAATTATTTCCCCTTAATATCCTTCTTAGGAAAAAACCTGATGTGGAACTATTGAATGATTACTACCCACCGAGCTAGACATCTTGTCAACATTGGGTGGTTCAGGATGTAATTCAATGGATCCACATGGGACACCATCTGTACCGCATGATGTTGTAGGTAATGTCGAAATTTATGTACTACGAATACCGGCGCAAGGTATCTCTTCTTGATAAGGGATTATTTGGTCTCCATATTGAGGAGCATGTGGCTGAGGTAGTAGAGATAATTCTCTATTCCCTCACTGTTCTTCTGGGAGAGAAGGGCACCGAGAGATCGTTCTGTGGTGGTCACATAAAGGACTGGTAAATTTTCAGAGAGAGGTGGCATTAAGACCAGAGGTTAGAGAAGGTACTGATTGATTTCTTCGAAAGCAGTTTGAAATTCTTCGTCCTACTCATAGACAGTTCCCTTCTTCATGAGTCGGGAAAAGGGATTTCACTTTCCAAAAAAATTTGCGATGAATCGTCATATGTATGCCAAGTGTCCTTGAAATCATCGAATCTCCCAGAGGTTTCTCGGGGGAGACATCTGACTGATGGCATTGACCTTCTTCAGGTCGATCTCGATGCCCCTATATCTGACAATGAAACCAAGGAACTTTCTAGAGGTGACCCTGAAGGCACACTTCAATGTGTTAATCTTCAGGTGGTGAGAATGGAGGATGTTGAACACTTTCTCAAGGTCTTTGATATGGTCCTGACGATGGTGAGATTTTACCCCCAGATCATCCACATAAAATTCCCCCAATGTCCTAAGGATCGGCTTAAATATGTGATGCATACCCCATTGGTAGGTGGCACCTGTATTCTTTAAACTGAAGGGAATGACTTGGTAATAGAAAGTACCTTGTGGTTCCCTGAAGGCCGTAGAATCCTCATCCATAGGTGCCATTTGGATATGGTTATACCCGGAGTACCCATCCATGAAGGAGAGGGCTTGGAACCCAGCGGTGACATCAATCAATAGCTCCATCATGGGAAGGGGAAAATCATCCTTTAGACAGTGACAGTTGAGATCCGAGAAGTTGATGCAGACTCTGATCTGTTCATTATTCTTCCTAACAGGCATGATTTTGGCTATCAATTTTGAGTACTGGACCTCCTTAACAAAATTGGTTATGATGAGCTTATCAACTTCGTCCTTGACCATGGCATCGTGAGAAGGGTGCATTTTTTTGAAAGGCTGCTTAAACGTGCGGTAATTTGCTGGGAGGCCAAGGTAGTGGACGGCTAATTGAGGATCTAGTCCTAGAATCTTGTCATAACTCTTGGAAAATACATCATGATGTTGTTTAAGGAAGTCCACGTATCATTGTTTCTCCTCAAGAGGCATATCAACACTGATCAATGTGGGTTTCAGATCCACCTCTCTACCGAGGTTCACCTGTACCAATTCATCGACTGTGGTGGAGATGACCTATTCAAAGGTGTGGGGAGCATCCTATAAATCCTATTATTAACTTATGGAGGAGGGATCCTCAGCAGGAGGAGTTTTCTCTGAGTCAACAGATCCTGATGGGAGACTAGTACCAGCCTGAGCAGTGTTGGACACTACATCGGGGGACTCCCGTGCTGCCGAAACCATAGAAATGAAATTTGTCGATCTAATCCCATCCAGTATTTAGCCCAAGGGGCCATGCATGATGATATCAAAGAAATATCGGCTTGTAATCTTAAGCTAGTTTATCCTATTTAGGAAAAACAAGAAAGTATGATGTATTTCTATTTCCATGGGGTGGACATCCTGATACCTTATGGGAGTAGGGAGCTCTGGGAACACCTGAGTCTGATTCGTGTAGGAGTACAATGTGATCTTCTGGAATCGCTTAGACTTGGGAATGTGCTCCCACCTCAATCCAGAAACAAAGAAGCATTGTCCCATGTCTAGGTTTGTAGCCTCTAATCGGTGTATTAGAAAGATGTAGGCATCATCTAGTTCTGTCCACAGGTTAGTCGCAGCCGTAGCATGCTCAACCTCATTAGCATGAATCTTCTTATCCTTCCTCTTGTAATAGTCGGCATCTAGGTAGTGTGTTCACAAGAGGAAAAGAGAGATGCGCCACCTTGGAGTATGCCCACTTGACTATTGAGGGAGTACTTAAGGCACTAGTGATATGATGAAGGGACTGACATATGTAGGTGGAGCCATGGCATACCCATCAATGCATTGTTGGCGGTGTTCTGGGAGAAAACCATGAACTCAGTGCTGGCTACCAGACTGCCAAAATGGGTTTTTAAGTAGATATTTCTGACTAGTTTCTGTTCTGTCCTATCATATCCTTGTATTTTCAGGTCAGAGGGGCTCAGGTCCTCCTCAGACAACCCCATTTTTTGTAGGGTTCGAGTCAGGATTAGGTTGATCCTGGAGCATGTGTCGACAAGATAGTGATGAACCTCCATGCTTTTAAACTGGAAGGTGATGTACATTGGGAGAATGTTCCCCTGTATGGGAGAGCCTTCATATTATCTAGAGAATGAGATGATGTCCTGACATTCATCATGCTCGACCGCCTCAGCATGGAAGGCTTTTGCGGCTCCTACCTCCGTCTTGAACTGGAGGGGTCTTCTTAAGAACACAACGAGGGCCTCAAGCATATATGATGGTAGGAAAAGGACTTCAAAGATGGAGATCCTTGCCAGAATACTGGAAAGATGTTTGACGACATCATACTTCCATGCCAGGCGTGAGCTTCTTCTCACAAGAGGTCGCTCTGTGACAGAAGGTATGGCGGGCCTTGCCGGCTGGACCGACAGCTGGGTGGTGCTAGGAATATCCCGCTACACACTAGTCAAAGCCTGTGGAGTGACCACCAAATGAGGGATAGATGACTGAGACCAGTCTGTAGCAGAGCGTAGCAATTCATGGTGTGGTCGAGGTGGCTCTGCCTGATCAAGAAACACAAATGAGGGAAAAGGCAGATCTGATGACACCAGATGAGAAGGCTGTGCATGCTAAGCTCTACACTGGGCTTGCTGCCTGGTTTTGGTATCATGCACAACCTTTCTGTAAATACTGAACAAGGAACTTTGACAACCCATATTTCTGCGGCTCCATCGATGTTGGCGATGACTGGGAACATTGTGAGGATCCACCTAGAGCTCCTCACCATAAGAAATCATGTAGGGGTTTTCCAGCTCTACGGTGTTAACCAAGGCATACCCTTGAATTTCACTTGACAATTCATCCACTACTAGGATAATTATGGGAGGAATCTCTATCTGCAGGGGCATGAAGTCACTGAGAGTATGGGATGATGATATTATTGGTGGGGGACTTTTTTTTCCCTTGAGATGTTGATGCTTCCTATTCTAGGAAGAAAACGGCTGAGCCGTTGACACAGAAGTAATGGAGGCGGATGGTGCGGCATATTTTGAAGGTTCAGATTGATTCAGGTGTGCATGGATAATACCATGGGCATGGGAGACTGTCTTACGAGCCATCCAATCGTCATACTTCTGGGACCCGCAGTTAGAAACTTGATGCCACTTGCATTCTCTGTCACTGCTGCTATCTAGATTAATGAAGACACATGCCACTTATTTCGTAGTTGGGCCTAACCAGACTATGTTGTTATCCATCTGGTCTTGAAGAAAGTATTTAAACACATATCACTATTTGAGGGTGTGCCCCAGGATCAGGTGATAGGGGCAGTAATTAGAGAGATTATTGAGGTTTGCCTCTTCTGGGCTTCTGCATTTAGGCAAACTTATAATCCCTTGTTCCATGGAACTTCAGAAATAAACCAGGGACCTGAGCCTCATTAAATGAGTAGGTCTAGTTTCACCTATCTGGGAAGGGGGCTCTGGGAGCCTGACCCTGACGAGGGGCTAGAGGAGCCTGTCGAGGAGGGAGAGCCTGATTATCTTGCCTAGGTAGTGGTGGCACGTTTCGCCGGGGTGCCTGTCGATTCTGAGGTGGGCGTTGCTGGGCTGGAGGCTGTGCCTAAGGTGGAGGGCCCCTATGAGGCTATAGAGGTGGCTCCACTAGTAATCATTCTAGTTTTATGGGGGCCTCTATTTGTGCCACTGTAGTGGGATCATCCTTAGCATCCTTTCTTGTAGGAATTGTAAGAGGGATCGGGCGTGCCTGCTTGGCCTACTATAAGGCTTCCTCTAGGCACTGGGCCTTATCAGAGAAGTCTTTGAATCCCCTAGGGTAGTTCTGGGTGATCATAGAGGGGACCGGTTCTGTCTTGACATTCCCCACACACATATTTAGTAGTTTCTCCTGAGTCAGTGGCATGTCAAGGAAGTATGTGATCCCTTTCCACCATGACACAAAGTCTGAGACGCACTCATCATGCCTCTGCTTACACTTGAAGCGGTCTACAATTCTCGTCTTATGAGTGGTGGAACTTAACTAGTAAAGAAATTTCCTATGGAGGTCTTCCTAGACAGCTACTAATTTTATGGGTAGCTGGTTGTACCAGACAAATGAATGACCTTCCAATGTCTACACAAAACACCAGATTTTGGTGGCTTCCTGCTATGCCGAAGATCCCAACATGGGTCCACACCTTGAGAAGAAGTGATCTAGATGCTTCAGTAGGTCCCCTGTCCCATTTAAGGGGGAAAAAGTGGGATTTATGAAACCCAGGGGTGCTGAAATATCATCCACCCATGCCTGATATGGATTTCCATCAAGCAGGATTTCCACCTATTGGATTTCCAATGGCTTGAGGTGGGAAATGAGTGCCATCATGGGATCATCTGGGTAGGGATTCCTGTCTTGATGGGGATCCCTGATCACCAGTGCATTGGAAGGTTCTTCGACACGATAGGCAGGCCCAACGACTCAGGGAGAGGCTGGTGGGATGGCATCTGGAGTGGCTGGGGGAACTTGAGCTGGGTCCTAGGGGTTGTTGCGTCGCTCCGGTGGATTTGGAGACACATATCATGCCCTCTAGCTGTAAGTTACAACCTCAACCATATCTGTGTGGGAAAGATGGTCAGGGTCACCTGGAGGAAATTATCCGAGGGAAAGTTGTGTCTGGACCTACTGCCCCAGTCAAGGATCAACGTAGTCTAGTCATTTCTACGCAGCACATTTAGTAAGAAGGTCATCGACCATCCTCTTGTGCTCTGTAAGTTGCTAACACAATGTAACTTTTTTAGGATCTTCTTCTACCTCTTGAACTAATCTGGATGGGTCTGGGGGTTTGACGGCTCTAATTTTCTCTTTTCCCTTATTTATATTCCATCTGAGGGTTAATGACTTAGTAGGTACAGGAAGACCCAGTAAGTTCTTTGCAGGCGAGTGATCCTTCTCAATGGATCCAATAGGTGTGAGACTCCCTCGAGGGGTAGGTTCTCTCTGAGAAGCTCTAACTCATTCTATACCCATTATAGGTCATCCATGTTAATAGAGACCCTACCTGGAGGCATATACCCTATGTCGCCCAACAAGTTAGGCTTTTTTAGGATAAAATTGAAATGGAGGGCTGCGTACTACCCCTAACCATAGGTTTTCATGTCGGGAGAATCTGATTTACATGGATTTTACATGTATTTTTTATAATTTTCTTACTAAGTTTTAATTAATTAGTTTAACCAATTTTTATTTTTTTAGTTTATCTTTTTAGTTTTGTAGTAATTTAGATATTTTGATAATTTTTAGTTAATTTATATACTTATATTAGTAATTTAGTATTTCTATTAGTTATATTAATTTTATATATTATATTTAACACTTTATTATTATTATTAGTTTCCCTAATTTTAGTATAGTTTATTTTATTAATTTTTATTAGTATATTTTAATTTGTATTTTATTTTATTTCATTATTTTGCTACATTAATAAAATTGTATTTGTTATTAATTTATTATTATATTTAATAGTAGTGTTATATTTAAATACATGTGAATTAATATATTATTATTATTATTATTATTTCCTAACATTAAATATTTAGATAATTGTTTTTTTTATTTGAATTTTAATTTTAGTTTTAACTTTGATTTTACTTTTTGATTTTGTTTTTGTTTTTTTTTATCTCTCCAATCACCCCATCCCCCCTTTTGACTCGCTCCACTTTTCCCTATTCCCTCGCCAACCTACCCCTCTCTCCAATCCCACTCCCTCTTTCCAATTATCCCCACACAACCCCCCTTTTTCTATCCCACTCAACCCACACCACACCACATTTTTAATCCCTCTCTCCAATCTCTCTCACCCCAAACAATCTCTCTCACCCCCACAAACCTACCACCACCCTACTCTCCCCTCTCCTCCCCAACACACCTCCCCTTTATCTCTATCCTCACGGACCCGCTGGCCCCTCCCCAATCCCAACCACCCCTCTCGGCCACACCTGCACCCCCCATCCCCCCATCCCTACCTCCCTAATACCCACTAGACTCAGCTACCCCATTTCCCTGGGATACCCAGCGCCCTCCTCACCTCACGCCATTCCACCTTCCCTTCTCAGACACTTCAAAGTGCAGCAGGTACGCCAGCCACAACGAGAAACTCTCCTCGATCTGAAGCAGTGGAAATCCACCCTCAACTTCAAAATACCATTGAATCGACGTTCGCAGTGGTTCGTTTCTTCTTTTGGAGATTGACTTCGCACGGTGAGAGCGAGCAGAGATCGGATCATATTTTCAGCATCGCGGTGGTTTGATTCGGGTGTGGCGTCAGTGAATGCACAGAGCAGAGCGATGATTATTATTTTGCAATCATTGATGGAATCTCGCGGTGACTATAGAAATGACACAAGCATGGTGATATCTTCTATTCATTATTTTATGTGTCATGTCGTCGTGATGACAGACTAATTTCTTTTTGTGTAGGAGTTGTGAAGAAAGTGACGGTAATTGCATGTCTTTAATTTATCCTCATATTTTATTGCCTTTTGAATTAATTTAATTTGGATGTTTATTTAATTAATTGTATCTGCGTTTAAATTAATTTTCATTTGTGCTCTGCACACGTTCTTTGGTGCCCGTTCGTGTGATACCTAATAAGTAATCACGAACGGGAGTTCATCAGAGAATTTATTTATCCGTAATTTGATCAAGTGCACGAGCGAATTCTGAATAAATAAATATATTAATTGAAAAATTAATATTTTGTGTGTGCGCTTCTTCAAACTTGTGTGAGTGATACTGAATAAGTGATCTCATGTGAGCGAACCCGACGCAGGTAGATACTTCGACTTTTTGAGAAACGGGTCGTCGTATTTCACCAAGCGATTCAGTACTATAATGATGCACAAATTATTCATCAAGATAGAGAATGAAATAACCAATAATTTTTGTAAACATTTGAATATTGTCTAACATCAGAGAATGATACCTAATAGTATTTTGATTAAATTTGGAGTCGGTGATAAATAAATAAATAAATATTCAAATGTTGGAATTAAATAATTGACATTGCATGCACTTGAACAGACGTCATGACTCTGACACTTCCATCTCTGCCAGTTTCTTTCATAACTTAGTTCACTTAGATAGTTTTATTTAATTTAAATATTCATTTTTAAAATAGTTATTTATTTTTTTAGAACATAGTTGTTAATCACACAATTAAAGCCCATCTGCCTGAACATTCCTCCAAAAATACATTTCTAGTGTCTACTCACATTCTCTCTGTGGTTTAACCCTACTCACCACTTCTACAGTAGTTAGTAGGTAAATAAATATTGAAAATTTTCACATGTTGCAACACGCGTGCCAAATTTATGGCGCCGTTTCTGAGGAGAATAGTATCATTAGGAGTTCCTTTAAAAGAGTGATTTATTTAAAAAAAATAAAAAAAAAACTAAAAAAATAGTTTACTACACTGGGAATTTTTCATTGCAGGGATTTTCAAGACACCTAGAAGTTCAAAATGATGTGGACTACACCACACAATTACAATTGGTACCCACCCTACACAGTCCCAACTCAAGTTATGATGTATAATGATTCACCGCGCATGAGCTATCCAGGTAATCCCGTTTATTTCAATGATATTTATTCAAGTCCATGCTATGATCCATATGAGAATATTTCACCATGCTATGAAATAGGTACTTATACATCTGTTGATCATTTTCAAATTCAATGCATTACTGAAAATTTAGAACTTGATAATTCATGTCAAACAAATGATTCAATAATTGAGCACATGTTGCATTGTGCTATCACTGAGACCAATCAGAGGTTTGAACTTCCAGATGAATGCAATGAAAATTTTATTTCCTCAACAAAATATCTAGAAAATCAATTGAAGAATTTAGTAAATCAAATGAATCATATTTCCAAACTAGCTGCTTCATTACCACTTAATGATCTAATTCAAAACAATTCTTTTGAGGAGAGTGCAATAGAGGTTCCAGTTAAAAAACATCCATGTCCCAAGTCTAATAATGAGATTGATCTGGCTTATTATCATACAATTGATGACTCCCATCCATCAAAAAATAATTCTTCCAATCTAATAACATTTCAATAATACGAGAGCTTAGTCTTACACCCTGTTGAACATAACAATCCCTTGGAAAATGTGGTTTCATGTCCTCTGAGTTCACAACCTAGTCATCCCAAAGTGAAAAAGGACACATTCAATTTCTATCAAATCGCACCTTTTGAGGAAGAATAGGACATTGAATGAGGACCATTGTTTACCATGATATATTCATAATTGAACCAAGAGACAATGGATTACTACACTCAAGAAGACATCACTTCAAATGACATCAAATCACCTCTTTCTGAAAATATTTTTGAGTCTGAAAATTTTTCTAAAATGGAGACATCTAATACTTTTTTAGAGTCGGAGAATCAATCAGTATTTCTGGTAGAGAAAAATCATAATTTTCTAGAAATAATGGTAGAATGGAATTGCTTGGAGGATCCTGAGTTTGTGGTGAAACATGTACCAATAGAGAAATATGATGAGGGTGGTATAGAAGAAAATTTTGAAAAAGATGTTATTCTTGACACAATGGAGTCATCTGATCCAATTGATCCTGCACCAATTTCTCCATGCGTCGAGGTTAAAAACACTTCACTTGAAATACCCATATATGCTAACAATATCTTTGACCTTGGCACAATTAATGAAACCATTGAGCATGAATTGAGTTGGAGACCAGTGGATTTTCATGTGCTAGTGGTTGGGTGTGAAAATGATTTGGGATACATCATCAACCCAGATACTGCATTCAAGGATGAGATGGATATAAGCCAACCACTGAAGGATTCTTCTAAAGGCACTTTTTCACATTTGTATGTTCAAAGAGGTAATCTTATTGATCTTTCCACTGACGGCCTTTTCCCAAAATTCAATAATTTGAGGGGTATTTCTTCAGGCGAGGTATATTCATTCCCTTGTGGGTTGGCATATTTTCATTTTATTCTTCACATCCATTATTCTAACAGTATTCCATTGAGATTTTGTGCATCTTGTAGGATAAACTCATCTTCAAAAAATGGATTCCACACTCCTACTAAAAAAGAAGTAGATGCATGGTTTACATTTCTATTCGATCTTGGGGGAGTTTCCACAACGTCTGGCTAAAGACAAAGTAAACTTAGTGCTCAATGGGAGGAAACCCATCATTTTTTTGTTTTCTTTTCACTGAATTTAATTTAATTTCATTTAGTTTTATTTTAAATAAAAATTCATGCATTTACCACAATCTGTTTTCTCTTGGAACTGTAGTGGATTTAAATTCATCATAAATATTTTTATCATCCACATGATTTAGATTATGGTGTGACTTCTTTGAAATCATGCGAGTATGTGTTGTCAATGTGTAGGTTTTATAGGTATACCATTTCTAGAGCTTCATCGGATATAAACAGCCTCTCTGCGTCTATCTTCACTTACACAGGGAAGTGTTTTATTTTTTTTCCATATTTTATGCTTCCAAAAACACCTTGTAAACTAACAAAAAAACAAAAAAACAAAAAAAACAATAAAATTTTGAAAAATGAAAAAAAAACTAACAAACCTGTCATTGATGTACCCATATAAAAGCTGTTGTATTTTTGTCGCAACACAGTCGAGAACATACCACTTGTGTCCCTAGAAAGTTTGAGAACCTGATTCTTGTTTGTAATTATTCGATCCTTGATCGCATGACTTAGGTGATTGTTGATATTATTTCATGCTTTGAAAATGTTTTTCAAAAACTTGTATATTTTTGAGACACTTATTTGCACTCATGCTCATCTGTGTTGTCCAATATTATATTTCCATACCTATGAGGACTCTGGACCATTTTACATCATCTCTTATTTCTCTTTTTCTTGAGGTAATCTCAACCATGTTATGTCTTCTAGAACTTTCCATTTTTTCCATCAAAACACTAGGAATTTGGAAAGTTTCACCAAAATGATCGAGCCATATGTTTGATTTTTCGGCCCTGTTGACCCACTGAGCCACCCATATATTTTCTCCATCGTGTAGCCCTTATAATCCATGAAGAATCCTTTTTAGGATAAGCCCATAACCGTTACCCTTACCTACCGATTTCTTGAATTTCTGCCTGATAATTTTAAATCTAAGTGTGGGGGAGAGATTTACTCATAGAGAGGGTTCTTTGAGGGGCAGTGAGTCATTTGATGTACTTGGATTGACATTATCCCATACTGATCCTATGAGTTATTTTTCATAGTAGCCACATTCATTACATATATTTTGATGTAGGGATATAGAATCTTTTTGAGTTCCAACAATGAGTACATTGGTGATCATTACGCGGTAACCCTCCCTTTTGGGGATACCTATAAAAGTGATGATCCATTAGTCCAGGAACTAGAGAGTTTTCTATATAAACTACCTTCATTGAGATGTTACATCATTTATGCTACTTGTGTACCATTCTTTGGGATTATTTTCTGACACTTATTTCATGGGGTTTTTGAGTTGATACTCACCAGTTTTTCCTAACCATATTATTTGAGTGAGTTGTGTCTTAAAAGAGAGAGAGAGAGAGAGAGAGAGGAAAAAAAAGAGAGAAACATTGGATTATCATATGCTTGGGGAAAAACAATATTTTAAGTGTGGGGGAGCGATATTTTGAGGGAGAAATTTGAGAGAGACATTTGTATTGACAAATATCATGCATTTATTTCAAGATTCAACCCTCCTTTTTACCAAAAAGATGTCAATTTTTTTAACCCACCATCCCACAGCTTCAGAAACATTGGAACCTCATGTAAAGTCCTTGAGATTGGTGCATTCTTTTGACTTCCACTAGTGGAGATGTAAAATTCCTGGCAAGCCTATGGTAAGCATTCATGTGTACAAGAAGTGAGAATGACTTTGATCAAATTTTTTCTGAGAGATGAGAGTGATGGTGAGGTAGGTCACATGATACATGAGTGCACGTACTTGTTTTGAAAAGAATGAACGTGAAAGAAAAATTGTTCTTGAAAATTGAAGTTTTAAATGAAGCATGATATTTTATGGGGAAAGAGAATGAAAATTTTTGAACTTGTAATTTTGATGTTTCGATTTGTCTACAGGACCACTTGTTTTTTATTTTGGATTTTTTTCCCAGGAGTGAAAAAGTTTAAGTGTGGGGGATTTGATGTACATGGATTTTACATGTATTTTTTATAATTTTCTAACTCATTTTTAATTATTTAGTTTAACCAATTTTTATTTTTTAGTTTATCTTTGTAATTTTGTAGTAATTTAGATATTTTGAAAATTTTTAGTTAATTTATATACTAATATTAGTAATTTAGTATTTCTATTAGTTATATTAATTTTATCTATTATATTTAAGACTTTATTATTATTATTAGTTTCCCTAATTTTAGTTTAGTTTATTTTATTAATTTTTATTAGTATATTTTAAGTTGTATTTTATTTTATTTCATTATTTTGCGGCATTAATAAAATATTATTTGTTATTAATTTATTATTATATTTAATAGTAGTATTATATTTAAATACATGTGTATTAATATATTATTATTATTATTATTATTATTTTCTAACATTAAATATTTAGATAATTGTTTTTTTAATTTGAATTTTAGTTTTAGTTTTAACTTTGATTTTGCTTTTTGATTTTTATTTTGTTTCTTTTTCTCTCTCTCCAATCACCCCATCCCCTCTTTTGACTCGCTCCACTTTTCCCTATTCCCTCACCAACCTCCCCCTCTATCCAATCCCACTCCCTCTTTCCAATTATCCCCACACAACCCCCCTTTTTCTATCCCACTCAACCCACGACACACCCCCTTTTTAACCCCTCTCTCCAATCTCTCTCACCCCGAACAATCTCTCTCACCCCCACAAACCCGCCGCCACCCTACTCTCCCCTCCCCTCCCTAACCCACATCCCCTTTATCTTTATCCTCACGGACCTGATGGCCGCTCCCCAATCCCATCCAACCCTCTCGGCCACAGCTGCACCCCCATCCCCCCATCCCCACCTCCCTAATACCCGCTGGACTCAACCACCCCATTTCCCTGGGATACCCAGCGCCCTCCTCACCTCATGCAGTTCCACCTTCCCTTCTCGACCACTTCAAAGTGCATCAGGTACACCAGCCACAACGAACAACTCTCCTCGATCCGAAGCAGTGGAAATCCACCCTCGACATCAACATACCGTTGAATCGATGTTTGCAGCAGTTTTCTTGGGCTTCTAGAGATTGACGCCGCACGGCGAGAGCGAGCGAAGATAGGATCATATTTTCAGCATCGATGTGGTTTGATTTGGGTGTTGCGTCAGCGAATGCATAGAGCAAAGCAATGATTATTATTTTGCGATCATTGACGACATCTCATAGTGACCATAGAAATGACACGAGCACGGTGATATCTTCTATTCATTATTTTATGTGTCGTGTCGTCGTGATGATAGACTAATTTATTTTTGTGTCAGAGTTGTGACGAAAGTGACGATAATTGCATGTATTTAATTTACCCTCATATTTGATTTCCTTTTGAATTAATTTCATTTGGATGTTTATTTATTTAATTGTATCTGAGTTTAAATTAATTGTCATTTGGGCTATGCACACATGCTTTGGTGCCTGTTCGTGTGATACCTAATAAGTAATCACGAACGAGAGTTCATCAGAGAATTTATTTATCTGTAATTCGATCAAGCGTGCGAGAAAATTCTAAATAAATAAATATATTAATTTAAAAATCAATATTTTGTGTGTGCACTTCTTCAAACTTGTGTGATTGATACTGAATAAGTGATCTCATGTGAACGAACCCGACGCAGGTAGATACTTCGACTTTGTGAGAAATGGGTCGTCGTATTTCACCAAGTGATTCAGTGCTATAATGACGCACAAATTATTCATCAGGACAGAGAACGAAATGAAAAATAATTTTTGTAAACATTAGAATACTGTCTAACATCAGAGAATGAGATGAGATAGTATTTTGATTAAATTTGGAATTGTTGATAAATAAATAAATAAATATTCAAATGTTGGAATTAAATAATTGACATCGCATGCACTTGAAGGGACGTCATGACTCTTACACTTCCATCTCTACCAGTTTATTTCATAGCTTAGTTCACTTAGATAGTTTTATTTAATTTAAATAGTAATTTTTAAAATAGTCATTTAGTTTTTTAGAACATAGTTGTTAATCGCACAATTAAAGCCCATCTGCCTGAACATTCCTCCAAAATGACATTTCTAGTGTCTACTCACATTCTCTCTGTGGTTCGACCCAGCTCGTCACTTCTACAATAGTTAGTAGGTAAATAAATATTGAAAATTTTCACGCGTTGCAACGCACGTTCTAAAATCCTCCTTAATTATGCAGCAGAGCACTTTAATGCTCTGGATGCATCTTTGTTGGAGGGTCCTATAGCAACCTGGTGACTCAGGGCACTAGGTCATGAGGAGTGCAGCCAAATAAACCAAACGACATTGTTGACCAATTTCTTCGAAGTGTGCCTGACTCTTGGGGTAAGCCACTCATTGATGAACAAGACAAAAATAAGTCACCCAGAGGGTCTAGAAAAAGCATCCAAACTCCTCTTGGGTGAGTGCTTCTGGTGCCCTGAAATTTGGCACTACAACCGGCCAAAAAATACCTGAGAAATGGTCTGCTGTAAGAATTTCCCACAAACTCCTTGTCTCAGATTCGGGGTATGGACCTTCAATACCCCACTCCTTAACTGAGGCAGGCTGGGGAACCAGTATCATTACTGAAGAAGATTATTGAGATGGTAGGTTGGCCGGTGGAGAATATGGCGAGTGGGCTGACAAACCACCGCATCTCAGGATATCCTTTGAAGAGTGTAATGACTTAGCCACCACGTCACAATAATAAGGGCAGGTGACCGTAGTTTTTTGTGCAGGGACTACGGCTACTGAAAGTGGACCGTGTTGTTTTCTATTCTACATTGATCCCTAGAATAACTCTTTTTAATCTTTGGTAGAGGTAGAGAATGCTCCTGGTGATGATGGTGGTGATTGCACAACTGAACCCTGGGGAGATGCCAAAACTTCGTCCTCTTGGATGTATCTATAGAGGGAGGCAGGGATCTGGTGGACCTCGCATTATGGAAGTATGAGGCTGATGCACCTTTTTCCTGCCCCGACCCTTGACATATAGGATCAAGGTGAAGGATCCATCACTGAGTCATATTCCGCCTCAGAATCTAAGAAGCATACTGGTTTAATCTCGGTCTGAATCTTCCCAACATTATTTTTATGGTGGGGATGACCCACCCTCCTTCCCTAGGATGGTTCTTCGAGACAGGGTATATTTCTGATGTGAGGAGGACCTTCGGCTATACTGGTGCTGGGGCGGAGAGGACTTCCGCTTGAGTGAGCTGGGGTGTGAGGAGCACCTGGAAAGATATAAAAGGGAACACGGGGATGACCTCCGTGTCCACTGACTGATGTGTGGAGGGAATCTCTATGGAAATTTCGGGAGTGGGTAGGACCTCTGCTAGAGCTGGTAGGAGAATGGGTAAGACCTCCATGCTTGTTTCCCCTGGCAGTGTCAGCATGAGGAGGTTCCTTGTACTGGTAGAGCTGAACACGGGTAGGACCTCCGTGTTTGGTTCCCATGAAGCAAGGATAACCTTCACTCCTCTAATTGTTGAGGTGAGGAGGCCCTCTTCTGACTGTTGTAAGGACATGGGGAGTCCCCCATGCTAGAGATTGACCGGATGCATACCATATCCATGTCGGCGGCCTATGGCAGGAGGAATGACCCCATACCCGATGTCATGAGTGCGGATGAGGCTTCCGTACTGAATGTCACTATCATGGGGATTACAATCATTTGGATTGAAGGTGGAATGGGTAGGACCTCCACGCTAAGCTTGGAAGCAGGGAGAACCAACGTTTTTAATGGTGGAGATACAGGGAGGACCTCCGTACTTGGTGTCATTTCTGCGGGTCGATCTACGGTGGTTGCTCCCTATGCCGACAACCAGGAGAGTCGACCCAGCCTACCCGTGGGGAGGTTGGGGCCTCGATCTGGGCCGAGTGTATGAGGGCCATTGTTCAACATACATAGTAGGCTGATGATATATGTCGGTGGTGGCCCAAAAAATAGTGGTTGCTGATGTTGATGCCCCTTGGTGGGATTCCTCCTCAGCATGTGCCCAACACTAGTGTTGGGTCAGCCAGACTAGGGCCGGCAGTGCAGGTGCATAGCTCACCTACTCCTCGACTCTTGGGGTCGTGTGGTGGTGCTGGCGCGACCTGGTGGGGGACCTCCTTGGGATCCCCTAGAATTAAATCCTTGTTGGGATGGCTCCGACATCTCCTACCTCATCAGTGTAGGGGAGAGAGTCATCGAAGTGTTCTGGGGAGAGGCTCCTGAAACGGTTGTGCGTCAAAGTGGGGAGTAGTGGCTCCCTGTGTATCCCTTGGGGCAGTGGTGGTGATAAGGTGCATATGCCTCTAAATCCTGGTGGACCATATCCCGGGTCGGGATAATCCCCTCCTCGTATCGGCGAACGAGGTTGTTTATCACCCTTTGCTGAACAAATTCAGACACAGACATGGGGCATGGGTGCCCAACAGTTGTGGATGTGGATATTATCACAAAAGTGGTAGAGCCACGTGGGACTACCATGTTGACATTTCCCCTACCCCTATGTCGGTGGATAGGCAGAGATCGGTTTCCTATTACGGCAACTTGGGCCCTATAAGGTAGGGAGATTAAACCATTAGTGCTGAAACTAGGAAATTGATGCTCAGTGCCCCAGTTCCATTCCATTTTCTATGGATGGTAAGAAGGATCCATGCGGAAAACATCACAGATCAGGATTTTCAACATTTTAACTACCCAAATTTCTAGTGAGTTTCATTCCAGGACAACTATTTTCTTGGCAGGACCTGGCACCGGATAACTGGATCTGGTAACATGCTAGTCCACTGATGTCTCGAATGCTACTAATATCCACATTGAAAATAATAACTTCACGTCAAGTTCACCATTTTTTTTACGATTCTTTCACTGGGGCACAAACATCTATCTATTTGAGGAGGATGAGGGCATGCTGATTGTTGCCCCGCATTCCCACTTTCCAAAGGCGGGCAGCATCCATCACCTATTCTATGATGTTTTCTCCTTGATCCAAATGGGATGATGGGATGTTGGTTCTTATTTCTGTGGATTCCTCCTCGTAACTCATTACTTAGTCAGGGTCTCTCTCATAGATTTAGACGTTGTTCATGAAACTATTCCTGGTTCCATGTCTTCATGGAAGTCGATTAATTACACTACTTCTGTCAGGACATTTCAAGGGTTCTAGTTAGGGAAACAACCTTTGGACGGGGGAGTAGTCATGTTGGACATCACTAGAATGTCTGGATGCTAGAACACTGGCGCCTCTGGGTTTCTTCCCCTTATGATAGGGCTTTGACCTCAGCCTGAGGCATCCGACGTCGAGTGTGGGGAATTATATTCCATGGGCACATATATGAGGTTTTCTTCTGCTTCCCATGATTAACACAGGGTATGTTGTGAGTTTAACATCTATCGAAGACAGATCATACCAATCAGAACACTGACTGAAGTGGATCAGATGGGTGAAACACCTATAGGTAACACTGATTCTAGGACTAACATGTGGTTAGTTACCCAGTTACTACAAGGAGCAGTGAAGAGGTGAATCAGCATGATCACACTAGGATGTGGTGGCCCGGGTAAGAATCAAGATGGATGATGGAGAGTTGAATGAAGTGTAGGGGGGATGAGATAGAGCCGATGAAAGGGCAACAATGATGTTGGGATTGAGCCTCAAAGAGACTTCTTATGTATCCTCATGGAAGGGAATCAAAGTTCACGTAGTTCGGTGAGGCGATGGGACACCTAAGGAGGCGACCTGTGAGAAGGTAACCTAGAGGAAGTGGAACCTTCGGGTTGGGTCATGACCTTCCCAAAATGCATAGGCTCGAGGGAAAGACCAGGATGAGACATGGGTGATGGTCTTGAACCTCGGGAAGGCTTCCTACATACCTTGTATAGGAGAAAAGGATCAAAGTTCACATAGTTCAAAATGGGGCATAGTATCGGGGTGTGCACAGAGGACAATGACCTGATGACACATTGGTGCATACGTGTGGTTAGCAGCCCAGGATGGTCTGATGCCACTGGAATGGATCAGAAATGTGGGTCCCAAAAAAGGGGACTATAATGGCTTACTTTCGATTGGAAACAAAATGACTTACTTTTGGTTGGGAAACACAATAGCTTATCATTGAATGGGGTTCCAACAACTTACCACTGGATAGGGTATAACGGATTACCACTATATGGGGTCACAACAGCTTACTTCTCATTAGGGGAAAGTTTAGTGTCATGCAGAGAAAAAATAGGCATACAGTTTGGCGTCATGAAGGACGGGGATGGACCGATGTGAAGTAGTCGGGACCGATGGGAGTTGGGATTTAACCTCAGAGAGACATCCTACATACCTTGACTTGGTAAGAATCAATGTCCCCATAGTTTATAAGAGGTGTTGGTGAAACAGTGTGAAGGGTTCAGGACCAATGTTTGTTGGGCTTGAACCTTACTGAGGCTTCCTACATACCTTTCCTTGGCAAGGATCAAAGTCCCCGTAGTTTAGAATAGTTTGTTGAACCAATGTGAAGTGGTCGGGACCAATGGTTTTTGGGGTTGAACCTCAGGGAGGCTTCATACGTACCTTGCCTTGGCAAGGATCAAAGTCCATGTAGTTCGGGAGAGTTTTGTGAACCGATGTAAAGTGGTCGAGACCAATGGTTGTTGGGCTTGAACCTCAAGGAGGCTTCCTATGTACCTTTCCTTGGTAAGGATCAAAGTCCCCGTAGTTCAGAAGAGTTTGGTGAACTCACATGAAGTGGTTGGGACCAATGGTTGTTGGGATTGAACCTCAGGGAGGCTTCTTACATACCTTGACTTGGCAAGGATCAAAGTCCTCGTAGTTCATAAGAGTTTGGTGAACTGACATGAAGTGGTTGGGACTAATGGTTTTTGGGATTGAACCTCAGGGAGGCTTCCTACATACCTTGCCTTGGCAAGGATCAAAGTCCCCGTAGTTCGAAAGAGTTTGGTGAACCAATGTGATGTGGTTAGGACCAATGGTTGTTGGTATTGAATATCAGGGAGGCTTCCTATGTACCTTTCCTTGGCAAGGATCAATGTCCACATAGTTTGGAAGAGTTTTGTGAACTGACGTGAAGTGGTCGGGACCAATGGTTGTTGGGATTGAACCTCATGGAGGCTTCCTACATACCTTGCCTTGGAAAGAATCAAAGTTTACGTAGTTTGGGAGAGTTTGTTGAACTGATGCGAAGTAGTCAGGACCAATGGTTGTTAGGCTTGAACCTCAGGGAGGCTTCCTACGTACCTTGCCTTTGCAAGGATCAAAGTCCCAGTAGTTCAAAAGAGGTTGAGGATTACAATCTAAGGAGGCCTAGAGAGGATGTCATTTTCGATGCTTACTCTAAGCCCACGTGAGTCATGCTCGGTGTGAGAAACCAGAGGCAGAAAAGACTTGACAATCGCGTCGCGGAAGGTTTTTTTGTGGGAAGTGGAGTGAGGCTTACACATGGTTAGTGGTCCAAAGAGGAAACAGGGGCTTACGCGTGGTTACCAGCACAAAAAGGAAACAGGGGCCTACGCGTGGTTCATAGCCTAGGGAGAAAACAAGGGCTTACGTGTGGTTCACAACCTAGGTAGAAAATAGGGGCTTACATGTGGTTAGCAGTCCAAGGAGATAGAGATTGTGACTTACTCTATGATGGAGGCCCGGAAGGCAACAAATCCCAATGGGAGAGGGATTTGGCATAGAAGAAGAAAGGATGAGTAGGGAAACTACCTCCCACAAGAAAGTCTAGGGGATTACACCAAGATGGTTTCCCTTCCCCCGCGAATAGACGCCACTCTAACAAAGAGGATCTCATTCCATGTGAGGAGATTTCACTCTCGTGGAGACGAGAAGGCGTGGAGAATGTCTGAGGTGGGGCTCCCCACATGCAATGCATGGGGAAAAGATATAGTTTAACATCATTTTATGAGGATGATGGTGCTTGGCAGTTTAACGTCCTATAGCTCGGATAAGACGGGTTCACTCCGCACCCCTAGGACTTACATAATCGACACGCTTTAACCCTTGGTGAAGGGAAGGAACCAAAAATACCATGTGGTTGGGGTGTTATGGAGTGATCCATTTAGGGCCCACATTAGCATGGTTATGCAAAGAAGATATAGCTGTTAGAATCCATTTGCGAAGAAGCATGAGGTGAAGCAACGCAACGGGAAGCACCACCCAAGTGACTTTGAAATCACTTCGGGAAAACATGGAGGGTTGCATGGAAAAAGGGTGCATGACATAGGTGTGTTGCACATAAGAGGGGATCAGACATGGTTCCTTAAGGTAAGGAAGACACATGGAGTTCTCAAAGAGGGTTGCACGCATGATGAGAGGATGCACACAAGATGGAATGGCTGCATGAAAACTGGAAGGGTGTGCGCAAAATGAGAGGCTATGAGTAGGATGGAATGGATATGCGCAAAAAGGGTCCGATGTAGGGGGAAACATTCGTGAAAGAGGGATATTTTGTGCGAAAATTACTTGGGGTAAAAGGAAATGGATGAAGATCACACCCAAGAGGGCCCACCCGAAGGAGGTCCCTTGAGGGACCTATCGTGCAAGATCCAATAACTTGATGCTATAGTGTTTTTCGCGTGGTCGTGGAAGAAGCATCTTTCACACAATAGAGCTTCGCTTCGTCTTTTGTCACCATCCCTGAAGGGTGGGGGTATGCTTCATTTTACATCCCAAGTCCTCAGAGGTAGTGCGCAAGGGGCGCTATGCACAAATGACCATTTGACGTCACATTGGGCGCGCAAGGGTTTGCACACTGGAGGAAAGTTCCCACGCCTCCCGGACTTTTGCACACCAGTGCCTTTAGATATTTCCTGGCGGTCACCGTGGACGCCTACCATTGATGTTGCATTGGACATGCAAGATTTTTCCCACCGAGAGGAGTTTTGAACGCAACTCCATGATCTTGCATGCCAGTGCCTTTGGCGGTTTCGTGTGGGTTGCTGCGGAAGCATGCCTTTGACATCGCATTGGGCGCGCAACAGTTTGTGTGCTGGAGGGACTTTTGCGCGCATCCCCGGAATCATGTGCGCACCTACCTCCTGGGTCAAAGAATCTTCTCCTTCCCTTCCAAATAAATTTGATGCTCCTTATCATCCCGATCCTGGCCCTATACAAAATTCAGCGTCAACAGAGGGTACACGCCATATAGTCGGATCTATACATCATGTACTATTTCCAGATTATGAAGATTAAAAAATTTATTATTATCTTATTTACCCCTTGAGACATGAAACTTCTTGTGGGTGTAAAGATAGGACCCAAAATGTGATAGGTGTTTGATATATATATATATATATATATATATATGTTTAATTAACATCTGTGTAATGTTCAAAGATATGCACATCATGTATGAGTTGTATTAAAATTATAATTCTGCGTGCATGATACATGTCACAAAGAATAAAGTGTATACAAGTATAAATACATTTTGGGTAGTTTTGGATGGGCATTCACTGGGTTTCTTCCATCGTACAAGTTATTTACAAGGTTATGGATGTGAATCTCAAGAAAATTCAGAAAAAGGATTAAGATAAAAAGGATTGATCAATTAAAGATAATGATTAATTGATTTATGTATAATTTATCTTAATAATAATGATTAAATAATTTAATTCTAGTTTTATTAAATGTGTAATTCATAGAATGTATGTGGATGATCATGAGATAGACCAGACCTTTGTATGTGATTGCTTCCCTTTTAATTTATTTATTATATTAAAATTGTTGTCATGCGTGCCTTCTCCTAATTAATATGTATAGCCTAAATGCCCATGGATTATTTTATGTAAACCCCCTTTTACCCATCATATGCATGTGATTTAAAAGCATATGTAATGGATATAGCTCCCAAGATAGTAGAGGAAGTTTAAATTAGGATCTGAGGAGAAACCAATCCAAGGAGATACAAAGGTGGACATGTGGAAATCTATAAACACGAACCCTAAACGGTTCAAGGTGTTTCTCCCCTAGGTCAAGGTTATTTTATCAACTGCTAGATAAAATAACTAATAGTAAATATCATGATCATACCCTTTATTTTATTTCTCTCATTTGTATGGTTATTCATTATGGATGTTTGACACGATCACATAATTAATGAACTAAAAAACATACAGGATGTAACGAAAATATAAATGGATTATGTGTAAATATTATCTATAAATGTTTAATCACTTAAGTATATCCCAATTAACATTAATAAACATGTAAAAAGATAATAAGTGGAAATTTATGCATAAAGGATAAAATCCCTCAATTAAATATTAAGTTGGTATAACCTTCCATTTCTTCGGTTTGAATCGAACCATAGTTCGAAGTGCTTGACCAACCCTAGTTGGGGTGATTTCCATTATCAATGAATTCTAATTTGATTTTTTGGGTGACTAAACTTAGTTTACATCATGGTTTGACTACCCTATCAGGACTTGGTGTAACTGAGAGGAAAAGGATGAGTAAATCTGAAATTAAGGATTTTAGGATTGGAGAGTCCACTCAACAGATCAAGGAGCTTTGAGTTAATGTAGTTGGAATTTGAAATGCCAACCTAAATCCTTTCAAGTTGCTTGACAAACCCTAGTTTGAGTAATAATAAGGGTCATATGGATACTTTCCACTAGAATTTCCATGCAATAGGATATTTCAAAGCCAATGGTGAGGGATATTGCGTTTGGAAAAAATAGTGGGAGACTGATAGATATTAATTAATTTATTGTTTTATATTTATCAAGATAAAGTAATAAAACAATGTTCATCTTAATTTTTTGAAAAAACAGTCAAAATGACATAAAACATATCATTCTGATTCATAATCGAGAAGTAAAACCTTCTCACCGGCATTAATTTCCAAGAGTGGAAAAGGTTCCTTTGGGTTATCCTTCGCCATGAGAGGAAACATTATGTGCTGGAGGTGCCTGTAATAGTTGTTCCTATAAATGAGGTCAGTGATGAGGAACACTTTGTGTATGAGAAACATATGAATGATGCTATAGATGTTCAATGCATCATGTTATCATCCATGAATAATGATCTCCTGAAACAACATGAGGAAATGGATTCTTATAGCATTATCTCTCACCTTTAGGATCTCTATCAAGAGAAGGTGAGATAAGAGAGGTATGAGGTATCCAATGCTTATTTCACTACTAATCTTGGAGAGTTTGTTCCAATTGGATCACATGTAGTCAAGATTATTGGTTACATTGAGCTTCTGGACATCTTAGGGATTAAATTCCCAAATGAGTTGCATATAGATCTCATACTATCATCACTTCCTATGTTCTTCTCTTGTTTTATTTTGAATTATAACATGATAAATAATGATAAGATTCCATCAAATCTTCTTACCCTGATTCACTAATTAGATAAGGACATGGGGTGTGAAAACCAATATTCCTTATGGTGAATAGGAATAGGAAGGACAAAAAAAGGGGGATAAGATGTATAAACAATATAAAGCCTTCGAGCACTATATGAACAAGAAGAATAAGATCCAGAGGTAGGGTAAGGAAAAGGAGGAATTATGATTTTCATGAGTAAAGTCAAGACATTAGAAGAGGAACTGCACTTAGAGACAAGGGGAAGAAAAATATGTGTTCGTTATCGAGTGAAAAATTTCCATTTCTACACATTGGGTATTAGATATATCTTGTGGGGCTCACATATGTATTCAAATGGAAGAACCAAGTAGATTATAGAAAATTGACATAGGATAGGTGGATTTATGAGTTTCCAATGGTGTGAGGATGGCTTCTCTTTTCATTCGTGACTACCACCTCACATTGCCGATGTGAATGATTTCGGTTTTACATGGATGTTATTATGTACCTAATGTTATGAATATCATAATTTATGTATCGAGTTTAGGTAAAAATGGATTTATTTTCTTGTTTATAAATAAATTTTGTTACTTATATAAGGAAAACATATGTTATGGTATGGTTAATTTAAATAACATTCTTTATGTATTAAATTATGAGAACAAAGTTTTGAAAATTGAAAACAAACCAAGTTCACATGAATTATATAACACCCAGTTGTGGCATCACCACCTTGGTCATGTAAACGAGAAGTGCTTGGAAAATCTTTATCAAGATGATTATCTAGAACCTTATGATCTAAAACCATTAGATAGATGTCATGCTTGTTTACAAGGTAAAATGACCATTCCACTATTTGGTATAGAGGGTGAAAGGGCCATCGAGCTTCTAAGATTGGTACACACTGATGTGTGTGGACCATTTCCAGTTGAAGCTAGAGGTGGATATTCTTAATTAATTAATTTTACTAATGACTTGAGTAGATATGGATATGTTTACTTAATGAGATATAAGTATGAGTCTTTTTGATAAATTAAAGGAGTTAAATAATGAAGTAGAGAATCAACATGGAAAGAAGATAAAGAAACTTTGATTGTATCGAGGTGGATAATATCTTAACCAAGAGTTCATCAACCTTTTTCGGGAGTTTGGGATTCTATCTCAACTCACTCCACCTTATACACCATAGTGGAATGGTGTTAGTGAAAAGAGGAACCATACCTTATTGGAAATTGTAAAGTCGATGACGAGTCATGAAGATCTTTTATTATCCTTTTTGGGGATATGCATTGCAAACTACAACATACGCATTAAACCAAGTACCAACTAAGGCATAAAATGGGTTTTCCTTGGAGCTATGGAGTGGAATAAAACCCACTTTATCAAATACACATGTATAGGTATGTGAGGTGTTTGTTAATGATTTCTCAGAAAAATAACTAAAACCCTGGGGCATGAAGTGTATCTATACAGGGTATCCCAAGGAAATAAAGAGATAATACCTATACAACCCCTTAGACAAAAAGGTGAATGTTTCCAAACAGGCTGTCTTTCTTGAGAGGGATCACATCTTCAAAAAGGATAGTTATAGAGAGATTGAATTAGATGAAGTTGATGCTTGAGATACACAGGATTTGGTATAGGAACAAGTTCCATAGGTCCCCATGGAAGAGTTAGTTCTTGAAGCACAAGTACTACGTAGGAGAACAAGAGAGGTAATGGAACCAGATAGATATGGTTTCCTTGTCACCGAGTAAGGTTACTCATTATTGTTGGACAATGATGAACCTCTCTTCTATAAAGAAGCGGTAGAGAGCTCAGAGGATGCAAGATGGCTAGAATCTATGAATTCTGAGATGGATTCCATGTATCAGAACAAAGTCTGGGTTCTGGTCGATGCACCATTTAATGTAAATCCTTTTGAGTGTAAATGGGTATTCAAAAAGAAACTGGTCATGGAAGGTCAAGTTAGTACCTAGTAGCTAAAGGTTTTAAAAAGAATTAAGGAATTGACTATGATGAAACCTTTTCACCAGTTTCCATGTTTAAATCCATAAGAATTATACTTTCCATAGAATCTTTCCATGAATATGATGTTTTTTAGATGGATATCAAAACTACATTCCTTAATAGGAACCTTCAGGAAGATGTCTATATGGCACAACTATAAGGGTTTGTGACACATGTGATTTTAAAAGAGTATACAAGTTGTGGAGATCCATTAATAGATTAAATAAATCATCCAAGTCCTATAACATTCAATTAAATGGAGCCATAATAGAATTAGGTTTTATTAAGGATGAATGTGAGCCATGTGTTTATAATCGATTTAACGGGAATGCGGTTTTTATCCTAGTAGTGTATGTTGAAGAAATATTGCTTATTTGAAATGAAATACTAGCCTTGTAGTCAATCAAGTACTGGTTGAACAAGTGCATTTCCATGAAAGACTTAGGTGAATAAGCCTACATTATAGGGATCAAGATCATTCATGATAGATCCAAGAGGCTTCTTAGACCAAGTCAAAGTATATACATTGACCAGATAATAAAGAGATTTAGTATGGAAAAATCCAAGAGGGAATTAGTTCTAGTGTCACATGGTATACATATTTATAAGAAAATGTGTTCCTAGACACAGCATGATAATGATAGGATGAGTAATATTCCATATGATTTAGTGATAGGATCTATCATGTACACCATGTTATGTACCAGAATTGATGTTTCCTATTCACTAAGCATGGTAGGCATATATCAAGAAGGCCCAGGAGAACAACATTGAACTGTTGTCAAGACTATCCTTAAGTATCTTAGAAGAACTAAGGATATGTTCCTGGTCTATAGAGTATAAAAAGATATTGTCATTAGAGCGTATGTTGATGATGGTTTTCAGAAAAATTAGTATGATCTAAAGTCACAATCAGGATATGTTTTCTATCTCAATAGAGGATCTATGAGCTGGAAGACTTCAAAGCAGCTACTTGTCACTGATTCTGTAGCAGAGTATGAATATATAGTGGCTTATGATGCAGCTAAGGAAGCCATCTAGATTTGGATCTTTTTATAGGAGGTTGATGTGGTGCCTATCAATAAAGATCCCATTACAATGTATTATTATAATAATACAGTGATGAATATTACAAAAGAGAAAAGGTTGCATCAATAGACAAAGAAAATATTCTGAAAGTATCACCTATTGAGGGATTTATATCAAAGGGGTGCAGTTTTAGTGATCATAGTGTCCACGAAAGAGAATATAGAGGACACCTTTATTAAAAGACTATCTTAGTATAAGCAGGAATATCATGTGAGAGATAGTGGACTAAAATATATTTGCAGTTGGATCTAGTGCAAGTGGGATTTTATTAGAGTTGGTGCCCTAGAAACCAACTTCTTTTTACTTTATTATAAACCTATATTCATTGGATTAATATTAATAAACTACATATCACATCATGATTGTTCTTTTGCATGAAATAGTATATGATAATGTATTAAGAATAACAGTCACATTAAAAGGTCATAGAAGATCCCTGCTATGATGTGAACGTAGAAGTTCCATGACACTATTCTTAAATATATGTTCTATGGTCAGATGATATCATTTGAATGGACAAAAATTATATAGGCTATCAGGGTTGGGGACTCATGAAACTATGAGGCACCTTCTCATGGTGTGCACCCTTGGTAATATTCAGGAGGATATTATGATAAGATGACCCTCCAGTATGAAGTCCACATTTATAAGTGTCATTGAATGTTCCTGTATACGAATGTGTGTATTGGTCATTAGACTTTAAGATTATTATTAATGGGTATTATGACTCACGTACATAGATGTATTGATGAAAACCATGATCAGAGATGTTTGCGATAAGGTAGGATATGGTGGGTGTGTCACGAGTAATACTACATTAATGAATAATGCAAGAAAATATTTGTCACTTCTATAGAAGTAGATATCTAAGGCCATTTTTTGGAAACTATATAGCCTAACTAAATCCATGACCATGGTATTCTCAAGGAAAGTTTAGTTTCAAGAAGTCAAAGCATAAGAAATCAAGCACATGGGTTGATGGAACTTTCATGCAACTTGCTTGATTGGAGATATCAAGATAAAGGTATGATATTATAGGGTAAGAATTCATATGAAGTGACATTTCGTTGTGACAT
The DNA here is from genome assembly GCA_963277665.1 of Viscum album. Lineage (NCBI taxonomy): Eukaryota > Viridiplantae > Streptophyta > Magnoliopsida > Santalales > Viscaceae > Viscum > Viscum album. Next base: position 1,086,892,577 of record OY728145.1, read on the forward strand.
CAACTTCCTTCTCTTGGGTGACTTGACCCATTTATAGATAGTAATCTTGGTCTTTAAGAAAGCCCACCTAATACTACTAAGAAAGTATTCTAGAGGGGCACACACTAAGTGTATCCTATATCTCAATCAAAGAATTTATTTATTTAACAAGGTGAATAAATATTATTCTCAATTATGGTTTAATAATTATTCAATTGTGCCTGATCTCATTTATTTAATTGCTAGTTATTTGAGAGAAAATATTGCGGACAAAATATTTATTTATCGAAGAATAATGTGGTTATAATTATTTTATAAATAAATATTCATTATTCAAGGCCCAATAAATATTGAGAAGGATTGGTAGACTATGTTATGGGTCCAGTGAGAAATAATATTAAATATTATTTGGTTAAATAATATTTAAATATAATTTACAAGTTAAGAACATGTCATGGAAATAATAGCATTACTTTTATTATTGACATGAGGTTTCACATGGAATAATAAATTAAGTAATGAAACCTGAACTAATTATTTATTATTACCTGGTGAATTAAATTTCCTGTTATGTTTTTATTCTTTAAATTATCCAAGGTGTCATTCGACCAGCTAACCAATCATTGTGTGCACAACAACATTGGAGAAAAATCTCTCAATCCTAGAGAACTCTTCCCTCTCTAAGAATTCTTTCATGAACAAGAGAGATCCTCCTCCATCGGATCAAGGAGAACGATTTGGAAGCAATTCTCAAGGTGATTGAAGGTGGAAATCAGAAGTGCAAGGATCTTATGTGCTAGCACCTCGAGACTCCTTTTGCAATGTCCAAAGATATGTGGAGAACGCGTGGATCACTGCTAGAGGATACCTATCATTGGATTCTACATTGCAACAAAGCCGCACCTCATAATCGTGGTAAAAAACATCAACAAAGAAAGAATAACCATGGATTTAATTCAATAATTAAATTAAATTAATCATAAACAAAATATGTTGATCTTATTTTCTTGGTTTTGAGTTTCTTTATCTTTTATCTTTGATTCAATTCCATATATATTGGTGTTCATCATTGTATTAATCCTGAATTAATCTTTGATTATGATAATTTTCAAAGTTTGGTACATGCCCATCCTACGATTCCACTATGCCCAAAACTTACAATCCTTATCCATGATGTAACTATGATCCAAATTAGGAGAAGAGGATCTATGTGTAGAGTATGTCTCAATGAGAAACACAAGAGAAGATTAACCTTTCTCTTGAGGGTGATACCTTTTCTTCTTAACTTGAACAACATCTATCTTGGAATTTCCATTTCATAGTTTAGAGAAGATCATTTTTATTTCCTTCCATAAGAGATCATCCACTTGAGCCTGTGCATCAGCTTCCCTATCCACTGGATATCTTCAAAATCACATTTATCATGTTCAGTCCTTCAATCTCTAGTATGCACATCTTTAAAAAAGAGACTAGTAGCAGGTAGAGGATTTTCCTCTGTAAAATCAGCCCACAATCTCTTGGATTTTTCAACCACTTTCATTGAATAAGTCTCTCCATTATCATGAAAATTTGGAGCAATAGGCAGGGATAATTAGATCATTCCTTATTTGGAATTTTCTAAGGATTGGAAATTTTATTCATTATGATAGAATCATCGAAGTTATTAGGAACATGTCCCTGTACAAGTTCCAAACATTGGGAGGGGAGAGAATCACCACCTATAGAGTGATCTACAGGTTTATCCATAGTTTCTAGTGGGTTGAAATTTCTATCTTTCTTTTGGAATTTTTGGAAATCATGACCTTTCATGTGACATTTAGAACAGAACATTTCCCCCTACAATTTTCCTTAGTGTTCCGAATCATTTGAAAAATTCACAGAACAAAGGCATCTTTTCAAACTCAATTCTGAGGTTAATTTCATCTTGAGGAGTGGAGAGGACTACCTTCTCTATCAAGGTTGATCTTAAGTCATTGTCAAATAAAATCCTAGAATAGTGTCCAAAATTTACCAATTTTGTGGTAGTATCCAATCTAATTGGTGTGCTGATTGCAGAAGCTATATCATATATAATTTTCAGATGCCATAAGACCCAATTAAGACTATGTATTTTGATCCAGACTTGTGTGCATGTGTCTTTGAACTCATTCATATTGAAATTTAAACTCCATTCATGTAATCTAAGAATAATTGGGATTAGATTTACTAAGCCTATACTCTATTCCTTAAATTTTAGTTCTACAGATGGGAAAAGTATGCGAAAAATTCTACATCCAAGAGAGATACATTTAAAGTAAGAAAAGACCCAGATTTTGTTTAATAATTTAATCAAATCTAAAAAATTTCATGGTTTCATCCCCTTCAAAAGAATAACTTGAATTATAAAGTAATGCTTACATAAATCGATTCTTTCAATAATTTTTTCATCCAAATCCAAAACATGAGCAGTAGATCCTTTTCTATTAATACGCTGGGAAACCCTATTATTTAGGAAGACGAACGAACCTGCTGAAAATCCAGTGAAGGATGAAAACCCTTTCACTTACTCATTTTACTTGATCTTTCATGAAGTAGTTAGATTTGATCAATCAACACCATGATTCAAGACATAAATGTATAGATTCATGCTCCTTAGATTCTCCAAAAACCCTCAGTCACCCTAGGTTGGTGCCTTTCTTTGCTCATACTTCTCCATCTCTCAAATAAATATAATAAGTATATTTCTTAGAAAATTTTTTAATTATTTAAATTATAATTATATATATATAGTTATAATTATAAATAAATAAATATATATTTATCACATATATAATTTTATAAATATATATAATAATATAAATAAATTATTAACATTATATCTTTATAAGTGCTCTTTTAGCGCTGATAACGGAAATTTTTATCAGTGATTTCTATTTTAACACTAATAAAACATAACTTTATCACAACTTTTTTATCTAGTGTTGATAAAAGTTTCACTGGGTTTTATAAATAAACCCTAACTTTCTCATCCTTCTTTGCACCCCTCAAACTCTCACGGCAGCCGATCCCTACCATCACTGCCTCCTCCTCCTCCTCATCCTCATCTCCCACTGACTCCTCTTCCATCATGAACCCCTCACAGGGAAACTATCTTTGACACACGCCTCTCCTCTGCCACGCACCTCTTCTCTGTCGTGCACCTATCCTCCGCTGCGAATGCACCTCTTCCACGCACTGAACCACACATCCATGGTTAGTTTTCTCCTCTTTATAATCCATTTCCTCTTGTTCTTTCCCTAAAATTCACTGTAGCATTTCAGTTTATCTTGATTTTCATGTTTAAGTAGTTTTTGGATAATCTTCTAGTTCATGATAGGATGATCCATGTTTCTAGCAGTGTGGTTATTGTGTGCGGGCATTCTAAATTGCCCTGCGGTACACAGACAAGTTGAAAATTTTCTTTGAGGTATGGATTCTCCTTAATTTCTCTTAGTTTGTGTATCATGTGGGAGGGATCCACTCTTTCTTTTCTACTCCAACTCCAAATGGCCCGAAGGCCTTCATTTTTTATTGATTTTTGATAATCCACCTTTCAAGGGGTGAGGTCGAACCCTTACAAGGCTCGTAGGCGTAAGTATTACATGGCCCGTAGGCCTTAGAGGAATTCATTTCCCATGGGCTTCAAACATTACATACAACCCAGACTAACTACTTGGAACTTCTCCTCCCCAGTATCTTCATCGTGAAATCAGCTCTCCACCTTCACATGGCTGTTCGGCTAGGCATTCTCGTACATGAAAATGCTTGTCCCGATGGCAGGTGTAATACCCTCTCATTCTTGAAATCCGTTTAGCTTCTGGTGTGGTAAAAGCTCTTTGATCATCCTCCTTGTAGAGCTTGTTCCTTTTAGGTTGTCTGGTTTTCATCTGCACTTAAAGGTGGCCTGAAGGCCTTGAGGTGGCCCTAAGTCCTTACTGACCCGAAGGCTCAGGTGTCCCGAAGGCCTTAAAGGACTCAGAGACCAAATCGGTGGCCCGAAGTCCCAAACAGGGGGTTTTCGCATGTTATTGCAGTTTGATATTAATGCTGATGTTGTGAATTGTACAGGCTAAACACCCCACTGAAAATCATTTTCATTGGTGGTTCTTTTTTGCACACTAAATGAATTACATGTTGGTTGGTTTCTGTTGAACATTTGAATATGTAAATTGGTAATTTACATATACTTGGCTAATGAATGAATGCCCCAGGATAATATAGATTATGTGATAACACCTTAATTAATAAGAATAATTGAATAAGGGATGATTTGTAAAATCTGAAATTGTTTTTTTTTTTGTATGGTGTTGCAGTTGTGGGAACAGTTGTGTGTTGTTGGGTGGTTCAGAAGGAGTAATGGAATCTCAGGTTGAGAGATTGATTGATTGTGGAATTGGTGAGAAGTTTTGTGTAGCGGCGATGCGATCGGGTTCTTCTATGTTTTTTTTATGGATGTGATGTATTTTAAAAATACAGTGATTGAATCATGGATCATGGTAGTTTAGAGTGAGTCATCCCACATTTGAAATGACTAGCGATAATGACGGAACACTTCACTAGACATGAACCTGTAACGTAGATTTTGTGTGTTTTCTATTGTTTAAAGGGGTTTCCTAATTTTGATAAGTATTCCATTTTTTTAAAATGATACTTCTATATTAATGAAGTATATAAAAACACTTCATTTTTTATCAGAAATACATTTTTAGATGGAGGAATAACTATATTTCAAGGTTAAGGCCTAATATTTGTATGTGGGTTGATACAAATGAAGGCATTAGAAATTTAATAACATATTTTTATCAAATAATATTTTCTTATTAGCATAATTTTATATATAAATATCTAAATTATTATTTTATTTCCACTTTAACAAATTATATGAATGAATTAATAACTATTGATATTTAATGTTATGAAGTGGTCATGTCATTTAGGTTGATTCATCCATTAAAGGTACCTAACCTATATTTTCTTTATGAAATTTTCTTTAAAAGGTTCTATACTATTTTGGGACTTGTTGTTGTTAACTTCATGAATGAATTTTGGAGAGGTAAGAATTCTCTTGAGATTTTTAATGATACTCTCATCACTTTGATTTTATAGGTTACTGATATGAGTTCAGTTAAGGATTTTAGATTGACTAGTATTTGTAATGTCATTTATAAATTCTTTTTGAAGATTATAGAAAATAGACTATGGAAAATCATACCATCTATTAGTTTAGTACCATATTTTATTTCTTGTGTTGAAGAGTTATATGGTATATAGTCTCTGTGAAGTAGCCTTCAAGTATGAAAAATATTTTGCATGTGAATCCTTGCTCATTTTTTTATTAATTCAACCAAAATGAGAGGCTCTAGAACATTGCCTCAATTTTATATATATATAAATTAGTTAGTGAAATATCCTCTAGATGTGGTAATTTTGAACGATATGATTTTTAGAAGTGGGTGGTGTAATGGTAAGTAGTCCAAAAGTTATGAATAGAATTGTGGGTTTTTAAATATGGTTTTTTAATGGTGATATGTTAAGGTATTCTCCTCATTGTATTGAGAAAATGTTTTTGGAATGTAAGATTCATTCATTAAAAATTAAGAGTGACATTAACTATTCATAAAAAGTGAAAGGCTTTAGCTGGACATGATACAAGTGTTAGAAAGTCCACATGTTCAATGGGGAGACTTCCCTGAAATTTTGGAGGTCGATGAAACTGGATGAACAACTAATACTTACTATAAGAACGTGGAACAACATGAACAAGAAACATGTGATATAGGTGTTTTTGGAATACTCATTGAGAAGAAAAAGAATTGCACAAGAATCTTCAGAACATGAAATGAGAATTTTATTATGGTGATTTTGTTAGGGGTTTAATTTTATTACCAGAGGATCAACCAAGATTCTTCCAAATTAGAATAGCTCAGAAGGCCTTAACCAATAATGTGGTGTGGTTCATTTGCTTATATGTTCATGAGAGATCCTTCTAAGATCTTTATGGGAGATTGATGAAAACACCAATCTTAACCATAAATGAGCTGGTTAATGAGTATGGATTATATTGTGATGTATCATGAGTCAAGATTTTAACAGTTCCCATCCATGACGGTTATGTGGTTATTATGGGTCTAGAAAATTAAGAACACATAAGAAAAATTTCATAAACCCTTTCCTAGATTTGGAAATAGTGGTACTTTCTATGACACCAGTTGTCAAATAAATCATCTCAACTCAAGAAAAATATTCCTCCTATATAAGAAACAAATATTATGTTAGTAATACTATAAATAAATAAATTAAACATTAATATGAAAGAATACATTAATAAAATTTCAATATTTAAAAAAATAAAAATTTGAATTTATATTGGTCACACCATGTGTCATATTGATGTGTGGTTGATTCATACATGCTACAAATGACTCATGGATCATTTTCCTAAAGTATCAAAACAATCCTAATGCATTTGATCAGTTTTCAGTATGCCAACTATTTTTTCTTACTAAAATGTCATTTCAAACTGGAAACATGAATTTTGAGTCATATTGGTTGCATCATGTGTTGGTTTGATGTGCGGTTGCTTCATAAAATATCATAAAAGGACTTATGATTTGATGTACTAAATTATTAAGATAATCAGATCGTGTTTTCTTAGTTTCTTGGGAGTGACATGTTTTGAACTAAAATGTCAATTTCAAACTAATAACAGACACTTTTAGTATTACTGGTCACATTGTGCATCATATTGAGGTTTGGTTGATTCCTATACATCACAAATTACTCATGAATCATTTTTCTAAATTATCAAAAAAAATGAATGCGTTTACTTGTTTTTTAGTACATCGCTTGGTTTTTTACTTAAATTAATGTCAATTTTAAATAAAAAGACACACTTGGTGTCATAATTTCCACACTGTGCATCGTATTGAGGTGTGTTTCACTCTTAAACGTCAAAAATGACTCATGGATCATTTTCCTAAATTATCAAAACAATCCAAATTTGTTTGGTCGGTTTTCAGTATACCATTTTTTGTTTTTTTACTAAAATGTCATTTCAAACTGGAAACTTGCATTTTGAGTCATACCAGTCACATCTTGTGTTGGTTTAATGTGAGACTACTTTATACACATCAAGAAGGACTTATAAATCGATTTCCTAAATTATCAAGGCAATCAAAGCACGTTTTATTGGTTTTTAGTGAGTGACATGTTTTGAACTAAAATGTCAACTTTAAACTGATAATAGACACTTTTAGTCATACTAGTCACAAAATGAATCTAATTGAGGTTTGGTTGATTACTACACATCACAAATGACTCATGGATTGTTTTCCTAAAGTATCAAAACAATATGATTGTGTTTTATTGGGTTTTAGTATGTCACTTGTATTAATGACAAATTTAACTAAAAGGACATGCTTGGAGTCATACTGGTCACACCATTTGTCATATTGAGGCATGGTTGATTAATTTACATCAAAAATGACTTATGGATCATTTTAATAAAGTATCAAAACAATATGAATGTGTCTAGTCAGTTTTCAGTATGTTGGTTGTGTTTTTTTACTAAAATGTCATTACAAATTGGAAACATGTATTTTGAGTCATACAAGTCACATCATGCATCAGTTTGGCATGATACTGTTTCACACACATCAAAAACGACTTATGAATTATTTTAATAAATTATCAAGACAATGAGAGCACATTTTATTGGGTTTTATTGAGTGACACAATTTGAACTAAAATTTCAATTTTAAACTGATAATGAACAATTTTAGTCATACTGGTCACACAGTGAATCAGAGTGAGGTGTGATTGATTCATACACGTCACAAATAACTCATGTATCATTTTACTAATATATCAAAACAATCCAAATGAATTTGGTTGGTTTTAAATATTTCAGTTGTTTTTTACTAAAATGTCACTTCAAACTAGAAACATGCACTTTGAGTCATACCGGTAACATCGTGTGCCGGTTTGATGTGATAATACTTCATATATGTCACAAAGGACTTATGATTAGATTTCCTAAATTATAAATGGAATTAGAGTGCATTTTATTGGTTTTCAGTGAGTGACCCATTTTGAACTAAAATGTAAAATTTTAATTGATAACAGACACTTTTAGTCACATTGTGCATCATATTGAGTTGAGGTTGACTCCTACACATCAAAAACGACTCATGGATAATTTTCCTAAAGTATAAAATCAATATCAATGCATTTGGTTGGTTTTCAGTATGTTAGTTGTGTTTTTTTACTAAAATGTTATTTCAAACTAGTAACATGCATTTTCAGTCATACCAGTAGCATTGTGCATCAGTTTGATGTGGGACTTCTTCATACATGTAAAAAATGAATTATAAATTAGTGTCTTAAATTATCAAGATAATTAGAGCACGCATTATTGGTATTCTGTGAGTGACATTTTTTGAACTAAAATGTTAATTTTAAACTGACAACAGACACTTTTAGCCATACTGGTAACACTGTGCATTAGATCAAGGTGGGGTTGATTCCTACACATAAAAAATGACTCATGGATCATTTTATTAAACTATCAAAACAATATGAATGAATTTTCTAGGTTTTCAGTTTGTTAGTTGTTCTTTTTTACTTAAAATAATGTCAATTTTAAATAAAAAGACACACTTGGAGTCATACCGGTGACACTGTACATTGTATTGAGGTGTGGTTGAATCATACATGTCACAAATGACTGATGGATCATTTTAAAAAAGTATCAAAATAATCTGAATGTGTTTTCTTGGTCTTCAGTATGCAAGATTTGTTTTTTTTTTACTAAAATTTTATTTCAAACTAGAAACACGTATTTTGAGTCATAATGGTCTCATCGTGCATCATTTTGATGTGAGAATAATTTATACACGTGAAAATGACTTATAAAACATTATTAAATTATCAAGAGAATTGGATTGTGTTTTCTAGGTTTTCAATGAGTGACATGTTTTGAACTAAAAATTCAATTTTAAATTAATAACATACACTTTTAGTCATACCAGTCACACCGTACATTAGATTGAGGTGGGTTTTGATTCCTAAATGTTAAAAATGACTCATGGATAGTTTTTATAAAGTATCAAAACAATCTGAATGCATTTTCTCAATTTCTGATATGTCACTTGTTCTTTTTACTAAAATTAATGTAAATCTTATATAAAAAGAGACACTATGAGTTATACAGGTCACACCATGCATCATATTGAGCTGTGGTTGATTAATACACATCATAAATGACTGATAGACTGTTTTACTAAAGTATCAAAACAATATGAATGAATTTTATTGGTTTTTCATAATGCCAATTGTTATTTTTACTAAAATTGATGTCAAATTTAATTAAAAAGAGACACTTTGAGTCATATCATGCAAATTTTGTATTAGATTGGGGTAAGTCTAATTCCAACATGTCAAAAATGACTTATAGACCATTGTCTTAAAGTATCAAAATAATATGAATAGGTTTTATAAGTTTTGAGTATGTCAGTTTTCTTTTTACTAAAATTTATGTCAATTTTAATTAGGAAGAAGCACTTTGAGTCATACCTATAACACTATGTGTTGGATTGAGGTGTGACTGAATGATAAACATCCCAAAGTCTTTAAACAAACCTTAACTACTAATTTTATCATGATTTCCACTTCCTTTCTATGTCAAACTGTCAGCATTGCATATTGACTCGATATTCTTACCGGAAAAACCTTTATTGTTGTTGAAATTCAGGAGAGTGGAGGAAGATCATATGGACATTATATCATGAAAAGTCACCAAAATGATCAAATGATCTTCCTACACTCTTATTGATTTTAATGATAATGGTTTTTCTGCCAAATAACATCATCTTTATACAGTTTTGGAAGCTTGACAAAGAGAAGTAATAAAAAGCATAAATATTTGTAAAAAAACTAAATATGTGTTAGATAAAATTGATAAGGAAATTAAATTACAAATTGTAGATAAAATGATGACAATTTTAAATTAAATGAAGAAATTATATTATGATAATTTAGTACAGAACAAATAATATTATGAGGATAACATAGTATATTTAAAAAACTTTACCCTCTTATTGAATTCTGAGTTGTAGCCATGAAGTACCATCTATCATGAGCATGGGAATATTCGAACAAACCACCACGACTTGAACAAATGAATCCACCTATATAAGAAAACAATTCTTATGTGAGTAATACTAAAATGATTTACTAATTATATAGAAGTCACATATTCATAATATCTGTGTACATTATTCTATCAGGTATGTTTCCCATTTGTTTCTAAAAAATATATACCGTCCTGTGAATATGAGTCTTTTCTATAGTCATAGTAGTACTAGAAAAATATAAATACAAAAAATATTAATAAATATTTTAAATGAAATAGTAATTATCTTCAAAAATAAGTCTTAGGGGATGCTAGTTTGTTGATGGAATATAATTTCTCTCATTTATTTATAAACATATTAACCATAATATTTTCTATTTGTTTGCTTTAGACACCGCAGAATCATTGATAAGAATAAGTAATTTGTTTTTATATTTGTTTGGATAGTAAAATATTATTATATATACCTTTATAATTATCCAATTGTAGTACTTGTCAAGTTTCTCATGCTTATCCCCTAGCCTCATTCCATGTTTTTCACGATATTGATGCACCACAATATCATAACAGAATCCTCATTAAAACATAATCTAAATTATATTACTTGAGGTTTAGTTATAAAACACTGGATGTAGTGTATTAAATATTGAAAAATATCATCATGCGTGGTCGGTTTGTTTGATATCCAAGCATTGAATCTAGGAAATAAATCATTAGAGTATCCAAATTGACTGCAATGGGCATCCAATGTTACCTAAAAACAGAAAAATGAATAAGTAATTAAAGAAATGAAAATATATTTGATATGATTAAATTATAGAGTTTTACCCCTGTATCATTTATATTATGAAGATTCTATCATCTATAAGTTTTCTTTCAAATGATTTGACCAGGACTACCACTATTTCATCCTCTTTTTTGGAATCTATTTTTGGTTGTTCTGTTGATGAGATGTGAGGACTAATGAGTCCAAATTTTCTTTATTTGGAAATACATTTAATTTTTTTTGATATATACACATTCCAAAAATATGAAATGTATTTAATCATAATTAACATAATATATTAGAATTTGTAAAATTAAATCATGATAACATACCTAATGTATACATTTACAATTGATCCACCTAGCTAATTATAGTCGAGGATTTCACTTACATTATCAACACCAAAAAAGTCTTGAACTTCATATCTATACATATTTTCTTCAAAATCAACTATGTGAGTATAAATTTTTTTAACTTTGTATCCACCAGAACCTTCAATGATAGTAAATGAAAATATAAAACTGGTGGGGTGAAGGTATTTTCAGTAGATATTTTTTATTGGTAGGTTGATCCTTTAGATGGTTTTGATCCAATATTTTGTTTCACCCATTCCCTTTGTCTGTATGTAATAATATTCATCAGTTCAGACCTTTTTTCATTAATTGTTAAAGTTTTAGCTTGAAAAATAAATTGGAAATTTAAGTGCTCGGTCGGGATAATTTTATCATTAGAGGGGGAGGGGTAAATCAATTATTACTTTTCTTTTATGTTTTCTTGAAAATGAAACAAACTTCACCTCCTATTAAAAATTTTAATCCCTACTAAAAACAATGCAAACACACATCCATAAGAACACAAGTATTTACAAGGTTCACTATTCAATAAGAATAGCTACATCCTTAGTATGGTTTGGAAATGATCCAATACGACACAATTCACTGGAAAAAAAATCATTGGATTAAAACTAGTAGGATATACCCTTTCACTTATGTAGAACTTTGAAGGAAATCCAAAAGTGAGTGTGCACCCTCTTAGCACAGATAGGCTAAAATAATGTTTTTGTAACAACTCATGTTACATGTGCTTCTTTTCAACTTCTACAAATATATTCTTTGTAAAATAATTCTTCAATTTATTACCCTAAATATGGTAAAAACTTCATGGACTTTGATAAGGAACACTCAATCTGATTTTTATAGCACATTTTTCCCAGTCCTATTCTTCCCAATATGATTCTCAATATGATTCTCCCAATATGATTTTCCCAGTACAATTATTCCTCATATGGAAAATATTTAACTTTTCAGAATACCATAGAGACAAATATTCACCACTTCTATTCTAAGTATGAAAAACCTAGTACGATTATTCCCTACTTGTTCCTTAGTATGGAAATACCAATATGGAAAACTTGATCCCATTATCCATCTTAATATGATGATCATCCAAATACAATTGAAAGGATGAATATGATATAAATATGGATACAATGATCATTTAATATGACAATTAACTGAATAATGTTAAAATTTTGTCTCTTCTCCTTTCAATTATTCCCAAAAAAATTCTTCAAAAAAATCTCAATATAGAAGACTTCTTCTCTACCTAGATTGTCAGAGGTTCTATCTCTTCTATAGTGAGCAGTACATCTATCAGAGAAAGGAAAAATTTCCTTTTCCATTTATAGGTTCCATAAAAAGGTTTGGGTGGGATTCTTAAAAATATTTCCTACTAAACCAAATTCCTCCCAATCACGATTTCCCTTTAATTTCATGTGCATTTCTGACTTCGTCAACACTTATTGAATCTTTTCAAATCTTATTCAAAATTAATCCCTTCTTCATATTATCTTCTCAAATGAAAGTCCAATTGAAATTTCTATTTTATAATCCAATTTTGGAATATGATTCTCTATACCAATTATAGTAACAACACCCTTTGAATTCAAAACTCCCCCTCGACAACACATCCATCTCTTTTCTTTAGCAATTCCCTCGATTCATGTGAAAAGAAAAAAAGTAATTAAAACCATTTTAAATAGTTGAATACATTTTTTATAAGTCTCTATTATTAATATTTTCATCTACTTCAGCTAAATTTATTTTCCATCGATCTTTTTTGAAAACAATTCTTCTTGAGTAGGATGGTACATCGAATACGATATATCGGTATCAATAACGTCAACTTCAGAAAATTCCTTCATTTAAAAACTTTATCTTGTATCATAACTTCCTTCATGACGTTAAATACATTTGAGAATAGATTCAGCATCATTAGAAAATCAATGGAGAAGTATAATAACTTTCTATTCTTTCCACCTTCTTTCTTTCCTTCTCTACCCGAGTATGTTTTTCTAAAAAACAATTGGCCCAAATACAATTAGAATGAATATGATTGTACTTATTATGATATTTATGATTTCCATTGGCATGGATACGGTCATTTTGAGTATGATTGACATACATATGATCATTCTGAGTATGCATTTCCTGTATATGATCATTATTTCCTACCCATCCTGAAAATAATTGTCTAGAAAATAAACAGACTGAATATGATTGGCTTGATCTCTTTAACTCCCCCTTTCTTTCATAAATATTTCATCCTAAGTTTTCTAACTTAATTATGACTTATGTGAAATAAAAATCACCAATGAATCATCACATTTGTTTTATCGTATTCATACAGACACTGATTCTCCCATTATGATCAAACCTTCCATATTGGATTCAGTGTGAATCGATGAGTCATTTTCTCCAGAATATGACAACATTTTAAAGCACTGTGAGTCTGATTCTCCAAATACGATGGTCAGTCTGAATTTCACCAAAAAAAAGTGATGTTATTTCCTTTTTTCATTTGGAGGAAAATCATTCACCAACAAACTCCATCCTGATTACGATAGTGAATATGATTTCCAACAACTTCTAAATTTTTATCAACAAAATTATAGATCTAATTAAAAGTTGTCTTCAATCAAGATTTCCATCCATCATCTTTCTTAACATACATTCTTTCTTCAACATACTGATTGATTGAAAACAAATACAACCAAAACATAACTTGGGCCTGAAAATCTCCCCTTTATATTTTTTTTTCAATACACACTTCAACCACTTGAAAACAATAGGTGGTGTTGTTTTATTTTGAAAAATTTTATTCTCTCTATTCCTTTATTTCTATCCCTATTTCTTTTATCTCCCCCCTTATCTTATCTCTCCTCCTTATTGAAAAAAAAATTAAAAGGGACCATAATGACAATTTTTTCCCAAATGATCTCATTTATAGGGGTTGTACATTTTTATCTCTGAATCATGAAAATTTTCTTTAACATAGGTATCACATGAGTTTCATAATAAATAACCTTTAACTAAACAACTCTACGTCTACATGGGAAAACCTGATGTATAAAACAAGAGTGTATAATCAAGTTGATCAATTTTTTCCACAACACAACTTTCTTGTAATACCCTTTTAATGTTTCTTCCAAACTTCTCATGATTGGGGGAAATCCTAGAAATAATTTTTTTAAAATCAACCTACACCCATCTCAACAAACATATCAAAAAGTTCATGAGTATAAAACAACTTTTCAAAAACTCATATTTTTCATAACCTCATTAATTACTTTTTCAAGTATAGTAAGTGTCTCATAAATTTCACCTTCCTTATTTCAACTCCTTCAATTCCCTATATGTTAGTAAAAATATAAAAAAAAATGGAGTAAGGAGGAACCTTGATTTTTTCTTAGAAACAAAAATTGGACTGAGAGTCCTCTCTCTGTCTTGACTTCATTTACTTTTTCTTTGATTTTTCATTGGATGTGATTTCATCCTTCTGTTAATCCTTATGTTTTTTTACATATTTCTTCTTATTTTTAGAATCTTATGATGAGGATGTCATATTTTCTTCATCTTTAGTAATGTCTTTGTTACAATCAGTTTGAAATATTTTACCAATGCCCATTTTTTCTTTTGGAAATATATTTGAACAAATTTTTATATCATGCCTCTCTTTCTTATAGCCATAATCTGTTGATACCTTTTTTTCAGAACATCTTATATATTTAGAAATCTATTTATTCCCCTGTTATTTTTCTGATTTTTTTCTTCCTTTAACTTCTTAGATAAGTGAATGTGTTCTGGCCAGATAACAAAGCATTCTTTATTTTCAAACCCAACAACTCTTTTTTTCTGAACTTCTCAAACATCCAAATTCTGATAATTGTTCATAAACTTTTGTTGAGATGGTAACAAAACAAGACAAAATTTTTCAAGGTGTCTATGTTGTTCACATATTTCACGAATATTTTCCAAAGGGTGGAACCTATTTCCAATTCTTACTCTATTCAAATCAGGATTATTTAAGTAAAAATTCTCTGACTTGTTTTTTTTAGGAGATTGGATCCCCCTCAAACTTTTCCTTCCATAACCTGTGGAATAAAAGTAATGTTGTTGGTTTAACAAACACATGTTAGCTGTATGCCCAAATCCACCACAATTATATTAGTATCCATAGAACGAGTATTTTATTTTGTAACTTACATATTGATAGGAGTTGTAAACACGTTTCTCAGAAACATTATTATTTTTCTTATTTGAAACACCAAAATTTATGTTATCAAACAGAATATTCTTTTTATTTTCATCCTTAACATAATCAGAAGTATTTGAAACTTTTCGGAATCCATATTAAACATTTTAAAATTCAGGGTATTTTGAAACTTCTAAATTATTCACTTTATCAATTTGGGTCACATATATAACTTTCGCACCTTTCTTATTCTTAGAAACAATTTCGTCATTATTATTAGCCTTTGAAATTAATTGTTTTTATCCTTATTAGGTTTCTCAATATGATAACTTTCACCAACTTTAGAGATAGATTTTTTGAAACTTATACCTTTCTCTTCAGATTTATAAATATTTTGTTTGAAAAGTTCCAACTCTTATTCATTTTTTCATATTTACCTCTAGATGCTCATTATGACTTGTTTATTTTTCAATAGATTTATTTAAATCATCAATGTATAACAGCATCTTTTTCTTCTCTAATGAAAATCTTTCTTGAATTGTTGAGGTACATTCATCTTCCAACTTATTGTTTTTATTTTCATGTTTTCTGACATTTCCAAAAAATTCTTTCAACTCTTATTTAAAATGAATTTCAAGTTGAGTTTCTTCTTAATAATAACTATTACTTAAAAATTATTCATTAATAATTGTTTCAATCAAATTATTTTCACCAACAAACTAAATATATTTTTCATATTTATCTTCACCTTCTTCTTCTTCTTCAGTAAAACTAATTTCACTGCGAGTAGAACCTTCCTCATTAACTATTGAAATAAACATGTTCCCTTCAACACCATTTACAACCTCCTTACTATAATCATCCATATACAAAAATATTATACTTTTGGATTTGGAGAACTTCTTATCTTCCCTCTTGTAATATAATTTTTCTTTATCACCTTTTTCTTCCAAGATCTTCTTGGCCTACTTTCTTCTTCTTCGCTTTCTTCTTCATCGCATTCTTCTTCATTACCTCTTCGAGGAAAATTGGAGATAAAATTTCCAATTGATCCACATCCAAAAAAAATTAAGGGATGATTCCCTTCATTCCTTCTTGTACCTATTTTCACATTTTTAGAAAACATGGACAAAATTTCATTAATATTTTTACATACATAATTTTTGGATTCAGAATCTATAGCTTCTTCTTATTCAAGGGTATTCTTTGACTTGTATTTCTTGCATGACTTGAAAGAAATTTCTCTATTAACTTTTGTTTTTCTTTTCATTGAATTCTGCCTTCTGATTTCATAAGTAATGAGAGTTATATGAAAATTATCTAGAGACAATGTTTCTAAATATCTATCTTCCATTGAAGAAACCTTGGCATCAAACTTATCAGGGAGAATTCTCAAGATATTTTCAATAATAGTATAATCTTCTAAATTTTAACCAAGACATTTAAAAGTGATCACAATTTTATTTACTCTAGTAAATATGTCATCAACAGTTTAATTCTCACCCATATTGAGGTCTTCATACTTTAATCTCTATATTTGTAAATTTTCCTTCTTCACTTTTTTGTTGCCTTTATAAATGTATTTTAGCTTATCCCAGATTCCTTTGGTAGTGTAAAATACTTTTACTCTCATAAACGCACTTTAAGAAAGTGATGAGAGTAATGAATTCTTAAATCTTCCATTATTCTCATGGTTGTCCTTATCAGTGTTAGTGAGAGGATAATTCTCAATAAAAGAAGGGAAACCATCCGTAATAGATCTTGAAACATCATACCCAAGAGACATAAAATATGAAAACATTCTTCCTTTCCATATATGATAATTCCTATCATTTGTAATCAGAATCCCCATACTATTCACATAAATTAGATTATCCATCACAAATTCTTCTTCAAATACTTAAGCAATGAATAAGTGAAGGGAAACTTTCCCTATGATACCAGTGGTAAGTGCCCAGTTAGGATAATTGTATCACTGAGAGGGGGAGGGGATAAATCAATGATAAATTTTATTTTATGTTTCCTTGAAAATGAAACAAACTTCTCCTCCTATTAAAGATTTCAATTCCTCTTACAAAACTCAAACACACATCCATAAGAACACAAGTATTTACATGATTCACTATTAAATAATAATAGATACATACTTGGTATGGTTTTTAAATGATCGAATACCACACAGTTCACTAGAAAAAAATACTTGAATTACAATGAGTAGGATATACCCTTTCACTCGTGTTTCTCTTTGAAGACAATCCAAAAGTGTGTCTGCACCCTCTTAGCACAAATAGTGTAAAACAATGTTTTTGTAACAACTCATGTTACCTGTTCTTCTTTTCAACTTCTACAATTGTATTCTTTGGAAAAAAATTGTTAAATTTCTTACCTATAATATGGTAAGAAATTCAAGGTCATTAATTAGAAAAAATCAGTCCAATTTTCCCCATAAATTTTTTTAGTATAATTATTCCTAGTACGATTCTAAATATGATTATCCCAATATGATTTTCATAGTATGATTCTTCCTAGAATGGAAAATATATAAAATTTTAGAGTAAGGTAGAGACAAATGTGCACTGCTTTTTTTCTGAGTACAGAAAACTTAGTATGATTCTTCCCATCTTCTTCCTCGGTGTACAAATCCCAATATGGAAAACCTAATCTAGATATACAGATTGATACGATGATCAGCTGAATACAATTGAAAAGTTGAATAAGATAGAAAAATGAATAATATGATCACTGAATACGATGATCAGTTGAATAATTTTTCAATCTTGTCTCTTCTACTTTCACTTCTTCCTACCAAAACTTCTTCAAAAAAATCTCAATATGAAAAACTTCTTCTCTCCCTAGAATGTTAGAGCTTCTATATCTTCTGTAGTGAAAAATACATCTATCAGGTAAAGTTCAAAGTTCTTTATCCTTTTATAGGTGCTCTGAAAATGTTTGGGTGGGATTCTTAAAAATAATTCACGCTCAACCAAATTCCTCCAAAACATGATTTCCCTTGAATTTCAAGTGCATTTATGACTTCATCAATGCTTCTCGAATATTCTCCAATCATTTTAAAAGTTTATATCTTCTTTATATTCTATTTTAAAATGAATTTCTAATTAAAATTTTTTAGTTTATACTCCAATTGTTGAATATGATTCTCTATACCAGTTATAGAAAACAACACCCTTTGAATTTCATAATTCCCCTCAACAACACATCCATCTTCTTTCTTTAGCAATTCTATTGATTCATTTTAAAAGAAAACAAAATGGTTCATCCCCTTTTAAATTGATTACTACGATGTAAATTGGTATCTATCATTATTATTTTCATTGAAATTATCTTAATTAATTTTCCATCGATCTTTTTTGAAAACAATTCTTCTTGAGTATGATGGTACATTAAATATGATATACCAGTATCAATAGCTTAAACATCAGTAACTTCCTTCATTTACAAACTTCTTCTTGTATCATGAATTCATTCATAACTTTAAATACATTTGAGAAAACATTCAATATCATCATATTTCAATGGAAAGTATTGTAACTTTCCATTCTTTACAACTTATTTCTTTCCTTCTCAACCTATGTAAGTTTTTCCAGAAAACAATTGGATCTACTACAATAAGGATGAATACAATTGTCTTGATTATGATCTTTCTAAATACCATTGGCCTAGATACAATCATTTGGAGTATGATTTTCCTGGATATGATCATTCTCAGTATGATTATCCTGGATATGATCATTCTATATTACTCAGTGAAAATATGATTATCCAAAAAACAAACAGACTAAATACAATTAGCTTGATCTATTTCACTCCCCCTTTATTTAATCATTCATGCATCATATGTTTTACAACATAATTAGGATTTATCTGAAATAAAAATCATCAAATAATCATCACATTTGTTTTATCATAGTTATATAGACTTTGATTCTCCCATTATGATCAAAACTTCCATACCAAATTTGGTGTGAATCTGATGAGATAGTTTATCATGAATACGATGGTCTTTTCAAGTATTGTGAGTCTGATTCTCCGAATATGATGGTCAGTCTGAATTTTACCAAAAAAAATTGAGTTGATTTTATTTTCTTCTTTGGTATAAAAACCATTCAACAACAAACTTCCTCCAGATTACAATGGTGAATACAATTTCTAGCATCTTCTAACTTTTTATCAACATACTTCTGGATCTGATTGAAAAAATTATTCAGTTCAGATTTCTATCCATAATATTTCTCACCATATAGTCTTTCTTCAACATACTGATCAATTGACAAAAAATAAAACCTAAACACAACTTGGGCCTAATAATAAATGAATACCTCCTTATCGACATGTTTTGTTTAAAAGATGTGAGGGTCATGTGATGAATGTTCCAACAACTTGTTCAACCTTATGAATATCTTCCTCATCAATTGGAAGATGTAGCTTGATGCTTGGCTCATGGAATATAACAATCTACACTCTCACAAGAACTGTTGGAAGTGGTATGTTTTGTAGACTATCTTCTTTGATATTGAACATTGTATCCCTCATTATAAGGTAATGGGTGGGTGCCGATAGATATAAATCACAATCGTTATCACCCTGCAAAATATCAGTATAGGAAAGGTATCCGTATATATCTAATTCAAATTTTATAGAAACAATTATTAAAACATTAATTACCTTAGCTATGATAGTTTTTTAGGGGAATGGCTCACCTAAAATATAGTGGGGGTGGGGTGGGATCTTCATGTGATGGTTGTTCTTGAGTTGTTTCTTCTATTTTCTTCCCCCCGATAAAAGTTGATAGAAACTCTCTCTACCATTATAATTTTTTAAGGGTAACTATTCTTTCTCTCATCTATTTCATTTCTTTAATTTTATCCTCCTCTTTTTTTTCTTAAAATATGTTCGGGGTGTCACCCCAAAATCCTCACCTCCGACACGGCTATATTTTTATGGAAGCTTCAAGGCCACCGATAGTAGATGTTCATCTGGTATAGGTGTTGCTGATTCTTGTGACAATTTTAGATAAAAAATGTAGAAAAATAAGTAATCATTGTTATGTAATATATATTTAAATAATTTTTTATTATGTCATACTTACACATATCTCCCACAGTTTTTGTGTCTTTTCATCTATTAGTATCCCATCTTTATCAACACATGCCTCCTTCCATAGCATATGGTGTGGGATGGAAGTGGCTTTGTATTTCGAGTCATCAATTGTCATATAAATATAGAAACATAATTATGTTGTTTAATGTCACATAAAAGTATTACAATATATTTAAAAAACATGCAATTTTTTTTCAAGTGAAGCATACCCCATCCTTGCTTTACGGTAAAGATATGTTGGTTTTTCTACCCATTCGTTATTTCTAGCACTCAGTTAATATTTCATAAATAAAAAATTTTCAATCAAAGTGATGATGCACATATCATCAAACAAGGTATTACTATCCACAATGTACCTAAAAAGACACATTCACCTGACAGATAGTAAACACATCCCATGCTTCTTGGGTTATCAGGTGTTCGTAGATAAGTGATGGGTGTTGTTTTATTTTCCATTCAATATAATTAAGATAGTGTCATGTTAGATTCTGTGAAAGCATCTGTGAATCCTTCCAACAAGAATTAATACATATTTCTTATGGGATTCATCTACTATAAATGCACTCTATAAGGGATGATGAAGAGTAAGTCAATGTTTCATTATTTTATTTTTTAGTAAAATAAATAAATGATATCATAATGTTACCATAATCTCTTCCCACATCAGTTTCTTAAGCCCAACCACAACATGGTTCCATGAATCTACATCAATCAGCATGCGATGTCGAGAGAAAATTCCATTTTAACTACTGAACACGTCCTTTTGGGGTTAACATGCTAGCCACACACATTCCATCTGAGCACATATTTTATGCCTTTTATTTTCACCTTAATGATTTTTTTCTAACACTATCAAACTATGGTTCTCCTATTTTTTCATTTTCATTCATTAATTTCCTACCATTTCCTTAGATTCAACATTGTAAATATGTTCCTTTGGAGAAGTAGCATTGAAATGTGAAGATAGTCATTGTATCTCTGCACTAGGAGCAACAATAGGTTGAGAAACATGTTGTTCCTCAAGATTGGGAGCACCATCACATGTAGAAGGTCATTGTTCCTCTGCACTGTGAGTAGCAGTGGGTTCAAAGAACTTTTGTTCCTTGGGATTGGGAGCACCAGTATGCGTAAAATTCATTATCTACAAAAATGGTTTAACATTTAATTTAGAGTACATAAATGAAGCGAAAAATGTATGATAACATGGGGTAACAAGATGTAAATTACCAAACATATATAACCTGATTATTGAACTCTATTTTTTTAAAAGCTGAAGGGATTTGACCCCACTATCAACTATCCAAATCCCTTCATTGTGGCCTCCTCTAACATAAATAATTCCATCTATATTGGGACTGTTGTGAAATTATTTTGAAGTCTCGATGAAAGGGTTATCCTCATTTGAATTTTCATCTAACCCTTGAGTGGATTTGGTCAATAGTAGAATAATTGACCACTTTTGGTTTTCGGGGTCTAGAACAAACAAAATACTTGTACAAGCTATGATGCCATGGTAAATTGTTCATCTTTGTACCCTTCCTTACTGAAATCAACATTCATGAATCCTAATTCATCTATTTTAATAGAACTCTTATTATCAGCCCAGTTGCATTGAAAAATTGTCACTTGGAATGTTTTATAATACAACTCCCATATTTTTTTGAGGATGCCAAAGTATGACTTATTCATGTAAAGTTTATTTCTATCCTTAGTAACAAAAACAGTAATTACTTCAATCACAAGTGTAACTCCTCTATTTTTCGTGGTATTGTCTTCATGATGTTCATTTATATACAACATATAACCATTAATTACATAACCATTGTAAGATAATACATACACACTTGTTCCTACAACTATCCATCAAATTCATTCTGAAATAGAATCCATATTTTGATCTGACTCCTTAAAAATATGGTCACTAAACCATCCTATAAACTATTGATTATGTGTATTTGATATCTATATTTAATCATTTGATGGATTCGAAATTCCTAATAATTTCATTGTGGGTTTCAACATATGAGGAAACCTCAAAAATGTTTTACAAAATGTAAAGGTAGGCCTTCTCATGATCTGTAATATTTATTGTGACAACATCTCTTCTAGAAATTCCTTTACCCAAAAGCAGCCCAATGTGATGAAATTTTGGTAGACCAATTATTTCCACACCGGATAGGTATTTAGTACAGAATTCAAAATCATCCTTAACAATATATCACTCTACAATACAACCCTATATCCGAATTTGATTTGTGACATACCATTTCAAAATCATCATATACTGTTCAATGGGTTACATCCATCTATAGTGTACAAGACCACATAGTCAAATCTCTCTTAGTAAGTGAACCATAAAATGAACCATCATATCAAATAATATTGGCGGTAAGAAAATTTCTAATTCACATAATATAATGGAAATTTCTCTTTCCATAGTTGAAATTTTTTCTAGGACTATTCCTTTGTTGCATATAGATTTGAATAAGAAATAGATCTTAGTTAATGTAATAAAAAAATCATGGGAAAATGCAATGTAAAGCTATAGGAATTAGATCTTGCATCAAAAAATAAAAGTCTTGTGATTTTAGGCTCATTAAATTTAAATCATTCATTGACATGATGTTCTTGATATTATATGAATACCCCTTTGGAACCATTAAATTATTCAATAAGTTGTAAAACAAATATCTTTCCTGCCTAGAAAGAGTGTAAGCAGCTGGAGAAACCAAAGTTCATTTGTCAACCTTCACTAGCATCAACTCTTCTTATATTCCCATGCCAACCATGTACAACCTAGCCTTAATTCTATCCTTTTTTAGATGGGTGCATCTTATTGTAATGCCCTGACCCCAATTACCCAAAGTCGGTGCATTATTACATAACATTGGAATGATCACAAAAGATCAAGTCTCGAAAGACCGATTAGTTTAGTATCCTTGGAAACACTAGATACATTCATAAGTATTACATTACATCATAAAATAAAAAACTATTACAACATAGTCTCCATAGTCCACACTCATATCCCCTCAGACTATCCCTACAGGTCAGTCATAAAATACTTCTTCACATCCTGGGAAAAATAAAACATAGAAAGGGGTGAGCTCAGATGCTCAGTAAGGATAACAATATAGCACAAACATTCATAAATAAGCATAAAAATTTAAGGCAATGTATAACTAAAACAAAACACTTTTAAACATGAACTTCAGAATAATATGGAAAAAATAAAATGAAGTAATTCCATTTAATTATTCACATGGATATTCTACTAGTCGAATAATCACATGCAATATCAATAACCACTTTCATAATGATGGAATGAATAATGTCAGACTATCATAACTACATAGTCAAGGCCTTGTGCCAAGTCTAAAAATAAGATTTTGTCAAGGACTTGTGCCAAGACACTAGTTTGTCTCATGAGAACTACCGATGCACTGAGGAGCTATATCAAGCTCCACCCATCACTTATTAAGTCCAATGCATTCTTCATATGATTAGGTTTAAACATAACATAAACATTCGTATTAAAACTAACAGACGAAATGTCAATACTTTCTCCATAAACCATGAATGGTATAAAAATAACACAACCACAGTCAAACATATCACAAAACCTTAAATACAATATGGAAGTTTTGTATCACAATAAATCAACTTCAAATAAGCTTAAAATCCATCAAAGGATGTGGATATAGATGAAATCAAAACTATTTGAGAGAAATATCTCTTTTTTTAAATCATTTAAAAGTCACATAATTATAAAATAAAAAATTTACTTTGAAAATATTCTTATAAGATTGTAAGGGAAGCTTCAATGATTTCATAATTGTGAAAAATATCCGCACTCGCCATATAAGTTAAAAAAAGACATTCTTACCTTAATTCTGCCGAAAAGGTTAAAAGGGACCTTGTTTGGAAAACAACGGAAAGATTCCTTTATAAACATATTTTAAAAATTCAAACAAGGGTATAAATGACTTTAACCCATATTCTATAAAATATTAAAAATTTTTTGAAACACATTTTTAAGAAACATGGATGTGGATGATAAATAAGTCCTAGTAGATAATTACGTATAAACAACCTCAGATAATAAAGAGATTGTGAAATAAACCCTTACCTTGTAATTTTCCTTGGTTGAGGGTAGGTTAACCTGCTATATAATGGTCAAATAATTGTTATTAAATTATAAAATAATCATATACATTAATATGGTATCATATATGATCTTTTAACATTGCTTTGTTAATAATATCTTAGTATTATCGTCGTTTCGAGTGTTAACTTACTCATTTTATTTTATATGTTTTGTTACATAAGACATGTTTGTTATGGATAGGTTGTATATTATTCATATCCAGAATGATATCAAGTCCTTAAAAATTATTCTTAATCATCAAATGAGAATTATACTAGATTGGATACGATGGGGAATGAATTTCATCGCGTTCATGGAGACGGTAGTCCGTACGTACGCACGAGTGAAAATATCATTCTTTTGATATTAAAATAATATATAATTGGATGGTATATCATATATACCGAATCATTATCATGTTATACTTATTATTTACATGAATTAAACATCATTATTATACCCATCCAAATAATAATGTATTGAATAACAATTACACCACAACGTGGAGACGGTAGGTCGTAAGTACGCACGTATGGTGACATGTCATTCAAAGGATGGATAGAATAATGAATATGGTTGTACCATATTTATAATAACATAACAGTATATATAATATACTGTAGTTATTATTTTATAATGGAAACAACAAATAAATAATAAGTTTAAGAAGAAAGGAACTTGAAAGAGGGTGGTGAAAACATTACCTCTTCTTTGGGCTTTCCCTTTTGATTTCATAAAAAGAGATCCTTAGGTTGGATTTATGATCAAACTAAGGCCTCTAGGTTGAATTGAGAGAACTTGGGATGATATTTGGGTAGGTTTTAGACGATCCAAATGGCTTTGAAGGTGTGAATTAGTGAGAAGGGGGAGGTCCCTTTTATATGAGGGGTGAGGGGCACCTTAGAAAAAACATAAAATATTATTTTATAATAAATTCATAATAGATTTATAATGGCTCAAAACTGATTTATCTTGAGGTTAAGGTGGTTATGGGTCGAAAACAACTCAACCAATAGGTTTTATACAGGTTTGTGTCACTTTATTAACATTATCGTTTAGTTTTAACTCTTAGTTAATTAGTTTGACATTTACCATGTCTCTTTGTATTTTTATATTATATAGATAATAAACTTACTATAAACTTCCAAGAGACCCCCATGTGATCCATTAATGATAAAAATATCATTATATAAGTACTTTTTTCCAACCTTATATTTTTAGGAATATAATATCAATTAATAATATAATATTTCTTTTAAAAACTCATTTATGTCAATTTTGACACTATTTAATAATTGATTTTTCGTAAAGTCTTAAAAACATTATTAATTAGAACAAAATTCATTTAAGAAATCATAACATGTAATATTAACTAATAAAATTCGTATATGGCATCAAAAAATTCAAATTATATTTATTTTATCATTTATAATACTAATTATTTGATTCATTCATTAATAAAGAAAATACTGCATCATTATTGTGTCATAAATAAATTTAATTATTAAATATCTAAAAATAATAAATAAAATACCATTATGTAGGAAATATTTTAATCTTTATAATTAATATTTATAGTAGAAAATATAACATATATAACCCTATGAAAAAAAAAAATTCTAAAAGATATATGCTTATGCCATTTTTGTATTTACTTTAACTTAATTAACACAAAGTGTCGTTATCACTTACAAGTGGATCAATGGGGTCCCAAAATCAACCCAAAGATGCCCATGGTCTGACATGTATCAACCAATAGGGTTAGGGAACATTTTAGGATAATTTATTATTATTATAATATTATTTTTTACGCTTATTTACCGGATTTACTCTTTAACTAAGGTAAATAAAATATTTACCAAAGTAATTATTCAAGATGTCTAAAAATAAAAGTTACCTATTTACAAAATTTCGACCTCCTGATTCTAAATATGGAATCCATTTTTCTAAATTCAAAACATGGAAGTGGCAGAAATTAATTTAAAATTAATTCTCATTGTTAAAACAAAAAGCGTGTTTTTAAGAGATAATAACTATCAAAAGATTGACACTTGCTAATGTCCAGTTTAAATGTGAAATTATGTCCAATGACAAAAATTGTATTAAATGGTAAAAATATATTCTAAATATAATTTAAAACCACTAAAATTCATAATTTATAACTATTAATTATTTTGATTAAAAAAGTTGTTTTTAATTAAAATTTAGTAATTTTCACTATTCATCAAAATATGAAAGTTATCCGAAAAGTACCAAAAATTCACCCTAAGCTAATTTCGATATTTCGAATCCAAAAATGAATTCCATTTTGAATGATAAAATTTATAAAATTTCAAAAAGTGGGTATTACTATTCATAATGGCTAGTTTGATTGGTTGTGGTGTGTTAGAACTCGAAGTTGCGTACAACAGACACTATTGTATTATTCAAAGAGAAGCGTATTGTGGAAGATTGGGGTGTTAAATTCTACCCTCCTTCAAATAATTTCATCCTAAAAATTTCTATAATACTACTGCATGAAAAGACTCGGGTGGTTCTTCATCATAAGTTCCTCAGGTTCCCACGTTGCCTCGTCCATCTTATGGTTTCTCCATAAAACTTTTACCAGACGAGTTATCTGGTTTCTCAGTACTTGTTCTCTCGTATCAAGAATCCTGAAGGGATCTTTGTAATAATACATATCAGGTTCTAGTTTTAATTCCTCATAGGTGAGTACATGTGTTGGGTCAGGCATGTATTTCCTCAACAGTGATACATGGAACACGTCGTGAACTTTGGAGAGACTTGGTGGCATTTCCAAATGGTAAGCTACAACCCCAATTCGTTCTAGAATTTGTAAAGGTCCGATGTACCTGGGACTCAATTTACATTTCTTACTGAAACATATAACTCCCATCCATGGAGATACCTTCAAGAAAACATGATCTCCTACCTGAAATTCCAAATCCTTCCTTCAATTATCAGCATAGCTCTTCTGCCTACTTTGAGCTGCTTTGATGTGGTTTTGGATTACCTTCACCTTTTCTATTATTTCCCCTACCATTCCAGGGACTACAATTTTTCTTTCACCAACGTCATCCCAATAGGTTGGTGTGCGACATCTATTTTCGTATAATGCTTCGTATGGTGTCATCTGAATACTTGAATGGAAGCTATTGTTATAAGAAAATTCCACCAGAGGTAAATATTGATCCCACATACCCTGAAAGTAAAGTGAGCATGATATCAACATGTCTTATAAGGTTTGAATAGTCTATTCTGATTTTCCATCTGTTTGAGGGTGGTAGGGAGTGCTCAAACGAAGTTCAGTATCAAAGGCCTTCTAAAGACTCTTCCAGAATCTTGAAGTAAAACAGGGATCACGATTAGAAACAATCAATAGGGGTACTCCATGAAGTCTCACAACTTCATTAATATATAGTCTTTATAGACGTTCAATTGGTAGATATTCTCTTATAGCAAGAAAATGTTCTGACTTGGTATATAGCATCCCGCCTTTTTATCACATAAACTTTCATTACATTTTACAAAACTGAGGATCTTTAAGGTTTAGTGTCTTGGAAACCAGGAACTTAAAACATGAAAACATAAAAAATTCTTGTCAAACACTTGAAAGGCTTCTTCTCATGTTCATCCTAGGTTCATTAATGCATCTCAAACCTGTGGACATAAATCAAAAGAAAGGGTGAGCAGAAGTCCCAGTAAGGGAAACAAGGGGAAACATTTAACATGTGAACTTGGGATACATCAACAATGTCATGAAAAGAACTTTAAGGCATGAGAAAGAAATCATGAGATATATCATAATAAAAATAACATTTTTCATAACTTGAAGATGTGGCTACAACATTTATTATCTACAATCATTTCATTTCACCTAGGTCCATCCCCAAGGTGTCATTAAAAATTACCAAGGTTATTCACCAAGGTATCATTCTAAAAGGTCATCTCTATAGATTAAGTCTTTACCCAATGCATTGGAGCGCTATCTGGGCGCACCCTTGACATGTATTTATTATCATGTGAGCCACATATATCATCATAAATCATTTCATAAACAACCCATATAGCATAAAATAAATGGGTTTCATTTCATAATCATAACGTTTTAAAAACTGCTTTAAAGACATGATCATTATGTCACTTTAAACCCACAAAAAGGGAAAGCAGGTTTCATGTATGTAAATCCCAGAATTTAAAATAGAACATTTTGGTATATATGTGAATACCCATATAGAAGAGATAGATTTTAGTATTCACTTAATAAAATAAAACAACTTTAGAAAAAGAGAGAGACATTTTGAGACGAAAATTCTGCAGCATAACAGCTATGTTACAGGGTTTTAGAAAACATTGAAAAGAGAGGGGACATGGGTCAAACATTCATAAATGACTCATAAAAAAGTAGAGGGAAAGAATATAAGGGATTTAAGAACATGGTAATGAAATTCATAAATATACCATATGAAATGAAGAACATGAAAGGAAGACAAAAATAAGATTTCTCTTATGAAAATTCGGCAGCCTAACGGTGTCACATAAAGTTCAACCAAAATGAATTGATGAGATCAAATAGGGTCTCTCATAATATGAACATAAAATATCAGTATCATAGATATAGATATCATACCCCAACATAATAAAAAGGAACTTGCAAGACTTTACATGGAATTAGAACTTTGAAAAAGGATAAAGGTGAAAGAACCACTTAAAAATTCGGTAGCCTAACGGTGCCACTTAAAACTTCAAAATACTAAATTGAATAGATAAAATGGGGTCTCTCATAAAATGAACATAAAAGATCAGTATGATGGATATAGAGATCATTCCCCAAAATAATACAAAAGTAATCTTGAAATACTTGACATGAAAGTAGATCTTTAAAAAATGAGAAAGGCGAACGAATCCCTTAAAAATTCGGTAGCCTAACGGCATCACTTAAACTTCAACAAAAAATGAATTGACAAGATAAAAATAGGGTCACTCATCATATGAACATAAGTGTTCAGTATTATAGATATAGAGATCATAACCCAACATAATAAAAAGGAACTTGAAAGACTTGACATGAAAATAGATCTTGAAAACGAGAAGGGTGAAAGAATCCCTTAAAAATTCGGCAGCCTAACGGCGCCACTTAAAACTTCAAAATACTGAATTGAAGAGATCAAATGGGGTATCTCATCATATGATCATAAAATATCAGTATGATAGATATAGAGATCATACCCCAAAATAATAAAAAGGAACTTGAAAGACTTGACAAGAAAATAGAACTTGAAAATGAGAAGGGTGAAAGAATCTGTTACAAAAATTTCGGCAGCCTAACAGCGCCACTTAAACTTTCATAAAATGAAATGATGAGAGTAAGAGGGGTTCTCTCATCATATGAACATAAAAAGGAAATTATAATGAATATAAAAGAACATCCTCCAACATAAGAACATGGAGCATAAAAGGAATGACAGAAAAGAGATTACTTGAAAAGAAAGGGAGAGGTCGGATCCCTTACCTTAAAACGTAACTCTTAAAA
The DNA here is from genome assembly GCA_963277665.1 of Viscum album. Taxonomy (NCBI): domain Eukaryota; kingdom Viridiplantae; phylum Streptophyta; class Magnoliopsida; order Santalales; family Viscaceae; genus Viscum; species Viscum album. The sequence continues at coordinate 1,086,922,803 of OY728145.1, forward strand.
CTCAAAGGTTGGGACCTTGATGGCTTGGGGTCACCTTGGGAGGACTCCTTGTGAAATAATGAGACCATAAATTCCTTGGGGGAGAGTGGAGAGTCGAAATGGATGAGAGGATGGCTTTGTATTTATATGGAAAGTGAGGGGACAAGGCATTAATGGCCAAGGGACACCTCAAAAGTGGTTTTCTCAAAACCATGTGCTCTCCCATGGTATTTCCCATGGAGTTAGGCCACATGGGGCCCCCATACAATAATTCATTACCTTTGGTCGGTTAACCCATAAAATATCTCATGAAATCATCATGACACAGTTATGATGTCATTAAACATACTGAAACCCTAAAACTGTATTTTTACTCTTCACTGAAAATTCAACTTTCTCAGAAAAATCCCAAAATTTCACCTTAATCAAATATCAATGCTATAATTTCAAAAATGAACTCCATTTTATAAAAATAATTTTCTAAATATTTTTAATTTATTTTTTAAATAAATACTCTATTCACTGAAAATTCATTTTTTTCAGAAAAATCCCCAAAAATTACCTTAACATAATATCGATGCTCTGAGTTCAAAAATGAAATCCATTTTATAAAAAAAATTTCTAAATATTTTTAATTTAATTTTTAATTAAAAAAACACTATTCACCCGAAAAAACTAATACTTGAATAATAATTTATGAAACCGTTATTTAACCATTTTATTGAATCACATTACTTATTCAAGATGCCTAGATTATATTAATACTTTAATTAAGTGAGATTACTAATCCATTTGGTCACATTACTAATCCTAAGCATAAAATCACTATTCATAATTTATTATTCATCAAAAATCAAGTTGATCTTATTAGACTCTAAATTTCGTACTGAACATAATTGTAGAAGACCATTTTTCAAAAAACATTACACATTTTTTATTATTTAAGGTTTACATAAACATTTTTAAAATATCTTTTTTCTAAAATTCATCAAAAATATGCATAATATATTTACCCGGTCATTTGAAAATTCATAAACTTCATCATAAGAAGAAATCCCAATTTTTATTTAAAACAAAGGATTACACAAGGCAGTTACGGTCTCCTTACATAGCCCCTTATCACACCAGCATAGGACCTAAGTTTAAGGTGTGCTAAAGTGAGAGAATCTGAGGGAGGCTCGACAAACATCACACGAGTAGTAATTTCTCTCAGTTTGAACTTCTCGCAAAGGTGATTCCGTTCTTGCTTCACACGATGAAGTTCAGCTTGGGTTTGGTCCAGAGCAAAGCCCAGTGGTGCTACCTCCTTCCCAAGTTCTGTTAGATGGGCTTCGATCGGTCCAAGACTACTGGGTGAGGCCATCGAATCTTATTTCTATAATAATTAACCAAGATTACTTGTATTTAGAGACAATAATCGAAACGTTTAGTTTATAGCGGTCATATTGACCAATGATCATATAACAGTCAAAACTCAACGGTCTCATTTTAATTATACTCATGTTTTCAAATGAAACATTTTTTGAGTATAAAAATAAAATAAAATAACACATAAAATTAGGAAACAAGATTTATTCAAAATTTCGGGTCATTACAATCTTCTCCCCTTAAGAAATTGCGTCCTTGCAATTTTTAAAATTGGGTTCGGAAATTTCATTGAAAGTCCCACATCGGAATAGGAGTCAGTAAAACTATTACTTTAAAAGAATGAAAGGGAAGTACAATGGTCACCCGAGTTAACCAACACTAGGATTCCATGTAGGAAAACATGGACATGGAGGAGAAAACAAAGGGTCAAGTTCTGAGGGAGAGTGATAGAAAACATGATTAGGATAAAGTTAACCATAAGAAAATCCCAAACTTATGATGTGTGTAAACGGTCTTTGATTACCCAGTAGGAAACGTAAACCAACAATGTTTTTGTTTTACGTTCCTTTCCATAATTTTGAGTAATTAATTTACTACATAGTACAAAAACATAAGAAAATATGCCTACCTTCATGTAAAGTTTCATCCTTTAATTAGTTTCTACCAAAACTAATCTTTTATCCAAATGATGAGCATTCAAAACTACTTGGTATCATCAAAACACAAGAATGATCTTCTAGAGAATCACATAATCCACAAAAGATTAACTATCTATTTCTTCTATCTTTAAACATTATCCCAAAAATAGAAAGGGTAAGGTAAAACAACTCTTCAAAAAGAAAGAATCCCATAGGAATGGAAACTAATTTTAAATCTTCAAAGATCCATGGTACTACCCAAAGTTCATCATAGACCATTCCATAAATAACAGTCCTTAAAATTCCTCAAAATATACCAAACTAAGATTGAAACCCAAATACAAGAGGGATTTGATAACATAGTCTTCCAAAATAAACTTCATTGTTCATCTCCAAACAACACCAACCACTCCTAACATCTTATAACAAAAGTAGCTAACCTAAACATATTTTTTCCAAGATAGGTTAATCATTCCCATAAGTAACCTAAATTACTATAAGTCCACCTTAAATTAATCGATTCTTCAAAATATAAGTCAACCTTACTTCTCAATGAAAATACCATAGTAATCTATTTACCTCGATCATATAGGGTCCCCAAAATAGTGAACGTCTTCCAAAATAATAATCATCTTTTAATCCCCTAATCATCTCTGTCATATTAATATGGCAATCGTCACATTTCCTATCACATTGGTTGTTGGGACATGTTCTTCCATTTCCTGCCATTAACTACGAAAACAAAGTACAATTAGGGGCTTGAATAATTAGCCAATAATCATGAAAAGGAACTTAAAGTATATAAGGATAACTTTTAGAAGAAAATTATACCCTAACTTGTGATCCCCAAGGTTCCCATCTAGGTTATCCATGATGATATATTCTTATGTGAATATTCATTTTATTTTATCTTTGTTCCTTTAACAATGGTTCATACTAAGCTTATGAATTTACCAAAGCATATCCCCCGGGAGTGTCGTAACCAAGAGTGCAGCAAGGCCCGTTGTCGTGTACCATTTCCCATTCGAGTCTATCTCAAAGCGGTGTTTTCGGGTTTTACCCCTATGTACATCTGTGCCAGAGCCACCTCTACATGCTCGTATCCAGACAGGGATGTATTTTCTTGGCAACCCCTTACTCAATACTCACCAAAATACCAGGAAGATTTCCTATATTTAAACTTTTCTATAGGTTTCTTCCTATAGTTTTCATATCCAAATTTCCACAAATAACTAAACCATCCTCTGATACAAACTATAGCATCCTGCTTTTTTTATCACATAAACTTTCATTACATTTTACAAAACTTAGGATCTTTAAGGTTTAGTGTCTTGGAAACCAGGAACTTAAAACATGAAAACATAAAACATTCTTGTTAAAAACATGAAAGGATTCTCCTCATATTCATCCTAGGTTCATTACTGCATCTCAAACCTGGGGACATACATCAAAAGAAAGGGTGATCAGAAGGCCCAGTAAGGGAAACAAGGGGAAACATTTAACATGTGAACTTGGGATACATCAACAATGTCATGAAAAGAACTTTAAGGCATGAGAAAGAAATCATGAGATATATCATAATAAAAATAACATTTTTCATAACTTAAATATGTGGATAAAACATTTAATATCGACAATCATTTCATTTCACCAAGGTCCATCCCCAATGTGTCATTAAAAATTACCAAGGTTATTCACCAAGGTATCAGTCTAAAAGGTCATATCTAGAGATTAAGTCTTTACCCAATGCATTGGAGCGCTATCTGGGCGCACCCTTGACATGTCTTTATTATCATGTGAGCCACATATATCATCATAAATCATTTCATAAAAAACCCATATAGCATAAACGAAATGGTTTTCATTTCATAATCATAACGTTTTAAAAACTACTTTAAATACATGATCATTATGTCACTTTAAACCCACGAAAAGGGAAAGAGGGTTTCATGTATGTAAATACCAGAATTTAAAATAGAACATTTTGTTATATATGTGAATACCCATATATAAGAGATATATTTGAGTATTCACTTAATAAAATAAAATAACTTTAGAAAAAGAGAGATACATTTTGAGACGAAATTTCTGCAGCATAACGGCTATGTTACAGGGTTTTGGAAAACATTGAAAAGAGAGGGGACATGGGTTAAACATTCATAAATGACCCATAAAACAGTATAGGGGAATAATACAAGGGATTTAAGAACATGGTAATGAAATTTAAAAATATACCATATGAAATGAAGAACATGAAAGGAAGACAAAAATAAGATTTCTCTTATAAAAATTCGGCAGCCTAACGGCGTCACAAAAACTTCAACCAAAAATGAATTGATGAGATCAAATAGGGTATCTCATCATATGAACATAAAAGATCAGTATGATAGATATAGATATCATACCCAAATATAATAAAAATTAACTTTCAAGACTTGACATGGAATTAGAACTTTGAAAAAGGAGAAAGGTGAAAGAACCACTTAAAAATTCAGCAGCCTAACAGTGCCACTTAAAACTTCAAAATACTGAATTGAAGAGATAAAATGGGGTCTCTCATAAAATGAACATAAAATATAAGTATTATGGATATAGAGATCATAACCCAAAATAATACAAAAGGAATCTTGAAATACTTGACATGAAAGTAGATCTTTAAAAAATGAGAAAGGCGAATGAATCCCTTAAAAATTCGGCAGCCTAACGGCGTCACTTAAACTTCAACCAAAAATGAATTGACAAGATCAAAATAGGGTCTCTCATCATATGAACATAAGTTTTCAGTATGATAGATATATAGATCATGCCCCAATAGAATAAAAAGGAACTTTAAATACTTGACATGAAAATAGATCTTGAAAACGAGAAGGGTGAAAGAATCCCTTAAAAATTCGGCAGCCTAACGGCGCCACTTAAAACATAAAAATACTGAATTGAAGAGATCAAATGGGGTATCTCATCATATGATAATAAAATATCAGTATGATATATATAGAGATCATACCCAAACATAATAAAAAGGAACTTGAAAGACTTGACAAGAAAATAGAACTTGAAAATGAGAAGGGTGAAAGAATCTGTTACAAAAATTTCAGCAGCCTAACAGCGCCACTTAAACATTCATAAAATGAAATGATGAGAGTAAGAGGGGGTATCTCATCATATGAAAATAAAAAGGACAGTATAATGAATATAAAAGAACATCCTCCAACATAATAAGATGGAGCATAAAAGGAATGACATAAAAGAGATTACTTGAAAAAAAAGAGAGAGGTCGGATCCCTTACCTTAAAACGTAACTCTTAAAACTCAATGGTTGGGACCTTGAGGGCTTGGGGGAACCTTTGGAGGACTCCTTGGGAGGTAATAAGACCAGAAATTCATTGGGGGAGAGTGGGGAGTCGAAATGGATGAGAGGATGGCTTGGTATTTAAAGGGAAAGTGAGGGGACAAAGCATTAATGGCCAAGGGACACCTCAAAAGTGGTTTTCTCAAAACCATGTGTTCTCCCATGGTATTTCCCATGGAGTTAGGCCACATGGGGCCCCCCATAAAATAATTCATTACCTTTGGTCGGCCAACCCATAAAATATCTCATGAAATCATCATGACACAGTTATGATGTCATTAAACATACCGAAACCCTAAAACTGTATTTTTACTATTCACTGAAAATTCAACTTTCTCAGAAAAATCCAAAAATTTTACCTTAATCAAATATCAATGCTCTGATTTCAAAAATGAACTCCATTTTATAAAAATAATTTTCTAAATATTTTTAATTTATTTTTTAAATAAATACACTATTCACTGAAAATTCATTTTTTTCAGAAAAATCCCCAAAAATTACCTTAACATAATATCGATGCTCTGAGTTCAAAAATGAAATCCATTTTATAAAAATAATTTTCTAAATATTTTTAATTTAATTTTTAATTAAAAAAACACTATTCACCTGAAAAAACTAATACTTGAATAATAATTTATGAAATAGTTATTTAACCATTTTATTGAATCACATTACTTAATCAAGATGCCTAGATTATATTAATACTTTCATTAAGTGAGATTACTAATCCATTTGGTCACATTACTAATCCTAAGCATAAAATCACTATTCATAATTAACTATTCATCAAAAATCAAGTTGATCTTATTAGACTCTAAATTTCGTACTGAACATAATTGTAGAAGACCATTTTTCGAAAATCATTACACATTTTTAATTATTTAAGGTTTACATAGACATTTTTAAAATATCCTTTTTCTAAAATTCATCAAAAATATGCATACTATATTTATCCGGTCATTTGAAAATTCATAAACTTCATCATAAGAAGAAATCCCAATTTTTATTTAAAACAAAGGATTACACAAGGCAGTTACGGTATCCTTACATAGCCCCTTATCACACCAGCATAGGACCTAAGTGTAAGGTGTGCTAAGGTGAGAGAATCTGAGGGAGGCTCGACCAACATCGCACGAGTAGTAATTTCTCTCAGTTTGAACTTCCCGCAAAGGTGATTCTGTTCTAGCTTCACACGATGAAGTTCAGCTTGGGTTTGGTCCAAAGCAAAGCCTAGTGGTGCTACCTCCTTCCCAAGTTCTGTTATATGGGCTTCGATCGGTCCAAGACTACTGGGTGAGGCCATCGAATCTTCTTTCTATAATAATTAACCAAGATTACTTGTATTTAGAGACAATAATCGAAACGTTTAGTTTACAGCAGTCATATTGGCCAATGGTCATATAACAGTAAAAACCCAACGGTCTCATTTTAATTATACTCATGTTATCAAATGAAACATTTTTTTGAGTATAAAAATAAAATAAAATAACACATAAAATTAGGAAACAAGATTTATTCAAAATTTCAGGTCATTACATGGTAAGACGATCAAAAATGACCCATATTGCATCATTCTTTCTAGGATTCTTTGGTAGTCCCATGACAAAGTACATCGTGATATTATCCCATTTCCACTCAGTTATGGGAAGAGGTTGCAATACTCCACCAGGCTATTGCCTTCCATCTTTCACTTTTTGACAAACCATACATCTTGACACAAAATTAGCAATCTCCCTCTTCATGTTGTCCCACCAAAAATGTTCCTTCAAATATCTATACATTTTGGTGCTCCCGGGGTGTATAGAGAAATTGGAACTATGATCATCATCCAACAATTCCCTTTTTAGATCAGGTATTTCAGGAACACAAAGTCTCTTCCCAAATTTCAAAATTCCATCTTCATACACAAAGTCATTCAATCTCCCATCATTCACAGCTTTAATCTTCTTTTGAAATTCTTCATCATCAGTCTGAGAACTCTTTATCCTTTCTAGTAAAGATGGTTTGGCAGCCATTTGAAAAAGTATCGATGTTTCACCTTCCATGTTTATTCCCATATCAAACTTTACTAGATCCATGAAAATAGGATCCCTCTCAACTCTCATCTTGTTCAAAACTCCATGATACTTTCTTCTCAAAGCATCTTCCACTTTATTTTCCTTCTTCGGGTGGTAGTGTATCGTGCAATTATAATCTTTGATTAGTTCGAGCCGTCGCCTTTGCCTCATGTTGAGTTATTTTTGTGAGAAAATATACTTCAAACTCTTGTGATCGGTATATATCTCACATTTTTCACCATAGAGATAGTGTCTCCAAATATTCAAATCAAATATTACAGTAGCTAACTCAAGATCGTGAGTAGGATAGTTTTGCTCATGAATTTTCAGCTATCGGGATGCATAAGAAATAACTCTATCATTCTGCATAAGGACACAACCAAGTCCTTTCTTCGATGCATCACTATAAATAACAAACCCGTAATTTCCCGATGGTAGAGTCAAAATAGGATAATTGAGTAATCTTCTCTTCAGTTCTTCAAAACATTATTCACACTCTTTTGTCCAAACAAATTTAACCCCTTTACATGTGAGCTTCGTTAATGGGTCATCCAATCGCGAAAAGTTCTAAACAAAATGTCGATAATAACTTGCTAAACCAATAAAACTGTGTACCTCAGTTATGCTCGTCGGTGCTGGACATTCTTGGATTGCCTTGGTCTTAGAATGATCAACGGAAATTCTATCTTTGGAGAAAATATGGCCAAGAAAAGAAATCTCCTGAAGCCAGAATTCACACTTGCTAAACTTCCCATATAATTCATGTCTTTTAAGAGTCTTCAAGATAATGCACAAATGATTTTCATGATCTTCATAGCTTTTGGAGTATACCAATATATCATCAATAAAAACCACAAAAAATTCATCTAGATATTCCTTGAAAAATCTATTCATTAGATCCATGAATACAGAGGATACATTAGTCAATCCAAAAGGCATTACTGTAAACTCTTAATTCACATTCCTGGTTTGAAATTCTATCTTTGAAATTTCTTCCTTCTGCACACACAACTGATGGTATCTAGATCGAAGATCATTCTTTGAAAAGTATTGAGCTCCATTCAGTTAGTCAAATAAATCATCAATGCGAGGTAGGGGATACTTGTTCTTTATTTTTATATCCTTGATTTCCCTTTAGTCGATACATAACCTCATAGATCCTTCTTTCTTATTAACAAAAAGGACAAGGGCTCCCCATGGAGAAACACTAGGGAGAATAAATCCCTTATTACTCAATTCCTCTAGTTGTTTCTTTAGTTCAATTAATTCCACAGTGGACATTCTATAAGGGTTCTTCGATATAGGCCTTGAACCAGGAATTAAATCAATGGAAAAATCAATTTCTCATTTAGGAGGATGTCCAGGTAAATATTCCGGAAACACATCTACATATTCGTTCACAATAGGCACATCCTCTATTTGAACCTTCCTTTCCTTACCCATAGTTATTTCATTCTTTTCCTCCCCAATAATTGAATTTAGTTGATCTAATGGGGGTGGATCTAGGTAAGAATCGGGTGGTGAAGATTCTTCTCTAAATATAAGGTGTTCTTTATCATCATCATCAAAAATCGTAACCTCCTTCTTCTTACAATAAATCTTTGTATCATGGTCCAAAATCCAATCCATACCGAAGATTATATCAAATTAAATCATGGGTATGATGATGAGATCAATAGATAAAGAACATTTATGTTCTCTAATGGGGACTGATTCACAAAACTTTGTTGTAATGATACTTCCCTTGGGAGTTTTGACTGACAACTCCCTTGTTAAATCAAATTGGAAATATCTAATTTTATTAGAAAACTGGGAAGATATGAAACAATGTGATGATCCAGAATCAAATAAAGAATTGGATAAACTTTATGAAACCATTAAATTACCTACCACCATGCACTACAATAAAAATCAGGTTTAGCAGAGGTTTTGTGGCGACGGTTCACAAAACCGCTGCTAAACATTTTCACCGAAAGGTTTCGCGGAGTTTTTTAATAAACCGCTGTGAAACCCATAATTTTTTTTAAAAAACCCGACCCTTACCTACCCCACACCCCGACTATTTCCCCCAAACCCTCGCGACCCCCGCCCCCTCCCTTCTTCCCCAAACCCCCCCAACGACCCGCGACCCCCAACCGTCCGGTGACCCCGCGACCTCCATCTTCGACGACCCCGTGACCTCTGTCTCCAGTGACCCCTGCCTTTTCCAGGTATGTATCCATTTAATTTTTTGGATAAATCTCTTAGATTTAGGTTTCCTTTCATTTAAACCTTGTTTATTAAGCCTTTATCTAGTTGTATTAGTTGTTTCATATTGAAGAAGTATGAGAGTTTCTTTATAGATGCATAATGAATTGATGTTATGAATTCCCAATTCATTATGTTAATTTTCCAGGTGAACCCCATGAACCAATTCACTCCATGGATTGGTTTTGGGAAATACACGAAATAATAATTCACTTCATTAAATATATTCATGACATGAAATTGGTTTAATTCAGTTTTTAAAATGAGGTGATAAATTTTTCAACATATATGGGAATTTAGGAATTCATGATGTGAATTCCCTATTCACATCATGAATTATATCTTCCAAGAATTTTAACAATATAACACCTATGTTCTAAAATTTCCTATATTCTTTATGATTCCATCAAACCTTCCATGGATGACGTATGAGAATCCTTTTTGATCTATAATAAAGACCATGTTGGATATTGGTGTTCTGAACATATATTTTTAAGGTAAACCTTCCAGTTCATCTTCCGCTTCCTGATCTATTATTGATTAAAATTATAGTTCTCATTGAAGGGAAGGGGGAATCTGATTGCTACCACAAACATGAGGATTTTTCAAAAAAAATTCTTATTTTGAGTTGGGTGGTCTTAGAAAACTCCCTTTATTCTATTCTGATTATGCTAGTATGTGCAAAATTTTGATCGCATCGACATGCCACATGCACAACCTAAATAATTGGAATTATCCCTTCTTTCTAAAATCCTCCTGTTGATCCCTCCCAAGGATCCCTTTTTTCTCTCTTAGCATTATGGTTAGGACTTGAATTAACATTTGTGGTGTTCCAACCCCTCATGATTTTATGAGATCCTTTGGAATCATGGATTAGTTAAAGATCTTTACATTGCATGTGAAATATGGAAAATGGTTTAAGATGATTTTTGTGATTCGTATCTATAGAAGTATTTGAAAATTAGGAATAAATGGTAAAATTAATAATTGATGGGATGAATTAACTAATATGTCTTGTAATAATATTTTAGACATGATTGATATATACTATCAGTGATTCATCATAATACAAGAGAATCCGCCATTTGATATGAGATTATTAATTTTCCCCTTAGTGTCACATTCCATGGGAAGACATCAGTGGTTATAGAATATCTTAGCCCGGTTATATGGTTTATTTCCTCTTAAAAACATGTTCCATGAAAAGATGTATGTAGTTATATCAATTCTAGGACTGGTGAGATGGCTACTTTTTCCATTTGGGGTGAAAGCCATGGGAAGAAGAAAGTATTTCTATAAAGTCTTTACCAAGATTGGATACTTGAATCATGATATTGGAAATTCATCCCGATTTAACAGAATCTTACAGTATTTTGGGGAAATATGTCCTGATGTAGGAGGATCCACCTCATGAAAGAGACACCACACATGGAGTTGATGATGGTTTGGCTAATATAGGGTGTCATCCTAGAGCCTAAGGGTTTGTGGGTTTATTTTATATATATAATTAATATATTAAATTAACACCCTTGTTTATCGCTTTATTACATACACTATATGCTCAGACTAGACATGTTCAGACACCATAGGTGGTGTAATACTGAGTTATACTCACCCTATTTTGGACACTATTTGGTACCTTAGAAGATTTCATGGATGAAATTCTAGATAAGTGTAAGGGGCCTTGTGTTGGTTGATTGATTGTGAGATGGGTTGGATCTTGGAGATGAGATTGACATGGAGCTAGGGAACTGGTTTTTAGAGAATTTTATTGAATATGCTATTCTTTTATTTATATAACATTAATCACATCATTTCTATACCTTCAAATTGTCATTTCATTGGTTTAATTATAATTTGGATTGTTTGGTTTTGCCTTTATATATTTTTTGGTTTCCTATCTGATAATTTATATTGTTACCACTATTTGTGATACTCTGTTATTATTTACACTATTGTTTAAACTCTATACCAGGTGGTATAGTATCCCCACTGTATTTATTACACCCTCACTACTATTCGACAACCTCAGGCTTACAAGGAGGTATAGCTGAGGTCACGTAACCCACCCAACTCGATCACTAGTGGGATAAATGGGTCGGGGTGTTACAAAGTGGTATCAAATTATAGTTTCAATTATATTTCATTACTATTTGGGAAATGTGGAATGGAAACTAGGATATGTAGAGTCTTGGTAATGAGATCATACATGCGTGTATCTAACCCATGTGTGGGGAGAAATATGAGTTCTGAGGGAATGGATTATTGTTCACATTGTTCGCCTATTATAATTGATGTCATTTCACCTTGGGAAATTCACTTATTGTGTGATGTTACTGTTATTGATATTTTATACCATGTCCCACTATGGTATGAGATGAGTATATGTTCATCATGATAGCTACATAGGGATTAATAATGACATGCATTGTTCACAATAGGTACATATTCATTGCATGTGATATATATGGATATATGAACTATGAAATGAAATCCCTATGATATATAATAAAAATAAATAAATGAAACTATTATGTTATTCCCAATCACTAGTTAAGGCGTGTTTAAAGGAACCTTGAGTCAATCGTTCTCTATCATTATCATTTGTGATGTTTATCTTGTTTGTAAAATATTTTCTAAGGTTTGTTTAAATCATGGTAGAGGAAATGCCTCCTCATCGTCATTTAATTGAGTTTCAGGAGAGTAGAAATCAGCATAATCCTGATTGAGTTTCAGGAGAGTGGAAATCAGCACAATCCTAGTGCTTAACCTAGTCTTGTATATATTCCTACCATCCACATATTATTTCAGGATATACGCTAATTTATTTTGAAGGAATTTCTTCCCAGCATGTCTCTTAGTTATCCTCGTTGTGCTGTTTTGAGAATGTGAATGGAATCAATCTCATCCCTCATGGATAAATCCCACTGATTTTAGTCTTTCAAAATTCCCACCTATTTTGGGATCTCAGGCTCTCCATCATCAAACCATCCAAAAAAATATTATTCCTTAATCCCAGGATGTGTCTCACTCCTTAAAAATTTAGCAAGCTTTCGCTCCATGTCCAGAAAAAAACATCTCCCACACTAACTATCTCTAGATATTTATCATTTTATAGATACTCCCCATTTAATCTCATGGAAGTGTAGTTATTCATACTTCCTCTATCAGGTGTTCAATTAATCAAAGTTCCAAATTCTATCAACTAACACTCAAGTGAACTAATGTCACTTAGTAGAAATACACTCCCATCTTCTGACACGTGATTCAAGGATCCACTTCTAGAAGTATATCTTCTAGAGTTAAATCTATGCTCATTTTTATATTTTATGATATTACCTTTCTTCCAAGAATGCCAACACATAGGACCACTCTCCACCGAACTTCTCTCGCTCCTTATTCTCTTTAATTTTTCTTTATTATGACCCTTCTATAATATGGATCACCCCATTCATTTCACACCATATACATGTATAACATATCTATATCTCTTTCCAATGAATTACAACATTCATAATTAAATCTCCAATGTCCATAAACACAGGTCATTATTTCTACTCAAGTTACTCATAGTGGTGATAATTGCATTCCAAGATTCAAGGGGTGATGGTAGTAACAACAACACCCATTCCAGATCCTTGAAATCCACCTTAACTAACTCCAATTGAATTATTATCATGTTAAAGTTGTTAATATGATATACAATAAACTTATCTTCTTACATACTCATGTTGAACGATATCTTTAGTAAGAACATTTTATTTATCACTATGGGATTCTCAAAAATGTTAGCAAAGATCTTCATAAGTTCTAAACTAGTATCACTTACTAAATATTTTAAATTTATTATGATTGAATTAATTATAATAGTTTGTGTTAAAGTTGTAAATTCATTTCTAAATAATTACTTCAAATTAACTGAGCTTAGGACCTGAAATATACATAAATGTTTGAAGTAAAAATTGGATATGTCCTTTGTATTATATCAAATCCAAATTTTATGGTTTGCATGATTTTTTTTAATATGAGTTGTTTGAAATATTGAAGACAAATTTTTATAGTACTAAACACAAAAAATATTTAAGTGAAAATAACATACATCATTCATTAGTTTTTAAAAGAGATTTTAATGAGAACCCCACTATGGAAATCCAAGTGGATGAATTAAAATTGCACAACCTAATGATATAATGAATAACCAAGGTCTCTCCAAATTCATGGAAATAAGAAACACTATCAAATTCAAAGAGAGAGGTAAATTCAAATAGATAGTGAAAATATTGAAAAACATAAAGAGTGATGAAACATGACCAATTTTCATGAACTGGACTAGGCTACCCATAATTTAGGTACCCAAGCTAGCTTGTGATAAGTCTCCAAGGGTGTCATATAAGGGCTAAATATTTCTAGTAATGTCATTGTACTAATGGTATGAAAATCGTGCATATTTGGTGTGTTCAATGACATCACTTTCAATGGGGTGTTGTTTGAGGCAACATAAATGTGTGATCGACAGTGTTATGATAAGTGTGTAACCCGATATTCTTACTGCTCCTCAATGAGGTGTTGACGCTATCTCCTAGGGACCAGACTTGTTCGATTTTTCTGGGCATGCTAAGTAAGTGGTAAATGTGATCAATGTATCATCTTTATTATATTATTCATACTTTATGATCAATGGGTCATCTTTATTATATTATGTTTCTATAATCTTACACTATCGTCTATATGAAAATCTTTCTCTATTTAGTAGTAACTATGTGTTTTAATTTTTTTTATTATTGTGTAGTCACATTGTGATATACATGGATAAAATATGGATCACATTACCGAGGAACACACCTCAATATGTTAAGGGTTTGAATGTTTTTTTAGATTTTTTAATGTCTAATCGATCCGTTGAAGGGAGAATAAGGTGTCCATATCCTAAATGTAAATTTAGAACATGGTTGAAGAGAGATGAAGTTTATGAACATTTAATACCGAAGAAATTCCCTGATCAATATTTGTGTTGGATTTGGCATGGAGAATCGAACAATATGGAAATATTGAGCACTGATGTTAATCCATAGAATGAGGTCCCAAGTTCATCGACAATGGAAAATGAAATGCAAAACCTCATAAATGAAGCATTCGGCACTGCAAGACACCACTATGAGCATCAAAACATATTAGAAAAACCAGAACAGGGTGCTACAAATTGCAACGTGACAAGTGATGTTTTTGAGATTGTAACACAAGCAGATCAAGATTGTAAGTTATCATTGGATCCTCCTCTTGATTCTATGGAGCCAAATTTGAGGGAAAACTTTAGTGAGGAAAATGTGTTTCATGATTTAGTTGATGATGGAAATCAAGAGTTGTATAGTGGGTGTTTGAAATATTCAAAGCTTTCATTTCTACTGACGTTGGACCATATCAAATGTATATGTGGAATTATAAATAAGGAAATGTCCATGTTATTGTAATTGATTCATGATGCATTTCCTGAAGAAAAAATCCCAAAATCTTTTTATGATATGAAAAAAGTTGTTAACAAGCTTTGTCTGAATTATACAAAAATACATGTGTGTCCCAATGATTGTATGCTTTATTGGGGAGAGGATTCAAGTAGACAAAATTGTAGGAAATTTTCCTCTTCTAGATGGCAGTCAAAGGGTGATGTTGGAAGTCTGACTGAACATAATTTCAAGGAGAAGAAGAAAAGGAACACACCTGCAAATTTTTTGCATTACTTTCCTTTGAAGCATCGATTGCAAAGATTATTCATGTCATCAAAAACTACCGAACACATGAAGTGGCATTCTGTATATAATAACAATGATGGGTTAATGATACATCCATGAGATTCCCAATCATGGAAGACATTTGATTCATTACATCCAGATTTCTCAGCTGATCCTAGTAATGTTTTATTGGGATTGGATGTCGATGGATTCAACCCATTTTGGACTTTGATTACCAGTTATAGCATTTGAAGAGTTGTTTTGATCCCTTATAATCTGCCTTCGTGGATGTGTATGAAACAAACATCTTTTATCATTTAGATGATTATTCCTGGAAAACAAATTCCTAGAAATGATATTGATGTATACCTACAGCCTTTGATTGAAGAATTGCAGGAGTTATGGAGCAACGGTGTTGAGACATTTGATGTTTCTTCTAAAATAATGTTTAAAATGCATGCTGCTTTAATGTGGACCATTAGTGACTTCCCTGGGCTTGGAAATTTATCTATTTAGAACACTTATACGGGTTTGGATTGTCCCGTATGTAACTTTGATTTTGAGCCCAAACGGCTACCTCACAGTAGAAAATGGTGCTTCTTGTTCCATCGAAGATTTATTGATGCATCTCATAGATTTCGGTTGAACAAATCAAAATTTAATGGTTCCATTGATCGTAGACCACCTCCAAAGTTGTTAACCGGTTCTAAAATATTGACCTAGCTTAAAAATGTTAAAATAGAATTTGGGAAGGTTCATCATTTGAATGATAGCGTAAAACGAGTCTGAAGTGTATCATCAAGTGAAATCAGAACGCAACAATGGAAGAAAAAAAGTATATTCTTCAAACATCCGTATTGGGAATTTAATTTGTTGCGCCACAATCTTGATGTGATGCATATTGAGAAGAATGTATTTAATAATTTGATTTTTCACATTACTTAATGAGCATAGAAAGTCGAAGGATCATCTCAATGCTCACAAACACTTACAAGTAATGAACATAAAACGTGATCTCTGGCCAGATGAGAATGAAAAGTATGCTCCGACCATTTTTTCAATGAAAAATAGGGATAAAGATACGTTCCTTATAATTTTAAAGAATGTGAAGGTATCTGATGGGTATTCGAGTAACATCTTGAGTTGTGTTGACTTGAAGAATCATAAGTTATATGGATTTAAAAGTCACGATTCACATATTTTGTTACAACAGTTACTACCATTGGCATTGCGTACATTATTACCTGAAAAAGTTACTGTTGTTGTACTCCAATTCTTCACATTTTTCAGGCAATTATGTGAGAAATATCTACATCCATTTCAGCTTGACAACCTCCGGGAGAGGTTTGTATTGACCCTTTGTGCAATGGAGATGATTTTTTCTCCATCATTTTTTACTGTCATGATGCATTTAACTGTGCATTTGGTTGAAAAAGCTAAATTAGGAGGCCTCATTCATTATCGATGGATGTATCCAATTGATAGGTATTTTATTTATATGTTTATAGTTAAGTAAACAATTTTTGGCATTTAAATAAATGCATAATATTATTATTTTATTTCACAGATATCTAGGGTATTTGAAAGCATATGTGAGAAATAAAGCTCAACCAGAAGGCTCTATTGCTGAAGGCTATTTGGACGAGGAGTGTCTCACCTTTTGTTCTAGATATTTGGAAGATATTGAGACAATATTTAATCAAGTTGGACATGTTGACGACACATCAACTCAATCTTAAATGCATCAGAAATCAAAAATATTTCCTGCTATTGCCCGATCAGTTGGGAGGACCTCACATGTGACACTGACAGAATTGGAATTATTACAGGCACATAGATATGTGTAGTTGAATAGTAAAATTGCAGATCCATTTATTAAATAGTTGAGGATACAAAAAAATAGATTAATGAGAGGACGAACATGAAATGAGAAAGATATAACGAAAGCTGTGAATAAAGAGCTGGTAGAATGGTTTGCACGACGTGTAAGTTTATAAATATTTCAATAAATATGAATATTAGTTTGACACATACAATTTGTAAATATATTAAATTATATTTATTTTTTCAAATCATTAATACTGATACTCAAGCAGACTTGTTAGAAGATTTGAAGTTTCTTGCTAGAGTTCCTATAAAACAAGTTAGAAAGTTCGACGCTTATAATGTGAATGGCTTTAGATTTTGTACAATCAATCGAGAAGTGGGTTTGAAAACACAGAATAGTGGTATATTTACATTTTCTAAAGTGGTATACTATAGAAAGTTGCATGATATTATTGAATTAATCTACCAGATGAATTTTTTGTTGTTTTATTCAAATGAAAATGGGTCATTATTATTAGAGGTGTTAATAGAGATTCCTTGCAATTTACTTCTGTAAACTTCTCTCGCTTGATGGATGTTGGTGATCGTGAACTACATGATCCATATATCTTAGCATCGCACGAAAAAATGGTATATTATGTGAATGATGTTGTGGATGAAGGGTGGAGTGTAGTTACTCATGTAATACAATGATATTTGTATGATATGGGTGATGAAGTGGAAGATTTGACCTCTACAATTGAATTTCATCAACAACAGGAAGCATAATTATTTTTCCATCATGATATTGAAAATATTAGTCTAGCAAGGATGAATGAATTGGATGAATCAATGGAGATGGAAACTGACATGATTGAAGGGGAAAATGATTGTATGTACAATTATTTATTCATTCAGCAACCACTTGTTTCATTTCTGCAGTCATTCATTATCATTGTTATATATATTTTGTTTGTTAGTACTAGGAATCTATTATCATTTTTAATTTTTTTTTATGCATAAATATTTTGAAATATATATTCTGAACTTAATTTTATTTGATTAAATGACAGGAATGCCAAGGAGGAAGTGGTACACTATTTCATCTAGTTCTACGATAGATGACGATCCGTCTGTCCCCATGGAATTTGAGGCACCAACTGCCTACACCCCTGCACCATCTCCCCCTACACCATCTCTGACACCATTTGTGGATGTCTCATTATAGGATGAGTCATCGAATCCCCCTACAGGAGCCTTAACAGTGGGGCGGCGACACGCCCCTTCCAATTCATCACAGACATTCTGGAGGGTCACAGTCATAGGTATAAATTTTAATTAAATAAATTTATTGCATTTTGTTTATACTAATTGTTTGCTTATTGCAGATGAAAAAAATGAAACCGTGGAAAAACACATAAAAATTTTAGATGTTTGGAACATGAATGGCGAGAAGATAGTCGTGCCATTTGATTCTTATGGGGTCCCGACGGATGACACCGCGGGGTTACTTGGCCAGATTATAGGTCAGCTGGCAGCAGAGCCCATTTCCCTGCCCATTTTATATGATTATTGGAGGCATATGCCTCCAAACTGGAAAAATGAAGTTTTTTATTCTCAGATAAAGGTAATTTTATTACTTTATGGTTTAATTTAATGTCATGTTACTAATATGTTCAAAATTAATTTCTGTATACAGATGTTCTTCCACTTTACCATTGCGGATGCAATAGCATAGAAATGGACATTGAAAAATCTTGGTAAAAAATCGAAAGATTTCAAATGGAGGTTGTGGTGTGATGTCAATGATACTTCATTGACCGTGCAGCAAATGTATGAGAAGCTACCGAGTGGGGTATCGAAAAAACAGTGGAAAGTTTTTGTTGATTGACATCGTGATGAGAAGCGGATGGTATTGAAATATATATTATTATATTATCCTCATTTTACATTTATACATGTATATGAAGAGGAGATGAAATTTAATACATTACTGTTAAATTTAATTTTATTTATTTCATGATCTCTCAAGATAGAATGCATTAAACCGCGCAAACCAAGTCATCCTGCAAACTGCAGGCTCAAAAAGCTTTTCTAGAAGCTGAATGTCATTGGTAATCTTTTAATTAGTTTAAATATTTATAAGAAAATATTATCTATTTAACATATTGAATTGTTGATTTATCTTTGTTTAATGCATTCATAGAGTTTAGGGCATGAAGCATCCCCAACTGAACTGTGGCTGGATGTTCACAAAAAAATAGATGGAAGTTTTGTTAATGAGCCTGCCAAAGAAGTTGGGGTATGAAGTCAATTTTTTATTATAATAACTTATTATTAGTTTTTACTATGTTAATATATATTTATATTTGATTTATGGGTAAAAATTAAAGAAATATGGGATGCCAATCCTGGGCAGTCCTACTCAGTCACCCAGGATGACCCGGTTGCTGAAGTCCTTGGGAAGGAGCATCCTGGTAGAGTGTGCGGGATGGGTTTGGGACCCATACCATCTGAGGTCTTTGGTAGTCCACCAGGGATTCCAGCTGCATATACTCCTATTTATAGTCATTTCATACCTGAAGATGCTCAGAGGGAGATGTCTTCTCTATGAGCCACAGTTCAAGACCAGGGAGCTCAGATATCCACTATGCAGAAAGCGTTGACTGATATATATCAGCAGATGAGCAGATATTCCCCAGGTGGTGGTGCATCAAGTAGTGGTGAGCAGGTAAATCACAAAAAATCAAAATCATTTAGTTTGGAAACTTTTATTGGTTTTAAGTTTAATTATAAATATGCAACAATATTTAATTTTCAATATAATGTTCTTACAGGTGGCAGCAGGTAGTGGAGATGGAGGTGGAGAGGGTGACGATGCATCATCGGACCATGAGTAGTAGTATTGTTGATGTGTTGAACAAATATGAGAATGATTGGTTTGTATATGTAACATTTATGGCACATAGTTGTCACCAAACATTTCCATGTCATAACATTTTATTGATTTCTCATGTTTCCTTCTATGCATTTTTTTGATTTATGATGTTTCATTTTATGTATTGATTTCTCGAGTGTGGTATACATCATTCCATTTAGGCCTGTGTTTGAATTGGTAGTCGAGATTTTGGATGACTAAAGAGTGATCCTTATGTTATTTTGTTCTGGTTATATAAATTGTAACCTAGTAGGCAGTATAGAGACCAAACATAAGAGGATGATGGGAATGTGGTTTAGCTTAATCATGTGATACGAATCATATACTCACTAATAAAAGTAGTTGGAAACAAAAATGGTGAACCTAACATGGAACCTTAAACAAAATGCATGTGTCACCCACATGTTACGCTCCTTTTTCTCTCTCAAAATATGAAATGTGGACAAACACGAATCCGATACAATTTATTATACATGTGTTTATTTATTGATATGATGATTTCATGAGGATTTCTTGTAAATGTTTCTCATAAGTATTTTGGCACTTTCAACTAGAACACCCTTTGATCCAAATGACATTTTACTACATTAAGAACACATATGGTTCGACTACTGTAAAATTTGGATCCTCATTTAAAACTAGGGATCTATTATCAACCTTGCACCCTCAACATTGGGTCTCAAATTCACTGGTTTGGGAGTCACACCTAAAAGGTACCTTTCCATCTTCATAGGATGCTAAAAAATCCATTCATCTCAAAAATCCCTACTAAATGTCTACTCGACAATGACTAGTGGAACATAATTTTTTGTAAATAGTTTCCATATGAAACCATTTAATGGTCATATCCACGGAAGGAAATAACATGTTCCTCCCTTATCTAAGGAGGTTGATCAAGAGGTCACTGATGGACTCATCTAGATAGCATAAGGGACCCTCCAAAGGGCTCCTTCTAGCATTCACCATCACCAATGCTACAAAGCAATAAAACCTCTATATGATGTGTGTGTTTACCTCGGGAGTCTGACCTAATTCTCCCAAACCTAGGTATTCAGGAAAACCCAGCGAGGGTAGTGAAAAATCAACCAAGAACATGGCCCTACATCTATACCCTCCAAAGAATCCAACTAACTAAATATGGTGGCAAACTATGAGCAAGAGGTCACATTTTCCCACATTTACTAAGCTTGTCGGTATAATCAGGTATTATTCAAAGAAATCACCAAGAATATTTTGGTAAAAAAATATAGGGAATACCCATATCCTTTCCCACTGACCTGATTAACATCGGTATATACCTATATGAAATGGAGGAAAAGATCAGGCCCATACACATTCTCCAATAATAGAATAAGAATATATGCATGTTCTGGTCACTGAAGTCACCTAGAATATTCTAAAAATGGTTAAAGGGAAGACACACAACTATTCTACCATAATTTGGGTGACTCATTAACACAATATGAGGAGATTTAGGGAAGATACACATCTTTCCTCCCATTCAAGAGGGTCATGGGCCAAATCCCATGTTATATGGACAATCAGATCGGGACCATACCCCTGTTCCAACTAAAGGCCATCAGTCTACCCCGGTGGGCACTACAAGGTATGAACATATCCCAACTGAAATTCCATAGAACTATCATAAAATTATCATAGTGACATGAGAGATAATCAAACAAGATTAAGTATATATAAGATGATATCCAGAGAAAGCAACCTCTATCACCCACAAGAGAGCATCCAAAAAGAAGCAACACCAAAGGTGATTGGAAAATGAATATCTGATCTATGATCTTGATCTACTTCATATTGGTGTTCTTGAACAATCATATGTTTATCTATGGATGATCAGGATCCTACACCTTTGTTACCAAATTACAAAAATAGTAGTTTTATTTGCGAAGGTCCTCTTATCTACTTTGCTAGCAGTAGCTATAAAGGTCCTCTTATCTCCTATTTCATCATGTTGGGGATACCAAGTTAGAAATAACATTTTATTTGTTTGTATGCTATCTCATGTTCCATTTTATGGTTTGATTTGTTTTTCAGGGCAGTGGGGCAGTAGAAGCAAAACTGCAATTTTTTTTTCTGGTCAGAATTTCGCGGCAGTTTTAACCGCCGCTAATGCTTTACTGGTCAGTATTTCGCGGCTGTTATAAACATCGCTAATGCTTTACTAGTAAACCATTAGTGGCAGTTAAAATTTCTGTGAAATTTAATCGGTTTATATTTAGCGGTGGTTTTCACCACCGTGACAGATATGCATCAAACGCCTGAATATCGCGGCGGTTAAAACCGCCGCGAATAAAAAAATATCCGTCACCTGTCAAACCGCTGCTAAAGTCACGAAAACTGCCATTAAATGAGGCATCTATGATGCTTCCCTTAAACCACCACGAAATGGAAAAACCCACTGCTAATAGATTGTCGACGCCCATATAGCAGCAGTTTAAACCGCAGCTAATAGCCGGTTTTGTTGTAGTGACGTCTTTCGGAGCTTCTACCTCAGCAGTAGTGATAGCATGAGCTTGGCCTTGATCCCTTGGTCTTTTCTGAGGTAAGTTCCCCTTACACTTAGGACATTCATTTTCATAATGTCCCATCTCCCTGCAATTGTAGCATTGAACATCGGTAGCTTCTTTCTTCCCCTTGAAATCATGAGCTTGGTGGACTTTTTCACCACACTTGTAACATACTCCCATTCCTTTCAAGAAAGTACTAGGGTATTTATTCCCACATTTACTGTAGGATGGATATTCAACTTTTCCCTTATTCCCCTTATTTCCATTTCCAGAGTGATCAGCAGATCTCTTCTTCTCTTGTTTTTCTTTAAAGTCGTAGGAATTAGAGAATTCTTTTTCTGTCTTGATAGCGCATGAGGCAATATCTACATATGACGAGAAGGATTGTGAGAATAATGCTTGATGGAGAAATGGTTTTAACCCATCAAAGAAACGATCAATCTTACTCCTTGGGTTACGTATATAATCTGTTGCATGCCTCGCTAACCTTGAAAAGTTAGCCTCATACTTCGTGACATTCTCATCCTCCTTTTATCTCAGACTCAGAAATTGCCTTTCCATATCTGCTCGATGGTCACGAGGAAATTATTTTTCTATGAAAAGCTCTTTGAACTCCCTCCATTCCGTATTTTATACTTCATCATCTTCCTTTGTGTTTTGAATCAATGACCACCATTGGTCAGCATCTCAAGTGAGGCGGTAAACTGTCATGATAACTTTTTCCCTTTCACTACTCCCCAAGGCATGGAATATTTTCTCTAAAGAACTTATCCATTTCTTAGATACCAATGGATTTGTACTCCCATTTAATGTTGGTGGTTGTTTCCTCATTAAGTGATCTAACATTGATCCTCCACGCTGTGTGTAACACCCCGACCCCACTAGGTTGGATCTGGTGCATTAATTGTGATATTGGCATGGTTAGAAGGAATGAAAATCCCGAAGGAATGATTAGTTTAGTAGTCTTGAAGAAACTAATGCATTGATTTAACATAAATTAAATTGGATAAGGTTACAAGATACAATCCATAATGAAAAACAAAAAAACTACATCCACTAGCACTCAAAAAATGACCTCCTCTTCATAACCTATTGAAGGTAAACAATGAAAGGGGTGAGATCAAATGCTCAGTAAGGGTTAAAAATAGTGGAATCATGAGTACAATAATAAGTGAATCATAATCAATCTGACATAATCAAAATGGCATAGTGAATAAATGAACAACTAATGCCATTAATAAACTGAGAATGAAACTGAATCCATAGATTTTGTCATAGTGAAAACCTCATAGATCATAATAATAACTGACAATGAATAAAGAGAATGCTTATTAATTGGATGTCATGTATCTGTAACATGAACCATAATACCATAAAAATAGTTTAGTTCTATGGGTAGAAACCTGCCTGATTTTTGGAAACAAACTCGAAGGGTCTGTCGCCAAACTATTTTGTCTCATGAGACCTACTAATGCATCGAGGGGCTGTAGTGGGCCCGACCCACCTCTAAATCCAAATAATTCTTTATAAAATGATTCAATACAAGAGAAATATGCCTTTTCAATATCTTTATAGAGTATAGAATACGGATTCATCAATAACATCCCAAATATACACCATATGTGGAATGGTATACAGTTTAGACAATAAACATATCCATGACATGAGATTATGGATACTTAATAGAAATATAATTTCAAATGGAAAGTGATCTCAAATGGTCAGTCGGTACACCACATAATGATTATTAGGTGCACAATACAAAGTTAGTCACCACAAAGGGGATAATCTTGAACAAAAGTGAGAGAGTGGATCACTTACCTTATGCTTAAAGGTGTTCTTGTCTTGTTTTTAAAGACCTGAATAAACAAATTATGATTATTAATTCATAAATACAGAACCTATTTTATATGTAATTTATATGGTATAACCTTATTAAGTTCATTAATGGACTCTTTGATAGTTTTAAGATATTAAATCTTATTGTTTTGGAAGCATTTTCTTACTTGGTTTCATGATTTGTTTACTTATATTCATGAATGGAAGTTGGTTTGAAATATGGTTAAAAATCCATAATTGTTCATATAAATTATTAGTGACATTAAAGAGATATAAATTATCTTATAATGATTCTGGTTATATACCATGAGGGTGACTCATTCGATGAGTTAAAAATAAATGCTTGAATTTGGCTTGGCAGTTTTGTGCTCAATAAACTTGTTTTGTATTATTATTCCATATTATGAACGTATAAATATTCCAGAATGTTAATAAAGATAAAAAACATATATTATGACCTGGTTCAACCATATATTTTGTTTCATGACCATACTTGAAATAATTAATGGGAATTGAAATTACATTGTCCACGATGTCGGTAATTCGACACATCACAAATAATGTTTTTATTCCTTAAATAAGTGGGAGAGGAGAAGAATAATGATGAATAATTTTCCATAAACATCAGAAAATCCATAAAATACAAGATTCTGGAGCATTCATACCTCTTGGTTAAGATGATGTGAGGAAAGAAGAAGAAAATAAAGGAATCTTAACATGAATGAAAACTTGATAAATTTCTCACGAAAATTTGGCAAGCCTAATGACATCTCTTAAAATTTCATAAAAAAAGTTTTATGAGAGGAATGGAATATCTAATCATTCATACATAATATGGACTGTAATGGGGAATATTTAATGAAATATCACAACACACACCAATGGTAAAGGAAGAAAATAACATAAAATGAAGGAAAAGAATGAAAATAAAAGAGGTTGTTTACCTCTTGATCTCTTCTCCTTGAGATCCTTATTAAGGGCTTTGGTTTTGGTCTTTTGGTGAAACCAATGCTTTATGGACGTGGTGAAGGAGGTTGGGAAGGTATTTGGATAGAATTTGGAGAAGGCACAAGGCTTGAGAGGATTGAATGGAAGGGGGGCTGAGAGGGGGTTTTTATAGTGGAGGAGAGAGGGGATTTCTTAATATAAAGCTCATTAATTTATTATTTCCTCTCAAGACAACCAGTAGTGAGTATTCCATGACCAATAATAGTAAATGGGTCATGTGAATTCGAACCAAGTAGGATTACATCAACAGAGCATCATCAATGACTCAATTAATCCATTATTTAGCATTTATTGTAAATTATCGGATTCTACTATTCATCAAAAATTCAAGTACTTCAGAAAAATCCCAAAAATTCACCCTAACCATTTTTAGGCATGTAGAATCCAAAAATGAAGTCCATTTTTCAAAAATAATTTTCTAAATATGGTTATTTTATTATTTAGTTAAAATAATAATTTATTATCAAAACCAGTTTTAAAACATTCATTAACTCACTCTAAAATATAGTTATATCGTACTTCCAAATTGAATATTATTTTTATACCACCATAGGTGAGGTTACTATTCATTAGGGTATATCAATATTCATAAAGGTATGTTACTATTCATTAGGGTAGGTTACTATTCACCAAAAATTATTTTTGTTTTATTAGACTCCAAAAAACATCTTGAACACAGCCGTGTATGCCGGATTTTTAAAATTCAAATCACAGAGATGGTAAATTTAATTTTATAGGCTAAGTTATGGCTATATCATATAATTAACCATGTCTTGTTCCATAGGGGCGCAGTGATTCATGAAATATATGCTACCTAATTAATAGAATGTATTTAAGAGAAACATACCATAAAATGTTTGGGGTGCTACATTATTCCCTCCTTCAGAAATTTCATCCTCAATTTTTTTTTGTATAAATCCCAACAAAAATATGTGGGTGATTCTTTTTTCATAACATCCTTAGGTTCCCATGTTTCTTCCTCCATATTCTGGTTTCTCCAGAACCTTCACTAGGCGAGTTGTCCGATTTCTCAATACCTTTTCCCTTGTGTCAATAATCCCAATAGGCTTTTCACAATATGATAAATCAGGTTCCAATTCAATTTCTTCATATGTGAGAACATGTGTTGGGTCTGGAATGTATTTCTTTAACAATGACACATGGAACACATCATGAACCCTGGAGAGATTTGGCGGCATCGCTAGACGGTAAGCTACAGATCCGATTCTTTCCAGAATTTCAAATGGCCTAATGTACCTAGGGCTCAGTTTTCCTTTCTTACCAAACCTCAGGACACCCTTCCATAGAGATACTTTTATGAATACATGATCTCCCACCTGGAATTCCAAATCCTTTCTCTGATTGTCAGCATAACTCTTCTGCCTACTTTGGGCTGCCTTAATATGGGCTTGAATTTTCCTCACCTTTGCTATGGTCTCTTCAATAAGTTCAGGGCCTATAAGTTTCCTCTCACCAACTTCATCCCAACAAGTTGGAGTTTGACACCTCTTTCCATATAATGCTTCATACAGAGCCATTTAAATACAAGAATGGAAACTATTATTGTTGAAAAATTCCACCAAATGTAAGTATTGATCCCACATACCTTGGAATTCAAGGAAGCATGACCTCAGCATGTATTCTAAAGTTTGAATAGTCCTTTCAGACTATCCATCGGTTTGGAGGTGATAAGCAGTACTCATACAAAGCTCAGTATTCAAAGCTTTTTGGAGACTTTTCCAAAACATTGATGTAAACCGGGGATCTCGATCAGATACAATTGATAGAGGTGCACCATGAAATATTACAACATCATTAATATATAGTATTTACAGGTGCTCGAGTGGAAAATCCTCTCATATAGGAAGGAAATGTGCTGATTTTGTGAAACAATCAACAATTACCAATATTGCATCGTTCGTTCTTGGTGTCCTCGGTAGCTCGGTGATAAAATCCATCGTAATGGTATCCCACTTCCACGTAGGAATAGGTAGAGGTTGCATCACTCCTTTGGGATGTTGTCTCTCTGCCTTAACTTGTTGAAAAACTAGACACCTTGACACATAGTCAGAAATTTCCCGCTTCATATTATCCCACCAGAAATATTTCTTCAGATCTCTATACATCTTGGTGCTACCTGGGTGTATAGAGAAATTTGAGTTATGGGAATCATCTAATAGTTCCCTTTTTAGCTTAGGTACTGATGGAACACATAACCTCTTCCCAAATTTCAGAACTCCTTCATACACGAAGTCATCCAGACTTCCATCCTTGACAGCATTAATTTTCTTGTGCAGATTCTCATCATCAGATTGAGAGCTTTCTATTTTATCTAATAAATATTGTTTAGAAATCATTTAAAAGAGAAAAGATGTTTCCACATCCTTAACCATTCCCATATCCATCTTTAGTACATCCATGAATATAGGATCTCTTTCAATCCTCATTTGAGTCAGAAGACCATGATCTTTCCTTCTTAATGCATCTGCCACCTTATTCTCCTTTCCTGGGTGGTAGTGTATTGAACAATCATAATCTTTTAGTAACTCAAGCCATATTCTTTGCCTCATATTGAGTTCTTTTTGTGTGAAAATTTATTTCAAACTCTTGTGGTCCGTATAGATCTCACATCTCTCTCCATAGAGATAATGCCTCCATATTTTCAGAGCAAAGATTATGGTTTCTAACTCAAGATCATGAGTTGGATAATTTTCCTCGTGAGTCTTCAACTGTCTTGATGCATAAGTAATAAATTTATCATTTTGCATAAGGACTCAACCCATCCCATTATTTGATGCATAGATTTATATCACAAATCCATCACTTCCAGATGGAAGAGTCAAAATTGGAGCATTGACCAATCTTCTTTTCTATTCTTTGAAGCATTTTGTACACTCTTTTGTCCACACAAACTTAACTCCTTTTCATGTGAGCTTCGTTAGCGGGTTATCCAGTCGGGCAAAATTCTGAACAAAATGCCGATAGTAACCTTCTAAGCCAATAAAACTATGTACCTCAATTATGTTTGTTGGCATGGGCCAATCTTGGATTGCCTTTGTCATCATAGGATCTACTAGGATTCCATCCTTAGAGACTATATGGCCCAGAAAAAAAACTGATTGAAGCCATAATTTGCACTTCCTAAATTTCCCATATAATTCATTTCTTTTAAGAGATTCCAGAATAATCCGAAAGTGATTCTCATGATCTTCATAGCTTTTGGAATATACCAGGATATCATCGATGAACACCACAACAAAGTTATCGAGATATTCCTTGAAAACTCTATTCATTAAATCCATGAAAACAGAGGGGGCATTAGTAAGTCCAAATTGCATCACTGTAAACTCGTAATGCCCATACCTAGTTCGAAATGCTATCTTAGGAATATCTTCCATCCTCACACGCAGCTGATGATATCTGGAACGAAGATCAATCTTCGAAAAGTATTGGGCTCCATGGAGTTGAACAAATAAATCATCAATCTGAGGCAGAGGATACTTATTCTTTATTGTAATAGCATTGATTTACCTATAATCAATGCATAACCTCATGGATCCATCTTTCTTATTGACAAACAGGATCGAGGATCCCCATGGAGAAACACTAGGTCAAATAAATCCTTTGTCACTCAAATCCTCTAGTTGTTTCTTTAGCTCCACTAATTCCATAGTGGCCATTCTATAGGGGGTCTTTGATATAGGTCTCACACCAGGAATTAAATCAATAGAGAACTCAACTTCCCTCTCTGGAGTATGTCCAGGTAAATCCTCTGGAAATACATCAATGTACTCTTGCACTATGTGCACGTATTCAATTTGAAGATTTCTTTCCTTTCCCATAGATGTTGGTTTATCCTCCTCTCCAAGTATTGTATTTAGTAGAGCTACTGGGGGTGGTTCTCGATAAGAATTAGGTGGCAATGTTTCTTCCCTAAAGACAAGTGATTCTACACCATTTTCAAAAATTGTAACTTCCTTATTCTTACAATAAATCTTCGCATCAAAATTTGACAGCCAATCCATGCTGAGAATTATACCAAATTTAGTCATTGGTATGATGACAAGGTTAGAAACTAAAGCACGTTTTGGTGACTCGAGGGGAACTAGTCGACATGCCTTTGTTGCAATGATACATCCCCCATGAGTTTTGACTGACAACCCCTTTATTAATTCAAATTGAACATATCTAATTTTCTTGGCAAACTTAGAAGATATAAATAAATGCGATGATCCAGAATCAAATAAATTGTTGGATAATTTTGAGGAAACAATTAAAGTACCTACCAACACATCATTAGGTACTTCGACCTTCGCAGTTGTAATCGCATAATCTCTCCCTTGATCTCTTGGCATTTTTTGATTCAAGTTTCCTAGGCATTTAGGACACTCATTTGTATAGTGTCCCATCTCTCTACAATTTTAGCATTGAACATCATTGAATTTTTTCTTCCCCTTGCATTCATCGGATCGATGACCCTTTTCTCCATAGTTATAGAAGACTCCCATGCCTTTAAATCATTTCCTAAGATGATTCTTTCCACAGTTCTTGCATAATGGGAAACTATTCATTCCCTTTCTCTTCTTTGGTGCTTCTCCTTTTCCTTTGTTATCCGAGTACCTCTTCTTATCATGGTTTCCTTTGAAAAGATTTGATCTAGAAAATTCCCTCTTTGTCTTGATGGCATTTGATACAATTCCATCATATGATGAAAATGTTTGAGAAGCCAGTGCCCTCTGAAGACTTGGCTTAAGACCTTCAAATAAATGATCAATCTTGTCTGCCGAGTCATGTACGTAATCTACGGCATACCTGGATAGCCTTGTAAAAGCAGCCTCATACTCTGCAACACTGTCCTCTTCCCTTTGTTTGAAGCTAAGGAATTTCCACTTCATTTCAGTTCATTGCTCACGAGGGAAATATTTCTCAAAGAATATTTCCTTAAAAGTCCTCCACTCTATATCTTCTATTTCTTCTTCCTCCATGGTTTTCTGAATCAGGGACCACCATTGGTCAGCGTCACCCTTGAGACAATATACTGCCAGCACCACCTTCTCATTTTCATTGCATCTTAATGCCATGAATATCTTTTCAAGTGACTTTATACACTGCTCATCTACCACTGGATAAGTAGTCCCACTGAAAGATGGGGGCTTCTGCCGCATGAAATGATCCAACACAGGTATGGAATTGTTATTCATTACAACTTGAGTAAGTCGTCCCAATATAGTCATGATCTGATCTGCTCCAACATTGATTGTGTTGACTTGCTCAGTAGGGAGATCCCTACCTTTCCCACGAGTATTGATTCCCCTTCTTACATTAGATTCCATTTCAAAATAATGGGATAAACTAGATTAGTTTATGAATCTTAAATAGAAAATCACTCAACATAGATTTAAATTCTATGCATAGCTAATCTTATAAACATGGTTTCTTTGAGGTAAAATTTAAATCAAACTCCTTCATAATGGATTGTAAATAAAATATGAATTATCCTAAGCATATCCCCCGGGAGTGTCGTAACCAAGAGTGTAGCAAGACTCATTGTCGTGTACCAGTTCCCATTCGAGTCTATCTCAAAGCGGTGTTTTTGGGTTTTACCTCTAGATACATCGGTGCCAGAGCCACCTCTACCTGCTCATATCCAGACATGGATGTATTGCTTGAAAGATACACAAAATATATTCCTTAACAAAATACCAGGACATTCTTGTAAGTTTATACTTCAATACTACCTTAGGGCTTTGTTCCCTAGTATATATTTCCTACTCTAGTTTCCAAGTTTCCTACTAAACTTCCTTTGATACCAACTGTAACACCCCGACCCCACTAGGCTGGAGCCGGTGCATTAATTGTGATATTAGAATGGTTAGAAGGAATGAAAATCCTGAAGGAACGATCAGTTTATTAGTCTTGAAGAAACTAGATACATTGATTTAACAAAAACTACATTGGATAAGGTTACAAGATACAATCCATAATGAAAAACAAAAAAAAACTGCATCCACTAGCACTCAATAAATGACCTCCTCTTCATAACCTGTTGAAGGTAAACAATGAAAGGGGTGAGCTCAAACACTCAGTAAGGGTTACAAATAGTGGAAGCATGAGTACAATAATAATTTAATCATAATCAATCTGACATAATCAAAATGGCATAGTGAATAAATGAACAACTAATGCCATTAATAAACTGAGAATGAAACTGCATCCATAGATTTTGTCGTAGTGAAAACCTCATGGATAATAATAATAATTGAAAATGAATAAAGAGAATGGTTATTAATTGGATGTCATGTATCTGGAACATGAACCATAATACCGTAAAAATGGTTTAGTTCTTTGGGTAGAAACCCGCCTGATTTTTGGAAACAAACTCGAAGGGTCTGTTGCCAAACTGTTTTATCTCATGAGACCTACCGATGCATCGAGGGGCTGTAGTAAGACTCACACACCTCTAAATAAAAATAATTATTTATACAATGATTCAATAAAATAGAAATATGCCTTTTAAATATCCATATAGAGTATAGAATACAGATTCATCAATAACATCCCAAATATACACCCTATGTGGAATGGTATACGGTTTAGACAATAAACATATCCATGACATGAGATTATGGATATTTAATAGAAATATAATTTCAAATGGAATGTGATCTCAAATGGGCAG
The DNA here is from genome assembly GCA_963277665.1 of Viscum album. NCBI lineage: Eukaryota > Viridiplantae > Streptophyta > Magnoliopsida > Santalales > Viscaceae > Viscum > Viscum album. The sequence continues at coordinate 1,086,954,962 of OY728145.1, forward strand.
TAGGTACACCACATAATGATTATTAGGTTCACAATACAAAGTTAGTCACCACAAAGGGGATATTCTTGAACAAAAGTGAGAGAGTAGATCCCTTACCTTATGCTTAAAGGTGTTCTTGTCTTGTTTTTAAAGACCTGAATAAACAAATTATGATTATTAATTAATAAATACAGAACCTATTTTATATTTAATTTATATGGTATAACCTTATTAAGTTCATTAATGGCCTCTTTGATAGGTTTAAGATATTAAATCTTATTGTTTTGGAAGCATTTTCTTACTTGGTTTCATGATTTGTTTACTTGTATTCATGAATGGAAGTTGGTTTGAAATATGGTTAAACATCCAGAATTTCTAATATACATTATTAGTGAAATTAAATAGATATAAATGATCTTATAATGATTCTGGTTATATACCATGAGGTTGACTCATTTGATGAGTTAAAAATAAACGCTTGAATTTGGCTTGGCAGTTTTGTGCTCAATAAACTTGTTTTGTATTATTATTCCATATTATGAATGTATAAAGATTCCAGAATGTTAATCAAGATAAAACACATATATTATGACCTGTTTCAACCAAATATTTTTTTCATGACCAGAATTTAAATAATTAATGGGAATTGAAATTACATCGTCCACGATGTCGGTAATTCGACACATCACAGACAATGTTTTTATTCCTCAAATAAGTGGGAGAGGATAGGAATAATGATGAAGAATTTTCCATAAACATTAGAAAATATAGAAAATACAAGATTCTAGAGCATAAATTCCTCTTGGTAAAGATTAGGTGAGTAAGGAAGAAGAAAAGAAAAGAATCTTAAAATGAATGAAAACTTGATAAATTTCTCATGAAAATTCGGCAGCCAAACGACGTCTCTTAAAATTTCATAAAAATATTTTGACGAGAGGAATGGAATATATCATAATTAATAAATAATATGGACAGTAAGGGGGAATATTTAATGAAATGACCCAACACAAGACAATGGGAAAGGAAAAGGATAACATAAAATGAAAGAAAAGAAAGAAAATAAAAGAGGTTGTTTACCTCTTGATCACTTCTCCTTGAGATCCTTCTTAAGGGATTTGGTTTTGGTCTTTCGGTGAGACAAAAGCATTTTGGATGTGGGGGAGGAGGTTGGGAAGATATTTGGACAGAATTTGGAGAAGGCACAAGGCTTGAGAGGATTGAATGGAAGGGGGTGAGAGGGGGTTTTATAGTGGAGGAGAGAGGGGATTTCTTAATATAAAACTCCTTAATTTATTATTTCCTCTCCAGAAAACCAATAGTGAGTATTCCATGACCAAGAATAGTAAATGAGTCATGTGAATTCGAACCAAGTAGACTTAAATCAGCAGATCATCATCGATGACTCAATTAATCCATTATTTAGTATTTATTGTAAATTATCGGATTCTACTATTCATAAAAAATTCAAGTATTTCATAAAAATCCCAAAAATTCACCCTAACCATTTTTCGATATGTAGAATCCAAAAATGAAGTCAATTTTTCAAAAATAATTTTCTATATATGATTATTTTAATATTTAATTGAAATAATAATTTATTATCAAAACCAGTTTTAAAACATTCATTAACTCGCTCTAAAATATAGGTATATCGTAATTCCAACTTGAATATTATTTTTATACCACCATAGGTGAGGTTACTATTCATTAGGTTATATCACTATTCATAAGGTTATGTTACTATTCATTAGGTTAGGTTACTATTCACCAAAAATAATTTTTTAATTAGACTCAAAAAAACATCTTGAAGACAACTATGTATGCTGAATTTTTAAAATTCAAATCACAGAGCTGGTAAATTTAAGTTTAGTGGCTAAGTTATGGATATCTCCTATAAGTAACCATGTTTTGTTCCATAGGGGCTCAGTGATTCATGAAATATATGCTACCTAATGAATAGAATGTATTTAAGAGAAACATACCATAAAATGTTTGGGGTGCTACACTGTGGATCAGGGTGCTCCATATGGGTAAGGTTATTATTCATAACTTGAGTGAGTTGTCCCAGTATGGTGATTAGCTGATCAGTACCAGTTTCATCACCATCCCCACTATAATTATCATGGGCAGGAGGGCAATCCCTACATGGAGTGTGTGCATTGATACAGTTTTCATTCCTTCCACTAGGCGTCATTTCTAAACAATGGCACACACTAGATTAGTTTATGAATCGCAATACATAAATCCAAACTTGTAAAAAACTTAACATGAATTGAACAGTTTATGGATATAATCCATAATCATAAAAATGTTCTCTTTGATGAATTATATACTCATAAACCCTTCATAATGGTTTGTAAAGAAAATGATAATTATCCTAAGCATATCCCCCAAAAGTGTCATAACCAAGAGTGTACCACAGCCTGTTGTCATGCACCAGTTCCTGTTCGAGTCTAGATCAAAGCGGTGTTTTTGGGTTTTACCCCTAGTTACATTTGTACCAGAGCCGCCTCTACCTGGTCGTATCCAGACAGGGATGTATTGATCAGAAAACTCACAAAATCTCTACAATACCAAAATTCAAGGAAGTTCTTCTATACTAGTCCTCAAATTCTATCTTAGGTCTATGTGCTCTAATCAGAGTTTATCTAAATCTAGATTCCAAGTTTTGTACTAAACTTCCTCTAATACCAACTGTCATTCCCCAACCCCAGCTACACAGAGTCGGTGCATTATTACATAACATTAGCATGATCACAAAAGATCAAGTCTCGATAGACCGATTAGTTTAGTAGCCTTGGAAATACTAGATACATTAATAAGTCTTACATTACATCATAAAATGAAAAACTACTACAACATAGTCTCCATATTCCACACTCATATCCCCTCAGACTATCCCTATAGGTCAGTCATAAAATACTTCTTCACATCCTGGAAAAAATAAAACATAGAAAGGGGTGAGCTCAGATGATCAGTAAGGATAACAATATAGCAGGAACTTTTATAAATAACCATAAACATTTAAGGCAATGTATAACTAAAACAAAAGCCTTTTAAACTTTAACTTCAGCATAATATGGAAAAATAAAATGAAGTAATGCCATTTACTTATTCACATGGATATTCTACTAGTCAAATAATCTCATGCAATATCAATAACCACTTTCATAATGATGGAATGCATAATTCCAGACTATCATAACCACATAGTAAAGGTCTTGTGCCAAGACTACAAATAAGATTTTGTCAAGGCCTTGTTCCAAGACAATATTTTGTATCATGAGACCTACTGATGCATCGAGGAGCTATAGCGGGCTCCACCCGTCACTTATTAAGTTCAATGCATTCCTCATATGAATAGGTTTAAACATAACATAAACATTCGTATTAAAACTAGCATACGAAATGTCAATACTTTCTCCATAAACCATGAATGGTATAAAAATAAAACATACACCGTCAAACATATCACAAAACCTTCAATACGATATGGAAGTTTTGTATCACAATAAATCAACTTTAAATAAGCTTAAAATCCATCAAAGGATGTTGACATAGATGAAATCAAAACTATTTGAGAGAAATATCTCTTTTTTTAAATCATTTAAAGGTCACATAGTTATAAAAGAAAAAATTACATTGAAAATATTCTTATAATATTGTAATGGAAGCTTCGATGATTTCATAACGGCGAAAAATAGCCGCACTCACCGTATAAGTTTAAAAAAAGACATTCTTACCTTAATTCTGTCTAAAAGGTTAAAAAGGACCTTGTTTGGAAAACGACAGAAAGATTACTTCATAAAAATCTTATAAAAAGTCAAACAAGGGTATAAATTAATTTAACCCATATTCTATAAAATAGTAAAAATGTTTTGAAATAATTTTTTAAGAAACATGGATGTGGATGATAAATAAGTCCCAATATATAATTACGTATAAACAACCTCGGATAATAAAGAGATTGTGAAATAAACCCTTACCTTGAACTTTTCCTTGGTTGAGGGTAGGTTAACCTCTTGTATAATGGAGAAATAATTATTATTAAATTATACAATAATCATATACATTAATATGATATCATATATGATCTTTTAACATTGCTTTGTTAATAATATCTTAGTATTATCGTCATTTCGGGTGTTAACTTACTCATTTTCTTTTATATGTTTTGTTACATAAGCCATGTTTGTTATGGATAGGTTGTATCTTATTCATATCCAGAATGATATCAAGTCCTTAAACATTATTTTTAATTATAAAATTATAATTATACTTGAATGGATACTATGGGGAATGAATCTCATCGCGTTCGTGGAGACGGTAGTCCGTACGTATGCACGAGCGACAATATCATTCTTTTGATATTAAAATAATATATAATTGGATGGTATATCCTATATAAAAAATAATTATCATGTTATATTTATTATTTACATGAATTAATAATCATTATTATACCCATCCAAATAATAATGTATTGAATAATAATTACACCACGACGTGGAGATGGTAGATCGTACGTACGCACATATGGTGACATGTCATTCAAAGGATGGATAGAATACTGAATATGGTAGTACCATATTTATAAAAACATCATATTATATAGAAGATACTGGAGTTATTATTTTAGAATGTAAACAACAAAGAAAGAATAAGTTGAAGAAGAAAGGAACTTGAAAGATGGTGGTGAAAACATTACCTCTTCTTTGGGTTATTCCTTTTAATTTGATCAAACGGGATCCTTAGGTTGGATTTATGATCAAAATAAGGCCTCTAGGTTGATGTGAGGTAAGTTGGGAGGATATTTGGGCAGGTTTTGGCCGATCCAAATGGCTTTGAAGGTGTGAATTAGTGAGAAGGGGGAGTGACCTTTTATAAGAGGGGGGAGGGGCACCTTAGGAAAAACAAAAAATATTATTTTATAATAAATTTATAATCAGTTTCTAATGTTGAAAAACTGATTTACTTAGATTATAATGTGGGTATGGGTCGAAAAAAACTCAACCAATATGTTTTATACAGGTTTGGGTCACTTTATTAACCTTATCTTTTAGTTTTAACTCTTTGTTAATTAGTTTGACATTTACCATGTCTCTTTGTATTTTTATATTATATAGTTAATAAACTTACTATAAGATTCCAAGAAACCCCCAAGTGGTCCATCAATGATACACCTATCATTATATAAATCTTTTTTCCGAACCTTAGATTTTTAGGAATAGAATATAAATTAATTATATAATATTTCTTTTAAAAACTCATTTATGTCAATTTTCACACTATTTAATAATTGATTTTCGGTAAAGTCTTAACAACTTTATTACTTAGAAAAAATTCATTTAATAAATAATAACATGTCATATTAACAAATAAAATTCGTGTATGGAATCACAACTTTCAAATTATATTTATTTTATCATTTATAATACTAATTATTTGATTCATTCATTAATTAGGAAAATACTGCATCATTATTCTGTCATAAATAAATTTAATTATTCAATGTCTAAAAATTATAATTAAAATACCATTATGTAGGAAATATTTTTATATTTATAATGAATATTTATAGTCGAAAATATAACATATGTAACCCTATGTAAAAATTGTTTTTCTAAAAGATATATGCTTATGTCATTTTTGTATTTACTTTAACATAATTAATATAATGTGTCATTATCACTTAGAAGTGGATTAATGGGGTCCCAAAATCGACCCAAATATGACCATGGTCAAACATGTATCAACCAATAGGGTTAGGACACGTTTTAGGGTAATTTATTATTATTATAATATTAGTTTTTACCCTTATTTACTGGATTTACCCTTTAACCAAGGTAAATAAAATATTTACCAAAGTAATTATTCAAAATGTCTAAAAATAAAATTTATCTATTTACACAATTTGGACCTCGTGATTCTAAATATTGAATCCATTTTTCTAAATTCAAAACACTGAAGTAGAAGAAATTAATTTAAAATTAATTCCCATTGTTAAAACAAAAAGTGTGTTTTTAAGAGATAATAACTATCAAAAGATTGACACTTGCTTATGTCCAGTTTAAATGTGAAATTACATACAATGACCAACATTGTATTAAATGGTAAAAATATATTCTAAATATAATTTAAAACCACTCAAAGTCACAATTTATCACTATTAATCATTTCGATTAAAAAAGTTGTTTTTAATTAAAATTTATTAATTTTCACTATTCATCAAAATATGAAAGTTATCCGAAAAGTACCAAAAATTCACCCTAAGATAATTTCAATATTCCAAATCAAAAAAATGAAGTCCATATTGAAAGATAAAATTTATAAAATTTAAAAAAGTGGGTATTACTATTCATAACGGCTAGTGTGACTGGTTATGGTGTGTTAGAATTCGAAGTTGCGTACAACACAAGCTATTGTATTATTCAAAGAGAAGTGTACCATGGAAGCTTGGGGTGTTACACTTACAATGTTATGATGACACTATCACATAAATGTTTTTCAATATGCATAACATCAAGAAAATGTCTGGCGTACAGAAAATTCTAGTATGATAATTAAAAAAATAGATATCTTTTTCCTATTCATTTTTGTAAGGTTTTTTGAAAATGGTTTACCAAAAGAAGTTTCCACACCTTTTACTTTCTAAAATAGTTGATCTCCGAGTAGTGGATATGGTGTTGTACATTCTTCTAAACTTCCATCAAATGATGTCCTCCAAGATTAGTACTTATGCCGTTGGGGTAGAAATCTATGATGTCCTAGAAACATGGTTTTTGATGAATGTTTGAACTTAATTGACTGTGTATCTTGTTTGAAAATGTGACACCCTTGAGTTTATTTAATGCTATATCTTGAAAATTTTCCATAAGTAGGAAATTCATTTATCATCCCATACAACATGTCTCTCAACGTGAAATATTAATTTTTGTAAGCATCATACAACATAACACCCACTACGGGAAAAATGAGCAATTGCGACGGGTTATTTGCGACGGGAATAAATCCCGTCGCAAATAGTCATGTTAAAAACTTATTTGCGACGGGGGTATTTCCCCGTCGCAAATAAGGAGGCTTTTGCGATGGGATTGCTTTCCCCGTCGCAAATAGTTTTCCCGCGATGCGCGCCAAATCGCGGGAAACTTATTTGCGACGGGGAAATATTCCCGTCGCAAATAACCGGCGGCGGTAAAAGGTATTTGCGACGGGAATATTCCCCCGTCGCAAATACTATGTCGGCAGAGGGTTATTTGCGACGGGACCCGTCGCAAATAACTATTTACCGGTTGACCGTAATAAATGTTGGCTAAGGTATTTGCGACGGGACCCGTCGCAACTAATCTAACCTATAAATACCCCCATCCGTTTTTTTCATTTCATTCTCATTCCTTATCTTCTCTTTCTCTCAGAATCATATTTCTAGAGTTGAGTTTTTCTCCAGTTTAAGTTTTTTCTCCGGAGCTGATATTAAAGTTTTGAAGAACGATCAGAACAGATCAATTTTCAAGGTATTTATCTTCATTTTAATTTTTTATTTATTTTTAATTTTTTATTAGTTTCAATTATTATTAATTAGTTGTAATTTAATTATGTTTACATTGTTTTATTACTTAATAAATTTAAATTATTAGTATTGTTTATATGGTAATTAGGAATAATTAGTAATAATTTTTAATAATTAAGAATAAATATTAATAACTAGTAATAAATACCAATAATTAGGAATAAGAACATTATTACATTATTAGTTTATTTTATTATTAATATTAAAATAATATAATTTTTTATATATATACAGTTCTTTTTTCATCTGTGTGTTTGCTGTCTTCACATGTATTATTTGTATGTGGAGATAGAAAACGCACAGATGAAAAAAGAACTGTATATAAATTAGAAAATTATATTATTTTAATATTAATAATAAAATATATTAATAATGTTATTATTTGTAATTATTGGTAATTATTTCTAATTATTGATAATTATTCATTTAATTACTAATAATTATCAATAATTAAGAATAATTAGTAATAATTAGTAATAATTAACAATAATTAGTATTAATTACCTATAATTAGTATTAATTACCAATAATTAGTATTAATTACCAATAATTAGTATTAATTACCAATAATTCGTAATAATTACCAATAATTAACAATAATTAGTAATAATTACCTATAATTAGTATTAATTACCAATAATTAGTATTAATTACCAATAATTAGTATTAATTACCAATAATTAGTAATAATTAGGAATAATTAACAATAATTAGTAATAATTAGGAATAATTAACAATAATTAGTAATAATTAAGAATAATTAACAATAATTAGTAATAATTAGGAATAATTAGGAATAATTAGTATTAATTAGGAATAATTAGTAATAATTACCAATAATTAGTATTAATTAGGAATAATTAGTATTAATTACCAATAATTAGTATTAATTAGGAATAATTAGTATTAATTACCAATAATTAGTATTAATTACCAATAATTAGTATTAATTACCAATAATTAGTATTAATTAGGAATAATTAACAATAATTAGTAATAATTAGGAATAATTAACAATAATTAGTAATAATTAGGAATAATTAACAATAATTAGTAATAATTAGGAATAATTAGGAATAATTAGTATTAATTAGGAATAATTAGTAATAATTACCAATAATTAGTATTAATTAGGAATAATTAGTATTAATTACCAATAATTAGTATTAATTACCAATAATTAGTATTAATTACCAATAATTAGTATTAATTACCAATAATTAGTATTAATTAGGAATAATTAACAATAATTAGTAATAATTAGGAATAATTAACAATAATTAGTAATAATTAGGAATAATTAACAATAATTAGGAATAATTAGGAATAATTAGGAATAATTAGTATTAATTAGGAATAATTTGTATTAATTAGGAATAATTAGTAATAATTACCAATAATTAGTATTAATTACCAATAATTAGTATTAATTACCAATAATTAGTATTAATTACCAATAATTAGTATTAATTACCAATAATTAGTATTAATTACCAATAATTAGTATTAATTACCAATAATTAGTATTAATTACCAATAATTAGTATTAATTACCAATAATTAGTATTAATTACCAATAATTATCAATAATTACCAATAATTAGCAATAATTACTAATAATTAGCAATAATTAGTAATAATTAGAAATAATTAGTAATAATTAGAAATAATTAGTAATAATTAGAAATAATTAGTAATAATTAGAAATAATTAGTAATAATTAGAAATAATTAGTAATAATTAGAAATAATTAGCAATAATTAGTAATAATTAGGAATAAGTAGGAATAAGTAGGATTAATTAGGAATAATTAGGAATAATTAGGATTAATTAGGAATAATTAGTATTAATTAGGAATAATTAGTATTAATTAGGAATAATTAGTAATAATTAGGAATAATTAGTAATAATTACCAATAATTAGTATTAATTACCAATAATTAGTATTAATTACCAATAATTAGTATTAATTACCAATAATTAGTATTAATTAACAATAATTGCCAATAATTAACAATAATTGCCAATAATTAACAATAATTGCCAATAATTAACAATAATTGCCAATAATTACCAATAATTGCCAATAATTGCCAATAATTGCCAATAATTGCCAATAATTGCCAATAATTGCCTATAATTATCAATAATTGCTAATAATTCTCAATAATTCCTAATAATTCTCAATAATTAGCAATAATTAGCAATAATTAGCAATAATTAGCAATAATTAGCAATAATTAGCAATAATTAGCAATAATTAGGAATAATTAGCAATAATTAGTATTAATTAGCAATAATTAGTATTAATTAACAATAATTAGTATTAATTAACAATAATTAGGAATAATTAGGAATAATTAGTATTAATTAGGAATAATTAGTAATATTTACCAATAATTAGTAATAATGATTATTAATTACCAATAATTAGTATTAATTACCAATAATTAGTATTAATTACCAATAATCACCAATAATTACCAATAATCATCAATAATTACCAATAATCACCAATAATTACCAATAATCACCAATAATTACCAATAATCACCAATAATTACCAATAATGACCAATATTTTCCAATATTTTCCAATAATTACCAATAATTACCAATATTTTCCAATAATTACCAATATTTACCAATAATTACCAATATTTACCAATAATTAGGAATAACTACCAATAATTACCAATAATTAGGAATAATTACCAATAATTACCAATATTTACCAATAATTACCAATATTTGTAATAGGTTTTGCTTTATTCTCAATATATTCAATCCTTGCTTGTGTTTTTTCTAACAAATTATTCAAAACCAGTAATGCTTTTATATTTTATAGAAAAATATGGAACAACAAGGTCGTCAACAGTCATTATTAGATGACCGCATATGGATAAATCAACGTAGAAATCCAAATGGTTCTGGTTTAAATCCAGTATATATAGAGGGTGTGGAGAGTTTTTTATCATTTGCGGCATCAAATCCAGAATTTGTTTCAGAAGGAAAGATAAAATGCCCTTGTAGAAAATGTGCATTGAGAACGTTTGACACATTTGACAAAGTGGGGGAACATCTCTTGCGTTTTGGTTTTCAAGCAGATTATGTTTTTTGGTATCAACACGGTGAACGCAGTTCCAGAGCAGGTGATACCAACTTGATTCCGGATCCATCCCAGTTTCAAGATTTAGTACATGATGTTGCAGGTTCATCTGTTCAACATACAGAAACTCCGGCTGATATAGCTTCAAATCCTGAGTTGGGACCGTCTGAATTTCATGAGTTGTTGAAGTCTGCTGAGGATGCATTATATCCTGGCTGCAAGATGAGCAAATTAGAAGCAGTTGCAAAATTTATGGCTATCAAATCAGATAACGGAATTTCAAACACCTGTTTTGACCAGATATTTTCTTTGCTGAAAACACTGTTACCCGAAGGAAATGTTTTACCTGCAAATTACTATGAAAGTAAGAGGTTGGTTCGAAATTTGGGACTTACTTGTCAGAATATTCATGCATGTTCAAATGACTGCATTTTATATTCAGGGGAAAATGAGTCGTTGGATAGTTGTCCCACATGTGGGCAACTGAGATATAAAGAAGGACAACACGGGAAGTCTGGTTTGATTCCTGTAAAACAGTTGAGATATTTTCCGCTTACATCCAGACTTCAGCGTTTATTCATGTCTAAGAATACAGCGACAATGATGTCATGGCATAAAGAGAATAGTTCAACCGATAAAAGCTTGAATCATCCAGCCGATGGTGATTCATGGAAACATTTTGATAGAGTGCATCCATCCTTTGCTTTAGAAGCTAGAAATGTTCGACTGGGCCTTTCCACTGATGGTTTCTGCCCGTTTGGATCTTATGGTAGTCAATATTCATGTTGGCCTGTTTTTTTAACTCCGTACAATTTACCTCCATGGATGTTGATGAAGGAGCCATATATCTTTTTGACTTTACGAATTCCAGGACATCCGAAGAAAAATATTGATATTTATTTGAAGCCATTGATTGATAAATTAAATTTACTGTGGAGTACTGGTGTCAGTACATATGATGTTGCAACGAAACAGAATTTCATACTGAGAGCAGCATTGATGTGGACAATAAGTGACTTCCCGGCTTATGAGATGTTATCTGGCTGGAGTACACATGGTCAGAAATCATGTCCTTACTGTATGGGAGAGAACAAAGAATTTATGCTCATTCATGGAAAGAAACCTTGTTATTTTGACTGTCATCGCAGATTTCTTCCAGCTGATCATCCTTTTAGCAGAAACAGATCTCATTTCAGAAAAGGAACAGCTGAAAGGGATGGACCTCCAAAAATGCTATCAGGTTCAGAGTTAAAATCGGTTGTATTTTCATTACCTCCCATCACTTTTGGTCCCACAATAAACCAACAGAAAATTTCTGGTTTTGGGAAAGAACACAATTGGATTAAACGTAGCATATTTTGGGATTTGCCATATTGGTCTGATTTGTTGGTCCGACACATGTTAGATGTCATGCATATTGAGAAGAACTGTTTTGATAATTTGTTTCATACAGTTTTGGATACGCCAGGAAAGAGCAAAGACAATGTAAATGCACGTTTAGATCTTGCCCAAATTTGCAGGCGTCCAGAATTGGAACTATTTGAGAATGTCAGAACAGAAAGGTTACTGAAACCAAAAGCAGCTTATACACTGTCTAAAGAAAACCGTTTATTATTTTGTCAGTGGATTGCAGATTTGAGACTTCCAGATGGTTGTGCTTCCAATTTGGGTAGATGTGTAAAGAATGGTCATATTACTGGATTAAAAAGTCATGATTGTCATGTTATAATGGAGAGACTTCTACCCATTGGATTAAGAGGTCTGTTGAATTCTGTGATTTGGGATTCCATAACAGACATGTCTCATTTTTTTCGGGAAATTTGTGCGGCTACGGCAGATTATGATGCTCTAGGCAAACTTGAAAAAGATGTTGTTGTAATTATATGTAAACTGGAAAAAATATTTCCGTCGTCTTTCTTCGACTCAATGGAACATTTGATGTTACATTTGCCATATGAAGCCAAATGTGGAGGTCCGGTACAGTTTTGATGGATGTACCCATTTGAGAGATGCATGCAAAAATTGAAAAGAAAAGTACGCAACAAAGCATCTGTTGAAGGATCTATTGCAGAAGCTTATTTGCAAGAGGAAATATCTTTTTTCTGCTCCCATTATTTTGAATTTGAGTATCCTTCAAAACACAACCGAATGGGACGGAATGAGAGAAATATTGATGAAATCGACAATCAATTATCTGTTTTCAACCAGTCAGAGCTTGGTTTTGGTGGAGTTTCTGAACGCTGGCTTTCAGATGATGAACATCATACAGCTCATACGTATGTTCTGCTCAACTGTGAAGAGATGACATCAGTTGTACTGTAAGTGTTTATATCACTTATTCTATCATTTATGTTACAGTAAATAACTTTGGTTTTTATAGGTTGTATGATAATCATATCAAGAAACAAATTCCACAAATTACAGCAGCTGCTCTCGAAGAACGTCGACTGAAAAATTTCTCTCAGTGGTTTCAAAAACTGGTAACATAAATTCTTTATCTTTTAGCAACTCATTCAATGTATAGTTTAATATATTGATAATTATTTCACAAATTTTCAGGTGTCTCGACATGCTGATAAAATTGACAAACGGCTGTGTGTATTGAGTAACCCACCTTCCAAACTTGTTAAAACTTATAATGCATATGTGGTGAATGGATTTCGATTCCACACACATGCATATGGGGAATCAAAAAAAACAATGAACAGTGGAGTTAGCTTGAGAGGATCTCATCATCGAGAAAATGAAGTTGACTTTTATGGCATACTTGATGAAATCATTGAACTCTGTTATCTTGGACAACATTACATAACCATGTTCAAATGTCGGTGGTTGGATACAGAGAGAGCCGTGCGTGTTCATCCGACTCATGGAATCATCGATATTAAATGTAAAAGTGTTCTCGCAGTAAATGAACCATTCTTATTGGCTCAACAGGCATATCATGTTTATTATGCAAAGTACTGTGCAACATCAAGAGACTTGACTGATTGGTGGAGTGTAATAAAAATCAAAATCCGAGACAATCAGTTTAGTCAAAGTGAATGTGCTTTCACTGATGTGCAAAGAATTGAAGTTTTTCAAGAGAGTACTCAAAATCAATCTTTTTTACAAAGAGACATGAGTATCGATGACGACACCCCACATTTAAGAGTCGGTGATGACGATGATGTTAATGATGTCACACATGAATTTGAAATGGTAAGAGATGAAGCAACTGCAACTCGAATGGATATCGATGATGTTGAGGAGGAATATAAAGATGAAATTGACATATATGAAGATGATGATGAAGATGAACACTTATAGAATTCCATGGTATTTATATACAATCATAATATGTATATATGTATATATAATAGTAATTATCAATTATTTGCTAACATTAACATTTTCTGTTTCAGATGGACGAGGCCACATTTCGTGAGTTGACGGATGCTGACCTGCCTTTCGATGCGGATGAGTTGCTGGCAGATGACCCTCAGCCTGCAGGCGCTTCAGGGAGTACGCGGAGGGGGCGCGGTCTTGCACGATTGATGATTCCTGACCCCGTCCCCGAGCGACGTCCACGTCTTGGGTTTGATCCGCGCACCCGGAGGTGTGATAACCTGTGTGATAACCCGTGGATTTGACTAAGATTTCATTAATCTATTCACATAATAAATGTTTATTATTTTTTTCAGTTTTCCGCATGTAGCAGTCGGACAGGGCAGCGCTATTTTGCGCAACTATTTCTCTCAGCTGTGGACCACATGGGAGCAGATTCACATTGATGTGCAGCAGGCCATGTTCGACCATTGGTTGGTACGTACGTAAATAAATAATTTTTATTTTGAAAATTATTTCATTTCTAACTTGATATTTTGATTTTTTTTGTAGGGTTTATGGTATCCGATCGAGGATACCATGCGTGACGCCATCCACGAGGCATGGGAGGTGGCCATGCGTGATCGCCTTCGTCAGTTTTTGCACAATTTAAGAAAAGCTGCGATGAAGAAAGCAGGAGTGTCAGATTTTGAGGAGTCATGTAGAGCACACCGACCAGAGTATATTTCATCCCATGTATGGGATGGATTATGTGCGCACTGGTTGAGTGGTGCCTTTCAGAGGAGATCATCGCTGGGGAGGCAGAATCGGGGGAGACAGGAGGTGACTCATCGAGTTGGGAGTCGTTCTTTCAGTACTCATAGACAGCATCTGGTACGTACATTATTTATAAATATTTTATATAACTATAAATATTAACAGTTTATTTTTTATTCTTATAGGCTGTCGATCACCCCGATATTACAGAGTACGACGTATATCGGAGGATGTATAGTGATCCTGCTACTGGGGAGCTCAGAGGTGATCGTCAGCATCACATCGTGGTCAGTATTATTTGTTTTCAAGTTTAAAAATTAATTGCATATAATATATTCACAATTTTAATTTTAAATTGCAACTATAGGAGTCATATGAGGCCGCAGCGTCACAGACCCGGCCTGAGAGTCAGGCCGAGTCATCAGATCAGACCACTGCCCGTCAGTTTGATGAGGCGGCATGGATGCAGGCCACCCAGTATGCCTTCGAGAAGGGCCGAGTAGTTGGTATCGGCTCTCGACTGACTCCCGGAGATTATTATGGCAGTGCTGCGATGTCGGCGTACAGCTCGAGAGGAGCTCGTGCATCTTTTTCTACACAGTATGAGGATCAGTTGCGATCTCAGACTGCACAGATAGAGAGTCTCCGACAGGAGCAGGAGCAGATGCGTCAGCAGCATGAGGAGGAGCGTCGACGCCAGCAGCAGCTGTACGAGGAGCAGACGAGTCGGTGGCAGCAGCAGCATCAGGAGCAGATGGAGTACATGCGCCGACTCACTCATGCTTTAGGGGTGGAGTTTCCTCCACCACCATCTGCAGATCCCACACCTCCCCCCCCCTCCTTCAGATTAGATTTTGTATTTCAGTTATAAAATTTGAGAAATCAAAATATTTTTTTTTTCTATTCGTAGTTTCTGTCTCATTATAAAATATTAATAATATTATATTTTTAAATAACAATATTAATATGAATAATAATATTATTTATATTTTATAATATTAAATTTTATATATATATTAAAATTTTATAATATTAATATTTAATTATTTTTTTTGTAATACTTGAATTATTTTAATATTTGAATGTAAAATAATTCTATTATTTTTATATTAATTAAAATAACTTATTAATATTTTTTTAATTATGAATTATAATTGTAATATTATTAAATTAATTAAATTATTTATTAATATTCTATTATTTTTTATTTTTGAATTATAATTCTACTATTATTATAGTAATTAAAATAATTTATTATTTTCATTTGTAAATTATAATTCTATTATTATATTAATTAAAATAATTTATTAATAATTTATTTTTTTTATTTTTTTAATAGTATTTGCGACGGGATACTATACCCGTCGCAAATACTAGTATTATTAATAGTTTTTTATTTTTATTTTTTTTAAAAAGTATTTGCGACGGGACCCGTCGCAAATACTATTTTTTAGTATTTGCGACGGGATACTACTCCCGTCGCAAATACTAGTATTATTAATTTTTTTTATTTAAAAAAAAAACAGTTTTTGCGACGGGACCGTCGCAAAAGGTATTTGCGACGGGACCCGTCGTAAAAGGTTTTTGCGACGGGTCCTGTCGCAAATACTGTTTCAAAAGTTTTTTACAAAAATACGGAATACTATTTGCGACGGGGAGAATGCCCGTCGCAAAAAAAGGCTATAGCGACGGGCCCGTCGCAAATAAGTGTAGTTGCGACGGCATTTTCAGCAACGGGCTATTTGCGACGGGCCCCCGTCGCAAAAAGCCATTTGCGACGGGATCCCGTCGCAAATAGCCCGTCGCAAATACTTGTTTTTCTAGTAGTGACCTGAATCCCACAATAATTTCAAATATTTGATAAATGGATCCAAATAAACATCAATATCATTACCCTGTTGTTTTGATCCTGATATAATCATAGATTACATGATGTATTTTCATTTCATGAATAACCATGGTGTCAAGTTATAATTTACTAGCATAATTGTCCATGTACGTCGAGTGATACTTTGAAAACCAAAAGGGTTCACTCCATCTATAGATAACATGAGATGAAGGTTTCTTAGATCATTTCCAAATTCAGCATATTTATGATCAATTCACTTCTACTGAGGAGAGTCTACTGAGTGATTCAGTTTCCCATCTTTATTTCTTGTATCTTCATGCCACGTCAATTTCCCTACAGTCTCCTTACTTTTATATAGGTGCCTAAACCATGGAATTGTTGTAAATTACTATACAACTTTCATAGGACCGGATTCATCTTTCTTGTATTTAGAAGCACCACACTTTGGGAATTCAATAAGTGAATTGTGGTCCTTATAAAATAGTATACAATCATTTGGGCATGCGTGTATTCTTTTAAAGATCATACCCATTGAAAGTAGAATTCATTTGTCATCTTATGTTAATCTCGAGGGCATGTTATCTTCTAGGTTCATTTCATTCAACAGAGAAAGTAGTTCCATAAAACTGGCATCACTCTATCCATTTCCTTATTTTGAATTATACAGGTTCGGTATGGCTGACAATGTTGTATATTTAGTGCAACCAGTATAAAATGACAGCTTTGCACAACTCATTAACTTCTTAAACAATTTTGGAAAATCACGAAGTTTATCTTGAACTTTCCTTGTCATTTCATCAATATAATCTTCATCATCATTCAAATCTGTAATCACATCCTCGATATGATCTTCTTCATTTTCCACGGTTGTAATCATATCAGATGATTCATAAAATGCAGTGTTATCCTAGCCACTTGATACATTTTATTTTTCCCCGTGTTTACTCTAACATTTATAACTTCGATCTATTTCATGATATATCAAATGTTCTTCTAACTCCTTTTGACTAATTAGTCTTGAAAAGCAACAATGTAAAATAGAAAAATTATTTGAGAAGGGTCATATGCATGATATTTTGCAAACATGATAAACTCTTTCACTCCATATTCATACTCTTTTATCAAACGATTAGAATCCATCCATTCTATATTCATATCCATCCTATTTGATTCAATAATATTAATATTTAACAAAATAAATACACAAAAGGGGCCTCTCAAATAAGGGGAACTCAACATTTGAATGATAGTTATTATTGCATTTTTTCCTAAGACTCATCCCCTTAGAAGCTAACAGCAAACCAAAAAGAAGATATAAGAGGACTCCTCTAATTTTAACCGTGCAGGTGATGTTGGATGAAATGTATGTTTAGGAGTTGTAATGCGGTTAAACATTAATTCACCTTTTTTAGGAGTGAGGTCATGATGGATATCTTATGGGTTGGATAGAGTTAGCTACATTCCATTTCCATGGAGTTATTATCAATCTACTTGTCTTCCTTATATAATGTAATGGTTTTACTAATTATATACAAATCTAAAGTTAAAATATTATGGAAAAACTGCATTTTAGATGTCCTTTGAAAACTATTTATAAAATCACACTTGAAATCCCATTAAAAAACCAACCCTTTACACAAATTCCTCTTTAAAATAACACACCCTTTTTAAAATAAAACAATCAATTCCAAGTACTCTTTCACAAAACCACGATTCATTTTTTTAATAATTCAATGAAACTTCATGAACCAACAACCTTAATCATTTAAAATGAGCGACAACCCTCTACATTTTAAAATTTTTCATGTAAAACATCACACACCCGTTATTAAAATAAAACCAACATTAAATACGCTTTTAAAATATTCACATCCCTTTATGAAAGTCAATCGGGTGAGTTGACAAACACTTGACATGCGACCTAAGTCCATGACAAGTGTTTAAATCATTTTAAATCTATCTGAAACCAAAAAAGGGTATGTTGAACACATACAATTTTTTAAGAAACAATTGAAAATTATTGAATCATTTTAAAAGATCCACTAAGGAATTTTCAAATAGATATAAATCCCAAGAGTGGCACTTTATAAAAGATACATGACTAAATAATAACCAAAATTTTATAAAATATAAAGCTATAAAAGGATTACACATGATCCAAAATATAAAGGTAAACAAAAAATAAATTTAAACAAATCACAATTAAATTAAAATTTAATCCAATTAAAAATAATTTCCTAATTATTTACTAGGTCCTATCACTACACTCGAACCATTATCAAATGCACGTGGGGTGTCCATTACACACTCTTGATATCATCCCATTCCAATTCCATAAACAATGAAATTAAAAAATAACTCAAATTTAATTGTTTTTCTAACTTTGAATGATCACTACAGTGACATATCTCCCTAAAATGGTATGTGACGACATGAAGATATCGTCTTGGGATTTATTCTAGCTTGGATAAGTATGATCCGTATGAGAATCATATAATTCCACCATGTTCTGATAGAATCATCTCAAAATCCCAAACTAAAGAGAAGTAAAATTATAATGAAAGGAGGATGAGAACAAAAGCAACTAATTGAGGTTGAATCATACCATTGATTAATAATAAAATCTACTTCAAACACCCCCTTGGCATGAAGAGGAGAAGAAGGGGAAAGAAACTCATAGATAAGAAAGATAGAAAAGGGGGATAATATGGGATTCCCCCTGTAAAAATTTTAGGGGGTAAAAATGTAATTTTACCCTTTAAATACCCCATCAACTATTTGGTGGATGACCAGCAACTAGTTGGTGGCTGCAGGCTCTTGGATACCAGTAGCCCAACCACCTTAGGCCCACCCTAGTTCCCTCTCAAGCCTTCCCAATATCCAATGGACTTTTCTAGGTTCATTAAAAAAAATTAAGAGTTACCCACCTTTAGAATCATATTTTGAAGTAAAATTAAAAATTATACCATCCAAAGAGATGAAAATTCAAATTTTCAATAAAATTTAAGACTTCTATAGACACGGGTTCTTAAAATATCCCTACAATAACACTAATCATACTAAAGAATCCTTTGTCATCATCCAACCAAACCTAATGGCATTAGATTGTTATTAATTATAAGAAAAATGACTATGTTCCATCCTTGAATGTTAGACATGCTTCTAGAGTGTAAATTATAATTAAAGGTTCTTAAACATCCACAAAAAAATCCATATATGAAATCCATTATCAAAACCCTGATACAATAGTCACCCACACTAATCTATCCTGAGACACCTGAGGGTTCTCATCCAACTAATCATTTGGCCCGTGGTGCTCCTCAACTTAGTTCCTAGCTAAAAGAAGACAACTCTGAGATACAGTACCACAAAATATAATAATTTCTTATCAAAACACGTTATTAGAAGTCAAATTACATGCTCATTGTATTTTTCGATATAAAACACCTCCATAAATGCGAGAACACAAGTTATGATTCTCATTTCATAGTTCCAAGTCAAAATAAATGCATACCCACTATCCAAAAAATAAGCACGAATAAGATGAATTTTCTATAAAATGACTTGAATAACAACCAAAACATACCCTTCATGTCAAATAAGTCTTACAAAAAATAGTTATTATCCCACCACATACAATTCCACTTGAGATTATAAGTCAAACCTCTTCAATATGACCCACCTAAAAGCACATAGTTTCCCCCACCGACACATTATTTGAAACACTATATTATGATTCCATTACTCCTGAATTAAACCTAATATCATCCCAATACACCCACTAACGATTCAATATAATCTCCATTGGAATACCATGGTTGGTTTATAAATCAAAGAAACTATCATCATGCTCTTCCACACGCCCCGATGCATCACATATCTGATCCATGCTTGAATTACCTCAATTCCCATCCTGATCCCAAATCCCGCATGCATACTCAATCAATTTCCATTTTTTGAATTTTATAACTAGAGGAATCCATATAAATTCATAACTATTTTCCACCATAATTATAATCCCATAATGATTTTCCAATGGCCAGTCTCACTAAACCACTACCATACCCGCATGAGATCACATCACCTGTAAGAGATATAACACTTCCCAATATTGGAATGTCATTATCATCAGTCAAACCCAATATTCACAACCTTTATCCATCTTTCACCACCATTAATAATTGGACATGGCCATCTCACTTATACCTGATCGTTAACATGAAACAAAAATCACTACCTATCACTACTCGTAGGGACATCTTCCTTAGTACTTTCAAAAATCAAATTATAATTGGTTATATGCCCTTAAATGGACTATGAAACACTACCCACCATATTTCCTAAATTAAATCACTCCATGTGTGCAACCTAAATAGGTTACACCATCAAACATGCATTTCACCTTATTATCCACACTCGCCCAATATCAACCTCTACACTAAGCCTTCATGGTGATCCATGTCACGAACCATACATATGTTGACCGTACCATGACACTCGATCCATTTATAGAATCTCCTCTACTAAAGAGTGAAATATAGTATTTTGATCCAATCCTTAGGAAATTATACCTACCCGTATTCAAAATTCTCATTGGTCCTTGGGCCGCACACGACCCACCACTAATTTAATACTCAATAGGCATGACATTAAACCATGCACATTATCTCAGTACCAATCAACATAATGGGGTACACTATTATACCACTGGATCATACAACCCAAATCACAATCCTAAGAGTCATGTAATACCAAAACTAGTATTGTACGCCAAACAAGAACATACCTTAGATTTAGAGGTCTAGAGGAAACAGTAGGGTACGACGGTGGTGGCAACGGTAGTTGAGGTCGCATAGGGGTTTGTGGCAAAGGTGAGATTCACGATGGAGATGGGTTGGCGGTGGAGGAGGGGTTGATGGCGGAGGTGGGGTGTAGCGATAGAGGTGGGGTTCATGGAGGAGGTGGGTTCACAGTGGAGGAGGGGTTCACAGTGAAGGTGGGGTTCAGTTGGCGTCGGAGGTGGGTTTCACAACGGAGGTGGGGTTCACAGTGGAAGAGGGATTAATAGTGGCAGAGGAGGGATTTGCGACAGCATATGAGGGGTCAGGGTAGAAGAGTGGTCGGCAGTAGAAGAGGGGTCGACGATGGTAGAGGAGGGGCAGGCGGTGGCCTAGAGGTGTGTGAGAGAAGAAGACGATTGTTAGGGTTCATTTATAAAACCAGGTAAATCATTTATCAGCGCTAGTTAAAAAGTGATGATAAAGGTATGTTTTATTAAAACTAAAATAGAAAGCGCTGATAAAATATCCCTTTATCATTGCTTTTTTAGCACTGATAAAGATTGGCATTTATCAGTGCTAAAATTATAGCGCTGATAAAGACACAGTTTATCAGCTGTTTTTAGCACTGATAAAGGCATATCTTTATCAACACTAAAAAAGAACAGATAAAGTGATAATGTTTATAATTTATTTATATTATTATATATATATTTATAAAATTATATATATAACAAATTAATTAATATATTTATATATTTAAATAATTATTACACTATAAGAACTGTATTTATTATACTTATAATTTTATAAATATATATAATTAATACATTTATTATGATTTTCTAATTATTTAAATATATCTATATTTATTTAGAATTATAATTATACATATTTTTATTTATTTATAAATATTTGTATATATTTATAAATATATTTTTTTAATTATATATATTTTTGACGTTATACTTATAATAAATATATTTATTATTATTATATAATTATTTAATTATATATACATATCTACAATTATAAGTATAAATGAATAAATATTTATTTATAACTAAAAAATTATAATAAAAATATATTTATTTATTGTTATACTTATAAATATATTTATATTTAAATAATTCTATAATTATAACAAATATATTTATTATATTTATAATTTTATTAATATATAAAATTAATATATTTATTATAATTTTATAATTATTTAAATATATTTGTATTTATTTATAATTATAAATATAAATATTGTATTTATTTATAAATATTTGTATATATTTTTAAATATATTTGTATAGTTATATATATTTATAATATTATCAGGGATTACCCAAGTGGTAAAGGCTCCATGTAATCATGCATCAGACATGAGTTCAAATCTGGGTGGGAAAAAATTTCCACTGGTAGATGGTGACGCAGACGGACAGTGAAGCAGGCGGTGACGCGGGTGGTGACACAGGCATGGCACAGACAAATAGTGACACATGCATGATGCGTGCATGATGCAGCACTGGGCCTTCATGCCAGTTTGTAGGCCTTTATGCTATGTAATGGGCTTTATGCCCATTGGGCCTTCGGGCCATATACTGAATAAATAAGGTTTGATGGGTGAGCTATCCCTTGGGGGGGTTATAGCCCGCCTTTCCGGCCTTTGTGTGTGGTGTGTCTGTGTTTAATGTAATTATACCCCCAAACACCAAATATATATATATTTATAACGTCATAAGAATAATAAATATATTTATTATAATTTTATAATTATTTAAATAATTTTATATTTATTTATAATTAGATCTATAAGTAAATATATATTAATTTTTAATTAAAATTTTATAATAAATATATATTTATTTATAGTTATAATTATAAATATAAATACATATTTATTAAAATAATTATAAAATTATAACAAATATATTTCAAATATTTATAATTTTATAAATATATATAATTAATATTTTTTTATAATTTTATAATTATTTAAATGTATCTATATTTATTTTGAATTCTAATTATAAAAATTTGTATATATTTATAAATATTTGAATATATTTAGCTGGGAGCATGTGGCGCATAGGTGGTGGTTTGGGCCTAGGATAGATGTGGTGTGGCGCCCACCTATACATCATTATCCATATAACAAGTTTCAACCACTCCCTGACAATGGAACTAGCTCAGGTTTGAGTCTTGCCACATCCGAAATTAGCTGGGAGCATGTGGTGCATAGGTGGTGGGTTGAGCCCAGGATAGGCATGGTGTGGCACCCACCTATACCTCATTATCCATATAACACGTTTTCCCATGGGGTGTTAGCCAAGTGGTACCCGCTGGTTGTACCCCTCACCCTCTGTGGGAACTGGCGTATGCTTGTGTCCCGCCAAACTCAGACATTGTGTGTATTATGCACAAGGCGATTTAAAGCCATTTCTTAATTAGGGAAAGAGCGACATACTTTGAGCTTGGTCAGGGCCCCATTTGGGAGTCGAGCATTACCCATACACGTGTTTTTCATTTGGGGGATTACCCTAGAGGTAAAGGCTCCTCGTAATCCTGCATCAGCTCATGTTCAAATTTGGGTGGGGGCGAATTTCCACTAGCAGGCAATGATGTAGACATGACACATGCAATTGGTGATGCAAGCATGATGCTGCGTTGGGCGTTCGGTCTAGTTTTTGGGCGTTTGGGCCATGTAATGGGCTTTATGCCCACTGGGTTTTCAAGCCATGTACTGAATAAATAAGGCTTGATAGGTAGGATATCCTTTGGGGTGGCTATGACTTGCCTTTTTGGACTGTGTGTGTGGTGTGTGTGTTTAATGTAATTGTATCCACAAGAACCTAATATATATATTTATAAATATTTTTATATAATTATATATACACATATATATTTATAAAAATATAATAGATGTATCTATTGTTATTTAATGATTATTTAAGTGTATATATATATATATATTGCAAACCATGGATTAAAACCCATGGTCCCAAAAATTTATTAGAAAATGGAAAGTACACATGAAAATGAGATAGTGAGAAACAAAGTAGAAAAATGGAAAAGACAACACCATTATAAAACAAAAGTTCATACAATGGTCATCATCCTTTATATATGACACCCCTCCCTTGAGAGCCACCTCAACCTTTCAAGTGTCTTCCTCTCTTCCACTGCTTAGGGGATTTCCATGTTTCTTCATGATCATCCATGCCTAATGAAAATTCCTCACCATGAGATTCATTTCTCCCAGTGAGATCATTTTTTTTAATCAAGACATCATCCTGATTTGCACCATCCTTCAAGTCAGCAATGCCTCTTTCCATAGGCTTAACACCTGAGTATTGTCCTCTAAAAGATTTCAGAATATTGCCAAATTCCTCATAGAAAGCATCCTTTCTATTAGATCTATTAACAATTTCAATCAAACTAAGTGAGTTCTCCCATACCTTTGGTTGGCTCAAGGGAGACATACCTATTGATAGTTTTCTATCCACTTGTTTAACATCACCTCGAGCAGATTTTTCAATATATTCCTTAGATCCAATCATTTTGGTGCTCCTAATAAGAGAATCCTTAAATGATTCCCAATGGGGGTGACTTGTCTTAGGGAAAATTGCCTTAGGCAAATGCTCCATCAACTCAGAACATATCGACCAGGAGGTGTATCCAAGGAGACTTGTTCATTCTGAATCTACTCCTGGATATTAGTGGAAGGAGACTCTTGAGGCTTGGGATTCAACATGGAGTCTCCATCTCGAGTCATATCCCTCGATAAATTTACAACAGAGGATTGTTTCATATGCGACTACTTTCCCACATTTGAGGGGACATGATGTTTTCCATGGTCAGACTGTGAGTTAGTCCCCACCTTCTTCAACAGGATTTTCCTAACATCCTTACAATCAGAAACATCTTTCCCCACTAACCTGTAGAAATTGAAAAATGATGGGATTGATTCATATTTAAAATCAACCTTTATACTCTCACCATTGGGCATCAATGTGGCACAATCAGGAATATTGTTCTGCATATCCACATCACTAAGAATCTGACAAAATACCTAGATTTTCCTTCCATGGTGTTATCATCCATCTTCACAGGCGCACCAATGCATGAAACTAAGTCATTCAAAATTAAAGAGTGCCCAAACTCCCGAATAAGACTATAGATTCTCACCCATATCTTGGCATTTGAATTCTTCTGTGAGTAGGGGTTGAAATTAAAATCCCAAGAATAAAATAAAAAAACGCATGGATTCAACAAGAATAAACTAACACTCCAGGCCTTCAATCTATTAGCTGTAGATGAAAACAAAAGATGGAAATAGCCTCTGCTGATGGGGATACTCCGCCAATTTGGAATTCCCTAGACCTAAGAAAGCTTGGACTTTAACTCACCCATGTTCGTCAGTTTATCCCCATTATACAAAATTAAATGACTAATAAGCGAGAACCTGTAGGCATCTAGTCTCTCCTTGAGTGCCACCGGATCAACAATGGCCGTGAATCTCCTGCTGTCAAATCTTGAAATTCGGGGTTCTCGAGAATCACGAGATAAAATATTAGATTTATGAATTGTAACTTTGGATAGGGATTCAGAAAAGGAAATGCCTTTGAAAATGAGATTCATAGGAGAAGAAGGTGATGCTGTCTTCGTCACATTGGAACCCTCTTTGCTTTTAG
Source organism: Viscum album (assembly GCA_963277665.1). Classification (NCBI taxonomy): domain Eukaryota; kingdom Viridiplantae; phylum Streptophyta; class Magnoliopsida; order Santalales; family Viscaceae; genus Viscum; species Viscum album. The sequence goes on from OY728145.1 coordinate 1,086,981,017, forward strand.
GCACGGTCCTTGCTGGAACATTTGAGTCCCGTGGGACTGGAGGTGGAACCATCCGGGTAGCTAGATCTTGATCTGCATCACTGTCGCGAGGATCAGCACCTCCACCATCTCTCTCGATGTTGGAAGTTAGATCCCGAGCCTACAGCATGTCCGTTCCGGCCACACCTACATCCTGACTGTTGTTTCTCTTTTTAATGTTGGAAAGCGGTTTCAGTGATAACGATGGTTGTGAAAAGAACAGATCTGTGGCCAGATCTTTAACACCAATCTCACCGTCATCTTTCCTTGCAGAAGATTCACGAACATTGGCATTAGGGTTTCCCCATACGCCTCCCCTCACTCTACCATCTCGATCCATCTTTTCACAACCATGTATATATAGTTATAATTATAATTAAAAAAAATATATTTAAAAATTATTTATCAATAATTATAAATATAATAAATACATTTATTATTTAAATATATTTATTTAAATTTTATAAGTATTTACGAGATAAGATTCAAGGGTATAACATTAATAAATAATATATCTACTAAAGTATATAGATAATAAAAAATGAGTCATCACATAAGGACAACATGAATAGTGTAATTTATAAATGAATGTTAATTCATTATGAATACATAACATATGCACATCAATTATACTCATGCATCAATATATTTATTGACCAATTTCATTGGAAACATATATTTATTTAAATATATCTGTATTTATTTAGAATTAGAGTTATTAATATTTTTATATATATAAATATATATATATATATATATTTTTAACATTATAATAATTATAAATATATATTTATATTTATTAAAATAATTATAAAATTATAACAAATATATTTATTATATTTATAATTTTAGAAATGTATATAACTAATATATTTTTTATATTTTTTTAATTATTTAAAAATATCTATATTTATTTAGAATTATAATTAATATTTTTTATTTATTTATAAATATTTGTATATATTTATAAATATATTTATTTAATTATATATATTTATAACTTTATAAGTATAATAAATATATTTCTTATAATTTTTTAATTATTTGCATATATATATTTATAATTATAACTACAAGAAAATATATTTATAAATATTTTTATATAATTATAAATACATAATTATATATATATATAATTATAATAGATGTATCTATTGTAATTTTATAATTATATATATATATATATAATTTAAAATATAATAAATATATTTTTTGTAAATTTTTAAGTATTTATGAGAATAGATTCATGGGTATAACATGAATGAATCATATACCTAGTAGAGTATATAGATAATAAAAAAATGAGTCACCACATATGGACAACATGAATAATAATTATAAGGGTATAATTTATAAGGTGGTGACACAAACGATGACACAAATAAGCGGTGACGCGGGCATGATGCAGCCACGCAGTGATGCAGGCATGATGCGGGCAGGATGATGCAAACATGACACTACACTAGGCTTTCAGGACATGTTATGGGCTTCATTCCCACTGCGCCTACGTGCCATGTACTAAATAAATAAGGCTTGATGGGTGGGTTATCCCCTTGGGGGGGCTATGGTGTGCCTTTTCGGCCTATGTGTGTGGTGTGATTGACATCCAAAAGACCTGAGATTGAATCCGGGCTGGCCCCATTGGGGGATTTATGATGTGGTGGTGATGCAGGGATGACGCATGCGGGCAATGGCGTAAGTGGGCGATGACGTAGGCAAGATGATGAATATATGACGTTGCACTGGGCTTTCTAGCTATGTTATTGGCTTCATGCCCACTGGGTCTACGGGTAATGTACTAAATAAATAAGGCTTGATGGGTGAGCTATCCCCTTGGGGGGCTATGACTTGCCTTTTTGTCCTGTGTGTATGGTGTGTGTGTGTGTGTGTGTGTGTGTGATTGAATGTATTTGTACCCCCACGCACATAATATGTGTGTGTGTGTGTGTGTGTGAAAATTAATTAATGACGAATACATAACATATGCACATCAATTATACTCACGCATCAATATATTTATTGACGAAATTCATTGGAAACATATGTATATATATATAATTATATATATTTAAAAAATATTTATATAATAATAATAAATATGTAATTATAAATATATAATTATAAATATATAATTATAAATATATAATTAATAATATAATAAATATATTTACTATTTAATAAAATTTATTATTATTTTATAATTATTAAAAAATATATTTTTAATCTTATAAATATTTTTTTAAAACATTATATATATATATATATTTTTTGAATTATTAAAAAATATATATTAATTATAAACATGTTTTTTATTTAATGTGTATACATAAACATTATTATTGAATATAAATATAATAATTTTATATAATTTAATAATACTTTTTATTAGAAACTTTTATTAGCAGTAATAATAGTGCTAATAAATATACATTTTATCAACGCTAAAAAAAGCACTAGTAAAGGATACACGTTTATCAATGATTTTTTTAGCCTTGATAAAGGATATATTTATTAGCACTTTTAGCTAGCGCTGATAAATGCCCTCCTTTTATCATCACATTTTTCTTAGCGCTAATAAAGGCTAGAGCTTCCCTTGCCTCGATCTGTGGTAGTGACATTTTTGTATTGCATGCGAATTATGATTTTCATGCATTGTATATCGATGCATGCGACTTGCATCAAGAATGATAAACTATTATCTTTTATTTTTCTCCCATTTTAGCTATAATTTATTATAAAATTTTATGAAATTAAATGTATGGTTCCAAAACATTAATATTATGAATGCATATACTGACTGGGGCATTTATTCACGCATTGGAATGCATGAATAAATGAAAGCTATTAAGGAGCTTCTTCTATAACCTATATAAACTGCTTACATGATTCTTGCTTACATGATGGTTGACCGAACCTCTCTTGATATAGTTTCTCTCTTCATTCTTAGCCTTTACAATAGAGGCTCTAGCAGGCCATGGAGGAAGGATAAATCTCATCCATACTGAAAAACCCCATGAATTTGCAGCTTGGTATGAGGGAGTTTGATGATATCATGGTTCTTTCTAAGTTTGTGTTTTTTTATTTGTCAACAACCTTATCTGAGTCTCATGGTGCTTAATCTGGTTTGTATGGCTCTCACTACCACAAAATGTGCTATATATAGTCACTACCACAAATTGGCTTAAGGGCAGCCCCAACTTTTATTAGTGCTAAGGAAAAATCACTGATAAAACGAGGGCCTTTATCAGTGTTAGCTAAAAGTGATGATAAATCTACCCTTTATCGGTGCTATTATTAGCACTGATAAAAGTTTTTAATAAATAATATTATTAATTTATATAAAATTATTATATTTATATTCAAAACTAATGTTTATTTATGTACATTAAATAAAAAATGCATGTTTATAATTAATATATATTTTTTAATAATTCAAATTTGTATATATATATATAATATTTTAAAAAAGTATTTATAAGATTATAATAAATTTTATTAAATAGTAAATATATTTATTATATTTTTAATTATATATTTTTAATTATATTAAAAATACTTTTTAAGTATTATATTTATAAATATAAATATAAATATATATATATATATTTAAATAAATATAGGTTTCCAATGAATTTGGTCAATAAATACATTGATGATTATAATTGACATGCATATTCTATGTATTCATCATTAATGTTCATTTATACATTACACCCTTATTATTATTCATGTCTTCTATATTTGTGATGGCTCGCTTTTATGATCTATACTTTACTAGGTATACGATTCATTCATGTTATACCCATGATTGGGCTACTACACGAGGATGTGGTCGAATTTCTAAAGAATCTAAGACTCATCTCACACTAGAGCAGAAAAAGCTCAAGGAGAAGTATTATGTGCTCTTCAATTAAAGGAACTCACAGTTGGAGCGGGAATATGATGATGATGATGATGGCTTTGATCATGATGGGAATGATCATGTTCCTGATTTGTAGTTTTTCTTTATGGATGAGGGCTTGCCTCTTTGTTTGACCTCATCCATCCTTGTTTTCTCTGTCATCTTTATTTTTCTAATAATTTTTTAAGAACAAGTTTGCCTACCTATGGAACATTTTGGGTATACTTATAAAGTTATAAATATATATAATTAAATAAATATATTTATAAATAAATAAAAATATTTATAATTATAATTATAAACAAATATATATATATTTGAATAATTATAAAATTATAATAAATATATTAATTTTATATATTTATAAAATTATAAATATAATAATTTTTTATAATTTTATAATTATTTTAATAAATAAATAATTATAAATATAATTATAAATATAAATATAAATAAATATATATTTATTGGAATTTTTTAATTACAAATAAATAAATATTTATTTTTAATTAAAATTATAAATCTCACTGTGATGTTGGGCACAAGGATCTCTTTGCCTTGTGTAGTCCTCATAGTAGGATTAACATTCTTAAGTTTGGTTCATATTAAGAAGAATAGTCCTCATAGTAGGATTAACATTCTTAAGTTTGGTTCATATTAAGAAGAAAATCACGATTGTTCTGAGGATTTTAAATCCCTCACTTCCGACAAAGCTCCTTGGAGTGAGAATCATGGCCGACGACTTTGGGATGGCATGAGAGGCATGGGTCGAGTTTTTTTTTAAATAAGTTTTTTTTAAAAAATATTTTTTAATAACAGGCTAGGTTAAAAAAAATCGAAAATATGCCACAAAGGCGGCATCCTAGATGCCGCCTTTCCCTTAAAGCAGAAAATAAAATTTTCAGCAGAATTTATCCGCTATTTAAAATCCAGCAGTACTGCCATTACAACAGTCTAGATGCTGACAGAAGCTCTCACCCAGGACTCCTTTTTATAAGAGAGCTTACCCTGAAAATAATTCTGCATTTCTGATGTGGGATTCTAGTTCTCCATTTCCTGCACAGAACATTCTGCATTTCCGATGATGGATTATGTTTCAAGTACGTGACTTTGAAAGACTATACAATATAAACTATAAGGCCAATATAAATGAAACTTAAAACATTGATTAAATATATAAAAACTAGTTGAAAACAAAAAGAATTTCATAAAAAATGATGATAAAAAATAATTTATAAGATTTCAAAACCACTTACTTGAAACTTAAGAAGTTTCAAGTACGTGATTTTGAAAGCTTATAAAATATAAATTATAAGACCAATATAAATGAAACTTAATACATGGAATAAACATAAAACAAATAGTCGAAAATAAAAAGAATTTCCTAAAAAATATTGATGAAAAATAATTTATAAGCTTTCCAAACGACCAACTTGAAACTTAAAAATGTTTCAAGCACGTGGCTTTGAAAGCCTATAAAATATAAACTATAAGACCAATGTAAGTGAAACCTAAAACAAGGATTAAGCATATAACAAATAGTCGAAAATAAAAATAATTTCGTAAAAAATGGTTTTGAAAAATAATTTATAAGCTTTCAAAACCACCTACTTGAAACATAAAAATGATTAAAATATGTGGTTTTGAAAGACTAAAATATAAACTATAAGACCGATATAATTTAAAGTTAAAACATGGATTAAACATATAATAATTTATTTAATTATTTAATTAATATTATTAATAATTAATTATATAATAATTAATTAGTTAAGTAGAAATTATTAATAATTAATTATATAATAATTAACCAATTAATTAGTAATATAATTATTCAGTATATAATAGTTAATTAGTTAATTAGTAATATAATTATAAATTATATTTATCCATTATAATTAATAATTAGTAATTATTCAAAATTATTATATAATAATTAATTAGTTAATTGGTAATATAATAAACTATATAATAAATAATTAGTCAATTAATTAGTTAGTTAATTAGTAATTATTAATAATAAACTATATAATAAATAATTAGTTAATTACTAATATAATTATTAAATTAGTAATATAATTATTAACTATTTAATAATTAATTAGTTACTTAGAAATATAATTAGTAATTATATAATAATTAATTAGTTGATTAGTAATATAATTATTAACTATATAATTTGTAATTTGTTAATTAGTGTTTATTAATCATTGATTATATAATAACTAATTAGTTAATTAGTAATATAATTATTAATTATATAATAGTTAATTAGTTAATTTTTTGAGAAAGATAGAGTCGAGACCCTTTTCATAATTTGTTAATTAGTAATATAATTATAAATTATAATTATTCATTATATTTATTAATTAGTATTTATTAAAAATTATTATATAATAATTAATTAGTTAATTGGTAATTTAATTATTAATTATATAATAGTTAATTAGTTAATTAATAATATAATTATTCATTATAATTAATAATTAGTAATTATTAAAAATTATTATACAATAATTAAGTAGTTAATTAGTAATATAATTATTCATTATAATTATTCATTATAACTATTAATTATTAATTATTAATTATTAATTATTAATTATATAATACTTAATTAGTAATATAATGATTAATTATATAATTATTAACTATATAATAAATAATTATTTAATTACTAATATCATTATTAATTATATAATAATTAATTAGTTAATTATAAATATGATAATTATTTATAATAAGTAATTATAATTATTAATTAGTAATTACTAATAATTAATTATGTAAAAATTAACTAGTTAATTAGTAATATTATTATTAATTATATAATAATTAAATAGTAAATTTGTAATATGTTTTTTAATTACAATTATTCATTATAATTATTAATTAGTAATTAGTAATATAATTATTAATTATAATTATTCATTATAATTATTAATTAGTAATTATTAATAATTAATTATATAAAAATTAGTTAGTTAATTTGTAATATTATTATTAATTATATAATAATAAATTACCAAAATAGTAATATAATTTTTAATTACATTTCTTCATTATAATTATTAATTATTAATTTGTAATTAGTAATTAGTAATTCTTAATTATTAATTAGTTAATTATTAATAGAAATATTAATTATAATTATTAATTATAATTATTATTTAGTAATTATTAACAATTAATTATATAATAGTTAGTTAGTTCATTAGTTATATAATTATTAATTATATAACAATTAATTATTAAATTAGTAATATAATTTTTAATTACATTTATTCATTATAATTATTAATTATTAATGATTAATGATTAATTATTAATTAGTAATATAAATAATAATTATAAATAATAATTATAAATAATAATTATTACTTATTAATTATTAATTATTACTTATTAATTATTACTTGTACAGTAATTATTTAGTTAATTATTAATATAACTATTAATTATATAATAATTAATCAGTTAATTAGTAATATAATTATTAGTTATATAATAGTTAATTAGTTAATTGGTAATATTATTATTAAATATAATTATTATAATTTTTAATTAGTAATTATTAACAATTAAATATGTCATAATTAATTAGTTAATTAGTAATATTACCATTAATTATATAATAATTAATTAGTAATATAATTATTACATATATAAAAATTATTTAGTTAATTAGAAATATAATTAATAATTATAACTAATTAATTAGTAATTAGTAATTATTAATTATTAATTAGTTAACTAGTAATATAAATATTAATTATAATTATTCATTATGGTTAGTAATTAGTAATTGTTAATTATTAATAAGTAATTATTAATTATTAATTAGTTAATTAGTAATATAAATATTAATTATAACTATTCATTAAATTATTAGTTATTAATTATTAATTATTTATTATTACTCAGTAATTATTACTTATATAATAATTATTTAGTTAATTATTAATATAACTCTTAATTATATAATAATTAATTAATTAATTAGTAATATAATTATAATCTTTCAAAGTCACGTACTTGAAACATTTTTAAGTTTCAAGTAGGCGGTTTTGAAAGCTTATAAATTATTTTTCATTAACATTTTTTTGGAAATTACTTTTGTTTTCAACTATTTCTTATATGTTTAATCAATATTTAACGTTTCATTTATATTGGTCTTCTATTTTATGTTTTATGGACTTTCTAATTCACGTACTTGAAAAATTTTAAGTTTCAAGTAGGTGGTTTTGAAAGCTTATAATTTTTTTTCATCAACAATTTTTTAGAAATTCCTTTTGTTTTCTACTATTTATTATATGTTTAATCAATATTTAAAGTTTCAATTATATTCGTTTTATAGTTTATATTTTATAGTGTTTCAAATTCACGTACTTGAAACATTTTTAAGTTTCAAGTAGGCGGTTTTGAAAGGTTATATATTATTTTTCGTCAACATTTTTGAGGAAATTCTTTTTGTTTTAAACTATTTATTATATGTTTAATCAATGTTTAAAATTTCATTTATATTGGCCTTATAGTTTATATTTTATTGTATTTCAAAGTTACGTACTTGAAACAGAATCTCACATCGGAAATGCAGAATGTATTGCGTATGAAAGGGAGAACCTGAATCCCACATCGAAAATGCAGAATGATTTTCAGGGCAAGCCCTCTTATTAAAAGGAGGTCTGGGTAAGAGTATCTGTCAGAATCCAGGCTGCTGTAATGGCTGTAGCGCTGGATCTTTAATAGTATAGAAATTCTACTGAATTTTTTTGTTTTGTTTTTATATATATATATATATATATAATTTAGGGGAAAGGCGGCATCATAGATGTCGCCTTTCACCCGCAGTGCAAAGACGGCATCGCAGATGCTGCCTTGCACCCGAAATGCAAAGGCGGCATCCAGGATGCCGCCTTTCGGGTGCATTTTAAAAAATATTTTTTCCCTAACCATGTTCTTGAAATTTTATTTTAAAAAAACGTAAAAAAAAAATAACTCGGCATGGGGCCACTTTTTTGGCGCCAGGAGCGGTGGGCCATCCGTTAATCGACATCGACAATTTTTCCAAGCAGTGAGTTATTCACACCTTCTTGATGATATATGTGGTTTTCTTGGGATTTTTTTGTGATGTTTTTTTTTCTTTAGCTGGCGAGGATGGCTGGCGATGGTGACACTGTGCGGAGAGTTGGGGCCCAGGTGGAGGCAACGACGGAGGCCAAACGGCGGGGAGCAGCGGTCTTGGGATCCTGGAGAATCTAGTGTGGGATGGGGTGTTGTGTGGGGGCTTCGGTCTCATGTTGAGAAGATGGGAGACAACAGCGAGAACAAGGGGCACATGCATGCGACGCTTCTGTTGGGAGTTTCAGGCGTTCTAGTGTGGGGATCCGAGATAAAGACCTCAAGAAACAATTTTTCGTGGTGGTTTTGCTGCGGTGAAGGACCAACGATGAGGTGGGTGGCTGACTGGCATCTTCTGGCAGGTTGTGGGGTGAAGATCGGTGGGAATCATGTGACGTAGTGCCAACGATTACATTGGAATGTGGGGCAACATCATGATCGTTGACCATGGATTACGACACTGGTACAACTGGTAATGGCTGGATGGAGATAGGAGCACTACCACGTTGATGGAGGTCTGATCTAGGCATGGGCTGCGTCAAAGATATTGAACATGAAGGCTAACTTCAGGATGTGGATGGGGATTAGGCACAATTTTTGGGAGTTGCCAGGCTATGGCAGCTCGTTTGGTGAAGACTTGTTTTCAGGATGGGATTCTGGATGATTTTGTGGGCCACCGACCATGTTTTGTTTTGGGGATTATTGGGTCTTTCTTTATTGGGCCTATTGTTTACTGTTTTTGGTTTGGGGTATTTGATGTACCCCTTTGTTTTTTCTTGTATGTTTCTTTTCATTTTTAATAAATTTTGGATACCATGGGATAAAAACCATGGTTTGTACCATTTTGGTATATTTATTATACTTACAATTTTATAAATATATTCAAAATGTTTAGGAGAAAGGAAAACCTACCCCTAAACAAAATATCCAAAAAATAAAGATAATAAAGGAATGGGGATGGATGCGGTCAAACAAAGAGAAAATCCCTCATCTATAATATAAAACTACAAATGAAGAGAGTCAGTACCATCCATGTATCATTATTAGAGATAACATCATCTCATTCCCACTCTGATTATGAATTCCTCTGATTAAAGAGGACATAGTACTTCCCCCTGAGCATTTGCTACTCCATAGTGAGTTGGCTCATAGAACAGCCACACCCTCGTGTTGTAGCACAATCATCAAGACCACGCCTTTGAACACAATATTTTGGATAGAGACCTCATTTCCAAGACTTGGGATGCAGCCATGCCCCTTAACTTTCATCCCTCCCCAATTTATGCACTGGATTTCAGTTATGTGCTTCCAAGTTTGATCATGTTATCCCACACCACTAGAGTCAGATCTGTGCTGCTGGAGTCTTCTCGCTACCACACCTCTAGAGTATATTCTATTTCACTAGGTTTACTATTGATGGTATGTGCTTTCAAAGTCAATTTTTCTCACACTACAACTATTCTACCACTGGAGTCACATTTTTCTCATGCTGCCGATGGTCCAAGCCACTAGAGTCAGGTTTTTCTCACACTGCCGCTGGGCCACGCCATTGGACCACATTGTTGGGGTGTTTCACTGTCACCATATGCCGCTTGAGTTGCAGCTCCTTTTTGCTGGATGTTATTAGTGAGATTGGAGTTTGAAGCTATTACCTTCCTCTCTCAAGTTAGATTAAATTTACATAGGTGTTTAGTGGAGTCTCCGTCCATCCCTGGTTCTTCAGCTACCGATCTCCTATTAGATCTGAAGCACTTTGAATCACACATGTAGATGTTGTATCCCACAAGGCTAATGTTTTCTCTATTTTACTTCCATTGATGGTAGCTATGGCACCTGCAGTGGCCCTTGGGGTTCACTTGGCTGGCTTTAGAGCATCCGGGCTGCCTGCTCAGCCTTCTAATGGCATTGATCCACAACTAGAGAAGGCTTCTATTCTGATTTTGAATGGTGTTGATGTACGTGGTCATTCCCTTTTTATATTCAAGGGATCTATTGATTACTATTTTTGTAGACGAGGTAAGGTGGTTTATTTAAAGGTGGATCCTATTTCGGTCTCTCATCGATTGAAATTAGGTGACTTTTCTGTCATTGGTCGTTTGATTTTTCTACAAGGGCTCGAATCCATGGAATATTATGGATCTTGAAAAATGCCTATAAGATATTTGGGGTTTCTATAATTAGAAATACGTATCATTGGGTCTCGAGTATTATCATTTTGTTTTCTCCTATGAATAATGAACGACCAACGACTGGGGGTTTAGATCGATCTCCCTCAAACCTGGACTGATTCACATACATGAATGAGATATAACTTTCAATACTTTGGAGGTAAGTAATTCTACTTTATTTCTTTGGATCAAAGTTTCTGGTTTAAATTGGCTTCTTTAGAAACCTAAAATACTTTATGATATTTCTTTGACCATTGGGATCCCTATTAAAATGGACTATGAAACTGAATTGGATATATTTGTACATTTCATATTATTTTTGGTTGAATTGGATCTTTTTTATACTTTGGTGAAGAAAATTGTTCTTTCAACAAATGTTGAGGATCTCAATATTGAAATTAAGTATGAAAATGTACCTCGAATTTGATAGATTTGCAAAATCATTGGTCATGATGTTCCCAGTTGTAAGAGATCAAGCATATGTTTGTTCTGCAACAATCACAAACATGAGGAAAAAATGTGTTTCAAAAAACCAAACAAAGAAAACCCACTCCTCAAGGTGGATTGGAAATTGATTTGGGATCAGCTGGTGATAATGTGATGGGAGGTAATACTCCAATAATTTTTTATAAGTAGAATGTGAATGGTGGCAACGCAGAGCAGCTGATGGAGACTTCTGGTAGTGCAGGGGTTGGACAACATGACTTTGGACAACCAAGGAGTTACCCTCTTGATATGCTTACAGGTCATGCTAATGCTCAACCAGACTCTTCTATATTGAATATAGAAGCTAAAAATTCTAAGAAGTTAGATATCAATACTGTTGTAGGGAATGAGCCTGGCTCTTCAACTTTATATGAGAAGATTATGCATTCTATAGGTGATGGTGATCTTATTGGACTAGTGGAGAAAGGGGTGACAAACCACTTATAGTGAACTGGTAAAAAGAAACTATGACCAGATATTATTGTAGGGAATAAGAATAATATAGGGGAGGAAAGTCAATTTTCTCAAAAATTCAGGATTGATTCACCTGTCATGGATAGAATGGATCTGATTGAACATGATAAAGGGGTGAAATTTGTGGTCGATTATGTTTCAAGAGTCATTAATGACTCTATAGAGTAGCCTATCACTATTTATAAGAGGGATTAACTGGAAGGGAGTTGAAAGAAACCTAAGATATGGAAGCGGTGTTGGCATCTAAGAAACCTTGGACGAAGTTGTGGAAGATATGGCTGGACTGTCAGGCGTGGTTGGTCTACCAAGTCTTCTCCCAAGGAACTCACTCCGGAGTAGGTGAAACTGAGGGAAAAGTACTCTATGTTTGTCAATCAGAAGAACATGTAGTCAAAATGGGAATCTGCTGATGATGACTCTGATGATTCTAGGGATGGTCCTGGTTCTGTACAGTTGTAGTTTTCTCTTCTAAATGAGGAATTGTCCTTTGTTTACCATATCCTTTCTCTTTTTCATGTAGTATCTTTTATTTTTCAATAAACTTTGGTAGTAGTAGGTTCTCCCATCTCCTGGACCTTTTTGGTATAATTAAATAAATATATTTATAAATATAAACAAATATTTGTAAGTAAATGAAAATATTTATAATTATAATTGTAAATAAATATAGATATATTTAAATATTTAAATAATTATATTAAATATATTAATTATATATATTTATAAAATTATAAGTATAATAAATAAAATTAGTATAATTTTATAATTATTTAAATAAATAATTATATATATTAATAATTATAAATATAAATAAATATATGTTTATTTAAAGAGTTATAAAATTATAATAAATATAATAAATAAAGTTATTATAATTTTATAATTATTTAAATAAATATATTTAAATTTATAGTTATAAATATAAACAAATATATATTTTATAATGATTTATAATACATATTTAATAGATGATGGATGGGAGTGAGGAACATGGTGATCATTTTGGGGGTGATGGCGATCATCCTGGTAAAGTAGGGATTCTGGGGTTCATGCTGGTGAAGGAGCCAAAATCTATAGTAAGGATTGTGGACATCAGTGAATCAAGGGATCGTGTTGGCATTACAGGGAAGGTGGAAGTTGTTCCCATTGGTGATCAAGTAGGACCAGGTGTAGAGTTTCCTATAGAGTCTTTAGATCTGCTGGTTCAGATTCATTCGGACTGCGGATTGGGCTTCACAAATGCTGATCGTGTCAGTGCAGGGAAGCCCTTGGTCGTTCCTGTCAGCGAACAAGCAAGATCATGTATGGTTCTGCCTATGTATTTGGATATTTTGTCTCAAACAAATTTGGTGCAACACCCTAATATTTTTAAGAGAGATATATTTTTAATTTATTTTATGTCCAGTGTTGTACGCTACACCAAGATAAGCTTGCGCTATACGCAACATTGGCTTAGCTTGTGGTATATGCAACACTATTCTTGGATTGTGTTACACACAATTTCAAGTTATTTTGATAGAATTCATTTCACGTTAGATCCAGTTTAAATGAAATACTAAATATTATTATGTTACCATATAACCAAGTCGTTATAATGGTGGGTATGACCAATATTAACTTTTTTCTGGAAAACTATTTAAATGCAAATAAGTGAGATTATAAAATAACAAAATCAAATTGGAAGGATTTTATTAATGAAATATATATAATAAATTCAATATAATTCTTAAAATTTATTTTATATATTTTCTAGATGATATACGAACGAATTCCATTTATCAAATAAAAGAAGTATTTTTCAAAAAATGAAGTTTTTCCGCCTTTTGATGGAACACCCATTTTAAATCTAGTTTTTACAATTTTATATATTCTATTCAACAACATGAACATGTTATTTGGAAGAGTGATATAAAAAATTTACATTGAATGAGTTTTTGATATTTTTCTGATAACTTTCATGTTTTGATGAATAGTAAAAATATACTAAATTTTAATTGAAAACAACTTTATTTCATCGAAATAATTTATGTGGATAAATTATATTATTAAATGGTTTTAAAGTAAAAATAAAATATATTTTTTTATCATTTAATATAATTTTGTTCATAGGAATTAATTTTATCATGAATTTTTATGTAAAAACATTTCAATCTTTTGCAACGTTTCAACTTTTAAAAACTTATTTTACATTTCAAAAATGGGATTAATTTTAAATTAATTAATAAAAATTATATATTGTGAATTTTAAAAAAATGATTCAATATTTGGAATTATTAGGTCTAAATTATGTAAATATCATTCTTTTATTTTTGGGCATTATGAATAATAACTTCAATAAATTTTTATTAATATAGTAAAAGGGTAAATCAGGTAATTAAGAGTAAATATAATATTATAAAATTACCTTAAAACATGTCCTAATATTATTGGATGAGTAATTTTAGACGTAAACCATCATTGGGTAGATATTATACCATTTTAAATCTACTTGGATGAGATTATGATATTTAATATATTTTATTTAAATAAAAGTTAAATATGACTTACTCAAATTTTAATAACTAAATCATTTTTAAAAGAAGGTTATATAGAAGCTAAATTATACTATAAATACTAATTTTAGAGATAATTTTTTTATTTATCATGGTGATTTATTTTTAATTTTTAGGAAATAAATAATTATTTTAAAGTCATATACATTAATGATGTAGAAATTATTTAACTGATGGAAAATCTATAAAATAATTTTTATTAAAATGATAATAACCATTAAAAGATCAAAACAATTGACCAATTATTATTTTTCAAGTATATATAGACCATAATCAACCAAGAGTTAAGTTATTGGCTCTTTGTAGCCATATGGATAAGATTATGAAAATTATAAAATTTTATTTAAAGTGACGTTAAAGTTGTCACATTCATGTTTTAATAAATATAACATTTTTAATGTGGAATTTTCTTGAAGATATATTCGACTTTAAGTATTCTTATAAAATCAAGAGGATTTAACTTCATCATAGTTAATTATTTTTAATTTTTACCCAATAAATAAATATATTAAATAATTACACAAAACTAATGTAATAATTATTTTATTAATAGAAATATCAAATTAATGTTATTAAAAATACTAAAATAAACAAAATTTGGGATAATTAATATATCCAAAAAAATTAAAGATTACCTGGACCCCATAGAGATATAATAAAATATTTGTCTCAAGGTTAACATCTTATCTTTACTTTTTAAAAATCTATTAAATGAATAGTATCAAAAATGACACTATAGATATTTTATCAAAATAATATGTTATTAAATTATTTAAAAATCATAAAATATTTTAATATTTTAAAATAATTATTGTTTACTATAAAATATTCTATATTGTTCATTTATGGTCTAATTGACCTCAAATAAGTAAAAATTATACTGTTTTAATATTGAATAATTTTTTTATCTTAGTTAAAATTAAAAGTGAATAATTCAGGGTAAACAAAATGATATGGTTTAAAATGAAATAAAAACATGTATAAAAATAATTGGTTTATGTGATTACAACCTAATATCACATCATCTTATAAATAAGTAAAATTTTTAGGTTCTTTTATGTGGTTTGATTTTATTATAAATTAATATTTTTGGAGTTTCCAAAAGTACCCCCACCTCAATAATAAAAGGACACATTCTCCCTCACATCATAAATTCACTTTAATCCTTCAACATTGGACATAACCTACCCTTTTCCATTATATACTTCCCTAGTTACATTATAGAGGTTATGGTCTTCTCGAAAGACCAACTCTAGTATCTTTAAGAATAGATCTAGAAGGAGAACATCGAAGAAGAGGTAATCTCCTGTAACGATTCTTTCAAACTTCTTTCTTCCTATCCTTCCTCTTAATGAGTTGTTTCCATTATAAAGTAATAAATCCACTATCAATTATATACTTATATGTTATTATAATTATGGAACAACCATATTCAACCTTCTATCCATCCTACAAAAAATGAAATCACCACGCTTGTGTATGTACGACTTACCATCTCCATGTTGTGGTGTAATATGTTTTTTACCATTATCTTAATTGGATGAGTATAATGATGGAAATAATTAGTATACATGATTATTATAAAATGATATAGATTCTGGAACAAAATATACACCATCCACTTCCATATTATTTCACAATAATGGGAATGATATTATTTCTTGTGCATACGTATGACCTACCATGTCCACGATACGATGTGATTAATTCAACATGATATCCATTAAATAATGATTATATAAATTTATTTAATGAAAAAATATGATATAAATTATATTAATATCATTATGGAAATGATATAAATACAATATAAGTAGAGTAACATGAACTTATCGGAAGAAACATGCGTAATAAAATAAAGCAGTTAATACCTGATGGATGAGAAATAATGTTATTAAAAAATGAGTAATAATATCATCATTTATGATATTATAAAAAGTGAATATGATTCTGGAATAAGTTAATAACATTATTTAAACCCTTATTTAGGAGGTTCAGACATGTACGAAGGAACCCAGACATAAGGTAAGGGATAATTTCACAATCTCATTTTTATCTCAGATTTTTTATACATAAGTATTTACTAGGATATATTTATCATACATGTTTTATACATACATATTATAAAATATTATTCATATTATTTTACTGTTTTTTAAATTCAATTTTACCCATTGGTGATTTTTTACAAAATAGTATGAAAGGAATAGTTTTTTATTTTCAATATAAGGTACTTTTTGAATTTATCACAAAAGTACGAGAAGAATGTTTTCTTTTAAATTATACAACATGAACAGATTTTTACTCTTTCAAAATGCCTTATTTATATGATGGTTACTTTATTAATATTTCAATTTTATTTTCAAATAAATTATTTTCTTTTAAAATTATGTGGAATTTTGAGAAAAGAAAACATTTTTAAAGAAGAAATAATATTTTCCTAAAAAATTAATTTCAAGTGTTTTATCAAAATTATTTTCCATATAAGATGAAACTCTTTAAATAGAGTTATGTTTTTATCCATATTATCACTATGATTTTATTGTTTTTATGATGGAATGATATTTATGAAATCCATTTGTTTTTTATGGATTAAAATATAATAATGTTTAAGAAACCCATTTTATTCCTTGGGTTATGCTATGATGAATGATTTATGTTTTTATGGAACACGTAATAATGATTTAATTATGATATGGTTGGGACCTATATATCCCACTAATGTATTAGGAAAATATTTTTATCTAATGAGATAGACAGGACTAGAACAAAAAGTAAATCTGGTTTAGTAATACCGGGCTGGAATGAAGAGAGAACTCGGTTTAGTAAAGGACATTTTCCACTATGATGGTCTTGGAAAAAAACTTGACTAATATGAAATGATTTTATATAATTATATGTATGCTAAAAAATTTCATGTCTTATATTATGAATTTTGGAATTAGGTTCATTGATTCTTATCAAACTTTATGACTTATCCCATGGAATGATATCGTGATCTTTCATATACATGATAATATTTTCAAATGTTATGTTCATATGTCTTAATATTATGATATGATTGATATCTTCCATGTTTTCCCTTAATAAGAATATAATCTCACCCTTTCTTATGTTTCTTTTCCCCATGTTGTGAAGAATTGTATTAAGTAAGATATGTCAAAAAGATGCCTAGTTATGAAGGAATAAGCGGGAGATAATGAAAATGTATTATGAACCATTTGTTTAGGTTTCCCAGTTTCTAAAGACACTATACCTATACAGTCCTCTCATGGATTTGTATATTTTTTAATGAATATTATTTAAATTTAAAGTAATATCTATGTATGTAAATTATGGGTCATTATGTTTAGGATATGGATCAGGCATCAGACTCATGGAGGGTAATCCTACTGGCGATGAAGGGAAGCCCTTGGGTGCCAGATTGAATCACTTATGTAAGGGATTATCATTTGTGGAAGCCCTAAATAAAGGGGGAGGATTCGGTTGATGATATCTCACATGTCATTCTTGAGTCTTGATTTTCTAGATCTAATAATGGAGGTTTCATGGTCATTGGAAAACCTAATGTCTCAAGGAGTAAATGGATGCCTATAAGTTTTCTCTTATATGGAGATTAATTATTAAAAAGTGTGATAAGCCTATTAGCACTGATGTGGTGAAGTATCAACTATCTTAAATTTGGGGTTATTCCAATTAGTGAATTATTACCATTAGTTGAGGTAATTTCCATCCTATTTTATCTCATACAGATGATCGATTATATTCTTGTTGATATTTTTTTTATGTGCTTAATCCTAGGGGTTTTCACCATTTTTCTTGGGATTTGAATTTTAATACACATTAAGAGAAACAAACAACTATACAGATCTGTATAAGAATCAATGTTCTCAGTTGGGTACTTTGGAATCTTGTTATTCTTAATGATCTTTTTTCCTGTATTGTGCTCCCATTAAGATGGACACAAACATGATTTAGGGGAATTTTAAGTATTTTTATAGGGTTCTTGTGGTTTCTAAATTGCTCAATCCTTTCCCTTATTCTACCAATTTTGTGGAAAATAGTGTTAAAATTGAGGTACAATTTGAATATGAATTTATTCCATTATTCTGTAACTTCTATAGGATTGTGGGGCATGAAGTATCCAATTAAAGGAATGTCTAAAATATTCAAATCAAGAATGTAGGTATCTAATAGCCTATTGGTAAGAATCATCCTACCAATTCATGTGCAAGGAAAGAGGTAGAAAGTGATGTTTACCTAAAAGGGAAGAGGAATGAAACACAAACACCAACCTAGAAATCATTGGAAGCAATCCCTACGTATCCTCCTAGTATGGATGAGGGATTGATTTAATATGTTTTTGTTGATGTACGTCAACCTCCAAGGAAGACTAACATTCAAGAGGCTGATGATGGCATAATATCTTTTAAAGATGACCTTATTAGAAGTGGTTCCAAGCGTGAAGGCACAAAATTTTCTATTGATAAGGATGATTTTTAATTGGTTTCATATAATAAATCTATTCAGTTTGTGTCTCCATCCATGATTGGGAAAATGTTCTTGACATGGTTGGGAGAGATTCAGCTAGAACTGACATTCATGGGAATGTTACTCCTTTATAGATTGACCCTTGTGGGACGAATGTGATTGTTGAAGCTATTTTTGAGGTGAACATGAGCATTGAAAGAGATAATGATGTTATGGGGGGTGGGAGTGTTCCATCAGTGGTGGATAATCTAGATGTTGAGAGGGATGAACTTGATGGATCTTTGTATAAAAAATCATGGAGATGGGGAAGACATCCAAAAGGTCATGGTAGAGGATGTGGAAAAGATGAGTGGGTTACTGCATGAGGATGTCGTCAAAATGTGAACACCATGTCTTCTTCCAGGGAATTGATGAGCAGACTCACATTGGAGTAATAAAATATCAAAGAGAAGTAGTATGTGTTCTTCAATCAGAAGAACACATGGTCAGAGTGGGAATCTTCTAATGATGATGATGGCTCTGATCTTGATGGGAATGATCATGTTCTTTATTTGTAGTTTTCTTTATGGATGAGGGAATGTATCTTTGTTTGACCCCATCCATACTTATTTTTCTCTGTCATATTTACTTTTTTAATAAATTTTTTAGGAGTAGGTTCACCTATCTCCTAAAACTTTTAAGTATAATAAATATATTAATTATATATATTAATTATATATAATTATAAATATAATAAATATATTTATA
Source organism: Viscum album (assembly GCA_963277665.1). NCBI lineage: Eukaryota > Viridiplantae > Streptophyta > Magnoliopsida > Santalales > Viscaceae > Viscum > Viscum album. The sequence continues at coordinate 1,087,000,975 of OY728145.1, forward strand.
ATAATTTTATAATTATATATAAATAAATATTTATTTATAATATTTCTAATTTTATAAATATATATATTTATATAAACATATTTATTATATTTATAAATATAAATAAATATATATTTATTACATATATAATTTGATAAATATATATATAATATAAATAAATTATTTACATTATATCTTTATCAGTGCTAAAAAATAACTGATAAACTTTGTCTTTATAAGTTCTATAATTTTAGCGCTGATAAATACACCATTTATGAGTGCTTTTTAGCACCGATAAAGGCGTATCTTTATCAGCACTAAAAAATCCTTAATAAAGGTAGGTTTTATCAGAAAATTATATTTTATAATTGATTAAAGAAACCTTTATCAATGATTTTTTAAAATATATGATAAAATTATTCTCCCAATGTTATAAAAATAACCCTCAAAGTTTCATTCTATTACACCTTCAAAGCTTTCGCAGAACAATCCACCTGCCCTACCACCGTCTCTTCCTACCCACCAACCTCTCTCCCTACACCACCTTCTCCTTCTCCTTCAATGTATTCATTTTTGTTACTCCCTAAATTGTCTCCATCTCTCTCACTGCTGTCACTCCCTACACTGCCACTGTCCCTCCCTACTGGCATCGCCCATTGCCGGTGTTTCACCCTACCTTCGTCACTCCATGTTATCGTCGCTCCATACTGCCGCCACTCCTTGAAAGGTAATATACTTTGATATATCATCACTCACTATCACCTTAATTTCATGTTTCTTTCAGCTCACTTTTATTTAGGTTTTTTTGATGATTTTCATCAGATCAGGTAGTAAATCATCCCAGTAAATGGGGGTTTTTCTAAACTTGTGTAAATAAGAAACTGAGATGATATATGTATGCAGTTGAACATTGTTTTGAATAATTTATGTTGTTTTCTTGTTTCAAAATCTTTTTTCATAAAATAAATTAAATTTATGAACAATAATTTTTGGTTTTTAGGTCTTCTGCCTAAAATGGTTCCAGGAGTTTGTCTTAGACCTCTTATAGGTGTTTGGTTGTGGTTTCGATGTGCTAGGAGCACCCGATGAGTTTTCAGAATTTGGTGTGTTTGGATTAATTATGAAATTAATTAATATTTAAATCATAATATGATAGTATGTTATGGTTTATTTCTATTAAGTGAAACCCCATTCCCAATGCGGTCGATCATCAAATTTTTTAAACCTCTACATATCACTTTTTTGATATGAATATCCAACACTCACACCCTACGCATCTGTAATATTCTAATGTGGATGTCAAACTCCTTTACGATCATGCATGTCCTATATGACTGCCTGTTTTACACATGCCCATCTTTTTAAAAATGAATTTATCTAATGTTTCCTATAAATACCCTATACACACCTTAAAATAAAAATAAGAGAGAATGAGAGGGTTATATTCCGTTTGAGTATAAAAACCATATCACCCCCACTGGGATATATTCCCTCTAAAACTCAAACTCATATCTTCATTGGGGCATACCCCCAAACAAACACAACATAATAACTCATAACTGTACTGGGCTATACTCCCCATGAGTCATACCCTTACTTGACTATTCCAAAAATGAAACTAAATTAAACTCGAAGATCCATATTCAATTTTATCATATTCCTATGAATAAGTAACTCTAGTTTTTAAAGAATTTATATAGCTTTATCTTGGGTGGAACCAAAATGTAGAGAAGTAATTTATTAAAGGAATACATTGAAAGTAGTTCTGTTGTAGATAATATTTATTCTTATTCTATATTCTAATGACTTTCCTTAGTATTCCTTTTAGATTTTACATCAATCAAGTACATCATACATTTTTATTCAACCAATTTTAATTTTAATTCTATATAACATTTATTAGAGGTGATGAAGAAATGATAATTTTCTTGTTCACCTACATGATTCACCTTTTTCATCAAGAAAAAATGGACTTTCTCCTCTATAATTTTAAAAAACAACTATCATTGATTAAAATTATTGAATAACTTCCCAATGGATATGAAATTTCATCTGATGATTATTAGTACTTATAATTCTTCTACAATTTCTAGAATGATAATATCAAATGGAATGATTAATTTCACTACAAGCACCAAGACATCATCCTAAATTCCAATGCTGTACACAATGGACTATTCCAATAGTTAAATAATAACATCTATTGTATTTGTATTACTTTTCTTGAAAACATTTAGCATCATTGGTTGGATAGACCCTATAAATTAAAAAGGTAATTCTAGATTGTTGAAGATATGATATTTCCTAGAATATAAAAGCTACATGGATCTTGAAGTTTTAGTGGAATATTTCATTGAACAATAACTGAGGAATCCTCTCTTAGAAAAATAAACCCTATATCTTCTAATTTATTTTTATTATAAATGAGTTCCTTAAGGAACATGGAACATAAAGACCTAGTTTTATGGGAAATTTGAGGGTATGTATAGGTTTATTAGTGAAAACCTAGTTTCCTTATCTCGATTTCAAGTCCATTTATTAATACTACTTAGTGACAATGTTTATGAAACTAGAATCCATTTTAGGATCATTTAGGGTTTTTATCTCTCTACTTATCTTGTATCTCCTACTATTTATATTATTATTTGGAACATATTTTCTTATCGTTTTCCCCATGTTCTGTTACTTAACATAGTATTTATTGACCATGTGCTTTATTCATTCTCTATATGGTTTTATTTTTAGATTTTTTGAAAATAGATTGTGAAAGTTTTTAAAGAAGGAAAAATTAAAGAATGATTTTGAAGTGTTTTAAAACTATTTTAATAACAATTTTGAAAATTGTTCTCAAATGAAAAAATTTATAATGGTTTTTATTTGAAATTACAAGAATGTGTGAGTTTTAAAAATGGGGTTTTAGGCCACCATGTATAGTTTTATGGAAATGATTGGGTTTCAGACATGTTTTTGAAAACTGTATGATAGTTGGAAACCACTTTGAGTTTTGAAATATATATTTCAAAAAATGGGTGTTTATGAAATAGTTTAAAGTGAGAAATTAAAAATGCAATTTTAACAATAGGTATTGGTTGAATAAAAATATTTTCCAAGTGATTTTTTTCATTTAATGAAAATATTAGAAAAAGGGTTTTAACTCACTTTTACGTGTTAATACTTATTTGGTAAAATTTTATAGAAAATTTTTATTTTTCTAATCTATTTAAAACTAGATTTTATAGAATGTAATAGGAAATTGATCTATTATATTTGGTAGGATGTGGTGAACTATAGACTTTTAGATCACACCTATATTTTATCGGTTCAGGTTTGTTCTTGCTTGTTTCGCTTCCTTTGGATCTCATGAGTGGAATATATAGTTAGACGATGACCCTAGTTGAACATCTTCTGTCTGTTTATTTTGTTAAATATTAATATTACCGAATCAAATAGGATATGTATGAATAAATAATGGATTAATTCTTATCAGATGATAAATGAGTTTGAAGCTGGAGTGAAAGAGTTTATCAAGTTTGAAAACTATCATGCATATGAATCTTCTCAAATCCTATGTCCATGTTTACGCTATTGTTATTCAAGATAAATTAGTCTAAAGGAGTTGTAATAACAATTGATCTATCATATAATATAAACAAATAATAAATGTTGTAATAAACATGGGGGAAAAGAGAATGTAGCTAGTGACTGGGATAACACTACATTTTATGGATCATCTGATATGATTACAAGTGTGGACAATGAAGAAGACTATATCAAGGATGTGATTACAGATGTGAATTATGATGAATATTATATTGGGGGAATGAAAATGATAGTTGAAGATGAACTTCGTGATTTCCCAAAATTTTATGAGAAGTTAAATAGTTGGGAGAGGACGCCATTATATGCTGGTTGCACTAAATATATAGCATTTTCATCCATACTAAAGCTATATAATTTTAAATTAGGCAATGGATAGAGTGATTCTAGTTTTATGAACCTAATTTCTCTTTTTAATGACATTCTCACAAAAAATAATGAGCTCCCAATCTGAACATACGATTCTAAATGAATGATATGCTTGATGGGTTTGATCTCTAAAAGAATACATGTCTGCCCAATTGAATGTATATTGTTTCTTAAGAACAAAAAACCACTTAATGAATTCCAAAAGTGTTGTTCTTATCGATACAATAAAGATTAATCTGGGCCTAAAAACATTTTATACTATTTTCCAATAATTCCAAGGTTAAGAAACCTATATGGGAGTGAGGATACTGTAGGGAAATTGATGTGGAACACAAATATAAGAAATAAATATTGGAATCTATGTCACATGGAAGACTCTACTCAGTGGAATATAATTGGTCATGAGTATCCTAAATTTGGAAACGAGTCGATAAACATTCATCTTGCATTATCTATATATGGAGTGAATCCTTTTGGTTTTCAAAGAAACACTCACCGTACATGGATGATTATGTTGGTAAATTATAACCTTCCACCATGGTTATTCATGATATGAAAATAAATCATGTCATCTATGCTTATATTAGGACCAAATAAATTGAGTAATAATATTGATTTTTTGGCTCCATTGATTGAGGTTTTAAAATTATTGTGGGATTCAGGTGTTATGTTGTATGATGCATACAGAAATGAAGATTTCACATTAAGAGGCATGTTTTAAGGGATGATAAATGAATTTCCTACTTATGGAAAATTTTCTGGATATAGAATTAAAGGAACTCAAGGGTATCCCATTTGCGAAAAAGGTACACAGTCAATTAGGTTGAAACATTCATAAATAACCGTTTTTTTGGACATCATAGATTTCTACTCCAATGGCATAAGTACCGATCTTGGATGACATCATTCGATGAAAGTTCATAAGAATACACAACACTATATCCATTAAGATGTGATCAATCGTTTGATAAAGTAAAAGATGTGGACATTGCTTTTGGTAAACTATTTTAGAAAAACCTTATGAAAATCAGTTGAAAAATAAGATCATTTTTTTGAATTACCATACTAGAATTGTTAGTATGTCATAAATTTTCATGATGTTATTCATGTTGAAAAAAATATATGTGATAGTTTCATCGTCACATTTCTATATACACCCGAAAAAACAATGTATGAAATTAAGGCTAGGTTGGACATGGTTTACATGGAGATACAAAAAGAGTTGGGGCTAGTGAAGGGTTAAAAATGAAATTTTCGTACTCAAACTGCTTACACTATTTCCAAGTAGGAGAGATATTAGTTTTTCAACTTCTTTAATGACGTAAATGTTCTAGAGGGGTATTCTTATAATATTAAGAATATCATGTCAATGACCAATTTAAAGATAAAGGGTCTGAAATAACATGACTTTCTTTTTTTGTTGAAAGATTTAATTCTTATAGCTTTACATTTCATTTTTTCCATGAATGTACATCATACATTAACCATGATCTATTTTTTATTCAAATATATACATAAAAAAGTTATATACCCAATTAAATTGCTAACTATGGAAAGAAAAATTTCCATAATATTATGCGAATTGGAAATGTTATTCCCACAAAAATTCTTTGATATGTTGGTTCATTTGATGTTTTAATTGGTAATAGAGATTCAACTATGTGGTCTTATAAACTATATATGGATTCACCCCATTTAACGATATATAAAGATTTTGAAAGGGTATGTCAGAAATTGATGTTGTCCAAAAGATTTTATTACAGAGCGATATATTGTTGAGGAAGATTTGAATTCTATACTGAATACTTGTTCAGTGTGGAAAGCATTGGTCTACTAAAATCTCATCACACTAGGTAGCTTGTGAGTAAAGGAATTTCTAGAAGATATGTTTTCATAATCAATACTATAGATTGGGAGTAGGTGAACCTTTATGTTTTACATAATAGTTTGGAGGTTTCACAATATGTTGAAATCCATAAAGAAATTATTAGGCCTTTGAATACATTAAGGGATGACTGATGGATATCAAATACACATAATAAACAGTTTATAGGATAGTTTTAGAACAATATTTTTAATAAGATAGATGAAAATATGGATTCAATTTCAGAACGACTTTGATGGCTAGCTGAAGGACCAAGTTTATATGTATTATCTTACAATAGTTTTGTAATTAATGGTTATATGTTCTATAAAAATGAACATGATGAAGAAATTATGATACAAAATTGTTGTGTTAAACTTGTGGATGAAGCACTGCATATTTTGGGTAATAAAGATAGAAATCCAATTTATGTGAATATTTCATACTTTGGCATCATAAAACAAATATGGGAGTTGGATCATACAACATTCCAAGTAATGAATTTTCAATAAAAGTTGGTTAATAATAGGAGTGCTGTTAAAATAGATGAATTGAGATTCATGAAAGTTGATTTCAGTAAGTAAGGGTACAAAGGAGAACCATTTATAATGGTATCACAAGCAGTGCAAGTAATTTATATTCCAGATCCCATAAACCAAAAGTGGTCAATTATTATGTTATCGACAAAAACCACTGAATGGTCAGATGAAAATTCAGCTAAGTTTTACCCTTTCATTGGGAAGTCGCAATCATTTTGTAGTGGTCCCAATGTAGATGGTGTTTTTTTGTCAAAGGATACCACAACGAAAGGATTTGGATAGTTGATAGAGGATTAAAATCAATTCATCCTTAAAAAGGGATGTCAATAATCAGGTTTTATTTTTTGTAATATACATTATGTTACCTCATGTTATTATCTTTTCTCTAATGCATTTATATAATCAAAATTAAATGTTAAACCACTTCTATAAATAACGACTTATGCATATGATGGTGCTCCAAATCCTGAGGAACAATAAGTCTCTCAACCTACTATTGTTCGCAGTGCAAAGGAATGAAGGCCTTCTACATGTGATGGTTCTACCAATCCTAGGGAAAAACATTTTTCTCAACCTTTTGTTGCTCCTAGTGAAGAGGTACAATGCCAATCTTCATGTAAGAACCCAGACCTTCTTTTCAGTTATGTTTTTCCTTTCTGGTCGTTTTTGGGAAAAAGAGGAGAATCTGGAAATTTTCAAAGTAAATGTTGTGTACTTTATGAGTACACACCATGTACTTTGATGCCGCTCGAGGCCGTGTGCTGGCCATGTCTTGGCCACACACACGACCATGTAGGGGTGATGTGGAGGCCACTTAATGTGGAGTATGGAAAATCTTAGTACACGCCATGTACTCTAAAAGTACACGTCATGTACTTTTTTTTCGTTAAATGGACCGGGGTCACGTCTTAACCCCCAAAACATCTTCTTCTCCAGATTATTTGACCGAGAGAGAGGGTACGACCACAAATCTTCTCTGAGCCACCGATCTGTCACCGGTTATCTGAATCGAATGTCGTCTATTGTAATATAATCACAGCGGTGAGTTCTTGGTTCTTCTTTGGCCACGTTTCACGATTCTTTCTCTTATGATAATTATCTGAGGTTGAACATTTTATACATTTTTTCAGATCTACTCCATTCTAGACCGATTCATAGGCCGAGGTTCAATTATATCGAACTTCTAAGATTGAGGTTGGTGGTTTGTTTCCCTATGTTGAACATCATTGAGTTTTTGTGCAAAAGTGTCAGATTCCCATGTTTCGGGTATTTTGGGTTAGGGTTGTGTTCCTATTTTTTTATCTGCCTTGGATTTCTTATGTGCTATAGGCTGTTAGATGAATAATGATTTCTTGTTAGCATGTTTGAGGATCACCCCATGGGTGTTATCCCTTGTTTTGGCTGTTTATCACTATTTTTCTTAGGTTGCCTGTGAGGCAGACCTTGTTGCATCGATTGCCTACCTTGATATAATTGATTTCATGTATTGCCTACTGTTTATATGATTTTGATGCTTTGTAGCTATTATCCAAGTAGTTGTTGAACTTACATAGGGCTACTGATAGTCGATTACGCATGACTATACTGCTTAGGGATGTGTGAACCTGGTGTAGTAGACTAAAGAGGGAATTGACGATTAAGGGATCCCTAGAGAGTCTGTTATAAATTAGTATCATTCAAATGACCTATGGGAATTAGACTTTGTGCTTCCTCAGAGTGTCCTTAGTTACATATTGAGACCACATGGGGAATTAGATGTAAGTGCTTCCTTAGAGAGTCTATAGCTATCGTTACCAGACCGTAGGGGAATTGACGGTGAGAGCTTCCCAGAGTGTCTGTGCCTTGTATGATTACTTGACTAGAGGGGTCTGCCAGTATGAGCCACCCATAGAGTCAGTGTGAATATTGTTTGGTTGGTTGTGATGAGTCCACCTAGCCAAAGAACAAGCTTGGGTTTTGTACTTCTTGTTGTTTAGGTAGTCTGCTGAGATACCTGTTGTGTTACTTGCTATGACTTGGGAATATTGAGATGATGCTAGGTTCCTTGGTGGATAATTAAATGATTGAATTAAATTAATAAATTAATGTGAATGGAGATTCGTAGGATTTTTTAATTTAGTGTATTCCTATTTCTCTGCTGCATTTATTTCCATTACTTTTGCTATATTTCTCACTGACAGTAGGGAACAGATCTTGTGGTGGTTGCCTACTGGTATTAGTCTCACACCCTATTTGGGTCCTGCTTTTCAGCCCAAATATGTTATATGGTTGCAGGTTTGGATATGGATTGTGTCCCTTCTACTTCAGGTACATGATTGCTGGTTGGAGATGGAGAGCACATGACTGAGCTTAGGCTTGTGATGCTGCTGGAGTTGCTGTTTAATTTTAGTACATTGCTCTGAGTTCTATTTCATCACATTGTTGTGTTTGCTACTTTCCTTAGATACTTGTACCTACTGCATCATTATCATCATTATTATATGTTCATTTCTTCCGCTGTTTATTTTCAGTTATTATATGCTATTTACTACTTCCACTATTGACTATTATTTCCTTTTCCTTTTATACCTTACCAAATGAGGGAATAGTTTCCCCAATGACTCACCAAGGACCTCGCTACTAGTCGGCGGCCTCTGGAGTTTGGGGAAACATGCTTGAGGTCATGTGACAAACCAGGTACGGGGCACCAGATGAGTGGATCTAGATTCGGGTCATTATAAAGTGGTATCAGAGGAGGTTATTTTATTTTATTTTCTATTGACTTATTGTTTAGCGACATTAGATAGGGATAGGACGGAATAGGTAAATGGTAAATAGCTGTGCCCGAGAGTTCTAGAACCCGTGTATAGGGAAAAATCCAGGTAACCTCGAATATTTCAATTTTCGAGTTTTGCAAATGTTACAGTTTACTTGATTTCATCATTAGGTGGTGCACTTGTTTTGTTCTGTTACTGTTTGTATGATTATGGTTCTATTTTGTTGCAACCCGATGAGATGAGGGTATGCCATCTCATGCGTCATATAGGCACTTGTTAGAAAATCACATGTCATGCATTTGACATGCCATCTAGATTGTATTAGAAATTGCATGTTGTTGTGATAGAATTTGTGATAGACTATGCATGTTGCTATGATAGCTGCTATGATAGAATAACTACTATGCTGATAGGGTATTGTTTGTTTAGAGATTATTTATCATGGATGCCAAACTTTGGTCTTAGAGGTGTCATGGGCCCTCGAGGATCAGAATTTGGTGGATTGTGAGTTTATTATATTGTTTACTTATTATATGCATTGTTATGATGCCAAGCATTGATTCGCGGGGAGTATAACCCCCCACGGGTCAGAATTTGGCACCTTAACGCTTGTTTTTCTGTGTTTTCTGGGCTCCGGTGTAGTTCTGAGGCTACTGTCCGGAAAAACCCAGAATACACAGCGTGTACTTTATGCATACAAGCTGTGTAGTTTTTAGCCGTGTCGCTGACCGCGTGGGCAGGGACACGGGGTTGTGAAAGTTCTTTTAGGAAAACATCGTGTAATAGTTTACACGCCATGTAGAATTACTTGAGTATCCGGTCATGTCACGAACAACACGGGCCGGGGTTTTCCTTCAAATGCACACAGTGTCCCTCTAGAACACACTGTGTATAGTTAACCATGGAGTCGTCCGTGTAGCTAACAAAACAGGTCGATGTTACTGATCTCATACACGCCGTTTCTGTTAGGAACACACCATGTAGTGTCGGCTGTGTGTTAGGCCGTGTCTCTAACAACACGGGCTAGGTAAGGCATGTCTAGTACACACCATATCACCTTTGAACACGCCGTGTAGTTTCCTACTGGGACAGTCTGTGTTTCTAGCCGTTTAGGAGTAACCGGGTAGGGAGAAAAAGGGTTAGTACACGCCGTGTTGTTTCAGAACACGCCGTGTATCCGGGTGGTTTACACAGCCATGTATGGCCAAGGTACATGCCCAGGGTAAAATTTCCAAAAACACGCCATGAAGTCTTGTTTTTCCAAAATTTTAGAGTTTTTTTCTCCTGTTCCGTTTACTCTCTTAAGTTGCAACTGTGTTCGTCTTTAATGAAGGTGTTCTTTTGACCTTTCAGAGCTATGGCACCAAGACGTCCTCCCATTGCACGTCAGGAACCAGGCAGTGACCGTACGCCTGATACGGTAGATCATGGACAACCAATATTTCCGCCTATCATTCCAAAAATGGCACCTGTAGTGACTACAGACACTGGAGATGATGCTCATTTCAGAGAGGGTTTCATTAGATTCATGCAGACCTTCCAGGGAGCTCAGCATCCTACCCCGTCTATGGTAGAGCTAACATGGGTTTTTTCACAGCAGCATCCTCCCACGTTCATAGGGGATGGAGGACCAAAGGCAGCAGAGTCATGGATAGAATCCATGCTATCCATCTTCGAGCACCTGGAGACACCTCCAGAGAGGAGAGTGAAACTTTCGACTTATATGCTACGAGACTCTACCAAGAGATGGTGGGATGTGGTTTCGCAGGCAGGGCACCAACAAACTATGGCTTGGGATGAGTTCCAGTGTATGTTCTATGACTACTTCTACCCGGTGATGCTAAGGGATGACAGAGCCAGAGAGTTCATGAACCTGCAGCAGGGTAATCTCACAGTTATGGAGTATTCCTCTTAGTTCACAGAGTTACGGGGTTTCACTCCCGTTTTGGGGAATGACGAGCTATTTTTAGCGAAGAAGTTTGAGGAAGGCCTCAGACCAGACATCAGATCACAGGTGAATGTATTTCAATTGAATTCTATTACTCTTATAGTCAACCAGGTGCTTATCATGGAGATAAATCTGAGGGATGCAAGAGCTATGGACCAGGGAGGTTCAGCATCCAGAGCTGATTCATTTCAATTAGACAGCAGGAAGTGCCACCGAGAGTCTACATGAGGTGACCTGAGGAAGCGAGGTATTCCTTCTGGTAGACAGGAGCTTCCCTCTAGAAACCTAGTGGTGTGATATCAGTTTGTAAGAAACGAGCCAAAGAAGCCTCAATTCCTTAGAGACCTAGTAGAGTACCAATCTTGCAGCAAGATGGGTCATCTGCAGCATTTCTGCAAGGTTATCCTTCCAGCGGCTAGCGAAGGAGGATCAATTTGGACTCCATGTACAGGAGTAGGATTACCAGTTCCGCAGCAGACTGGGGGCTGGAGTTCTTTAGGTTGTTCAGGCTAGGGTAGAGACCATGGACGCAGTGGTCAGGCTCAGGGAGGGTCAGCTCAGGGATCTTAGACTGCTACACAGGGCCGCGGTGCAAGCCCGACTTTTGCGGTAGAGCATATTCATCAGGAGCAGGATCCTGGACATTCTACTGTTTGAGGTATGATTTTAGTAGCCTCAGTTTTATCCTCTTTACTTTTTTATATAGGATATTCTCATAGATTTATTTCTATGCACACTGTGGAAAGCCTTAGACTTATTGTTTATACTTCTGAGGATATGATGAGGCTAGACACTCCCTTGGGAATTAGAACTGCTAGCATTCGTCAGTGCTTAGACTTCCCCCTTGAGGTTGGTGGGTGTATTTTTTTGTGGAGCCTCTATTTTTTAGAGATGACAGGCTATGATTTCATTCTCGGGATGGTCTGGTTAATTCCCTTCTAGGCCTTTTTCGATTGCTATCGTCGTAGGGTGAGTTTCACATCACCAGAGGGCGGATCTTTTCTTCACAAGGGCGAATGGAATGTCCAAGAAAGTAGAGCTGTACCAGAGCATCATGGGTTGGGCAGTGTTATGGACCAGATTTCTAGCTTATATCTGAATGGCCAAGGGACTTCTCAGTTATATTTTCCTCCAGTGGTTGATCACTTTCCATATGTCTTTCCAAAAGACTTTTCAGGTTTGCCTCCAGAGCGAGAGGTAGAATTATCTATTGAGATTGTGCCAGGAGTAGCACTGGTGTCCATTCCTCCTTATAAGATGGCTACACCTAAGTTGCAGGAGCTCAAGAAATAGTTGGAGGAGCTGCAGGAAAAGGGTTTTATCCGACCCAGTACTTCTCCTTGGGGTTCGCCTATCCTGTTTGCGAAGAAGGCAGATGACACCCTTAGGATTTGTGTTGATTATCAGAAGCTAAACCTGTTGAAAATTAAGAACCGATATCCATTGTCATGGATAGATGATATCTTTGATCAGCTTTGAGGAGCCAGAGTGTTCTCGAAGATCAAATTGAGATCCGGATATCATTAGTTGCGTTTCAGGCCATCTGATATACCTCTTATAGCCTTCCGGAGCAGGTATGGTCTGTATGAGTATTTGGTCATGCCATTCGGTCTCACGAACATGCCAATAGTTTTCATGGAACTGATAAAAAGTGTTTTCCATCCTTACTTTGACTCCTTCGTGGTGGTTTTTATGGACGATATCTTGGTGTACTCTCATACTCAACATGACCATGCTACCCATCTTGAGATCATCTTGAGTACACTTAGGGAGCATCAGTTATATGCTAAGCTCTCAAAATTCCACTTTTGGATGGATGAGATTCACTTATTGGGTCATGTCATCTCAAAGACAGGAGTATCAGTAGGCCCAGAGAAGGTGAGAGCAGTAGTCACCTGGGAGCAGCCGAGGAATGTTTTTGAGGTACGAAGTTTCTTAGGGATGGCTGGTTTCTACATGAGGTTTATATAGGACTTCTCATGCTTAGCAGTGTCGTTGATGATATTGACTAAGATGGGGGTGATGCATGTTTGGTCAGAAGCCTATGATTCAGCCTTTCAAGAGCTGAAGGGGAGACTGACTTCAGCACCGATTCTAGTTTTTCCAGAGCTGGGCAAGAGTTATACAGTTTTCTGTGATGCATCTAGCATCAGGCTTGGAGAAGTTCTAATGCAGGAGGATCGTGTTGTTTCATATTGATCTCAGAAGTTGAGGCCACATGAGAGGAACTATCCTATGCATGACCTGGAGTTGGCTACATTTGTCCATGATTTGCGTTTTTGGAGACATTATCTTCTAGGAGAGCATTTTGTGGTATATACTGACCACAAGAGCCTCAAGTATATCTTCACGCAGTGTGACTTGAATCTGAGATAGTAGAGATGGGTTGAGTACCTACAGTCTTTCGATTTCGAGCTTTCTTATATGCCTGGGAAAGGCAAAGTTGTTGCAGACGCACTGAGAAGGAGGACATAGATTCAGGCAGTTCAGGAGGCCATCAGTGAGTGGCAACATATGGCTCTGTTCTCTAAAATGCATTTGAAGGTGCACAACAGACAGGGTCAGACTTTTCTTTCTTCTGTAGTTGTTACCTCCACCCTTCTTTACCGAGTTCTAATGAGGCAGCTATCAGATTTTGAAGGCCTAGTCCTAAGGGAAAGCATGTCAGGAAATGACCCTCTTCCTAGATGGACCATAGGTGAGGGTGAGATCTTGCGTTTCCAGGGATGCGTATGGGTTCCAGAAGATATATGCGAGGAGCTTATGCGAGACATTAATTCCTCAATTTGGGCAGTACATCTTGGCATCACCAATATTTATCGTGATCTACGCCGCCAGTATTGGTGGCCAGGTATGAAGAGTGACGTTTCTGGTTTTTTCATGAGGTGTTCCACCTGTTAGCAGGTGAAGGCGGAGCACTAGTGACCAACTGGGATTTTACAGCAGCTACCCATTTCCGAGAGAAAGTGGACTGATGTCGCGATGGACTTCGTGATAGGGTTACTGAGATCGCCTTGAGGGAATGACGTGGTATGGGTTGTCATTGACAGACTCACGAAGGTTGCTCACTTCTTTCCAATTAAGGAGACCTTCGGTGTTGGTGATCTTTGATGGTTATACATCTGTGAGATTTTATGCTTGCATGGGGTTTCGAGTACTATCATTTCTGATAGGTACGCCCGCTTTACGTCACATTTCTGGAAAGGGATACAGAGGGCTTTGGGTACAAAGGCACTTCTGAGTACAACTTACCATCCCCAGATAGATGGCCAGTCAGAGCGCACGATTCAGGTGCTTGAGGACATGCTACAAGCATGCGTCCTTGATTTTGGAGTTTCTTGGGAGAGACATATACTTATAGTGGAGTTTGCCTAAAATAATAGTTTTCAAGCAACTATTCAGATGGAACATTATGAGGCTTTTTACGGTAGACCGTGCCGATCACCCTTGTGTTGGATGGAGGCAGGAGAGACAGCTATGCTGGGACATCGTCTTGTTCAGGAGACCACATAATAGGTGGAGTTGATTTGGAAGAGGATTTCTACTGCATAGTCTTGGTAGAAATCTTATACTGATCAGCGAAGCCGATCTTTGGAGTTCAAGGTCGGAGATCAGGTTTTCCTACGTGTTACCCCGAGGTTGGGACACAAGAGGATTGGGAGACAGGGAAAGCTTTCACTAAGATACTTCGGGCCGTTTGAGGTTCTGGAGATAGTCGGGCTGGTTGCTTATAGGTTTCAGTTACCTCAGAGGTACCAGGCTATGCGTGACGTCTTCCATGTTTCTCAGCTTCGACGCTATTTCTCAGACTCGTCTCATGATTTTCAACCTAAGGAGGTTGAGCTGGAGTAGGATGCATCCTTCAAGGAGCATCCTATCAGGATTGTTGATCGTAGTAAAAAGGTACTCAGTGGCCAGTCTGTTCCTATGGTATGGGTGCTATGATAACATGACCATGTACAGGACGAGACTTGGGAGAGGGAGGCTGATATGTGATCACAATGGCCATAGTTGTTCAGGGTTTCTTCTTCTACACCACACTAGGGAAATTCGGGGATGAATCTATTTAAGGAGGGGAAGTTTGTAAGAACCCGGACCTTCTTTTCAGTAATGTTTTTCCTTTCTAGTTGTTTTTGGGAAAAAAGAGGAGAATCTTGAAATTTTCAAAGTACACGCCGTGTACTTTATGAGTACACACCGTGTACTTTGATACCGCTCGAGGCCGTGTCTTGGCCGTGTCTTGGCCACACACACGACCATGTAGGGGTGATGTGAAGGCCGCTTAATGCGGAGTACGAAAAAGCTTAGTACACACCATGTACTCTAAAATTTCATGCTGCGTACTTTTTTTTGATAAAAGAACTGGGGTCATGTCTTAACCCCAAAACATCTTCTTCTCTAGCTTCTTCGACCAAGAGCAAGGGTACAACCGCAGATCTTCTTCGATCCACCGATCCGTCACCGGTTATCTAAATCGAACGCCATCGGTTGCAATAGAATCATAGCGGTGAGTTATTGGTTCTTCTTTGGCCACGTTCCATGATTCTTTCTATTATGAGAGTTATCTAAGGTTGAACTTTTTAGACGTTTTTGCATATCTACTCAATTATAGGCCAATTCACAGGATGAGGTTCAAGTATATTGAACCTCTAGGATCAAGGTAGGTGGTTTGTTGCCCTATGTTGAAAATCTTTGAGTTTTTGTGCAAAAGTGTCGGATTCCCATGTTTCAGGTATTTCGGGTTAGGGTTTTGTTCCTGTTTTATTATCTTCCTTAGATTTCTTGTGTGCTAGAGGCTATTAGATGAATAATTATTGATTTTTAGCATGTTTTAGGATCACCCCATGGGTGTTCTCCCTTTTTTTGGCTGTTTATGGCCGTTTGGATAAGGTTTCCTGTGAGGCAGAACTTGTTGCATTGATTACCTGCCTTGATATAATTTATTGCATGTATTTCCTACTGTTTATATGCTTTTGATGCTTTATAGCTATTATCCAAGTAGTTGTTGAACTTACTTAGGGATGCTGACAGTCGATTACGCGCGACTAGACTGGTCAGGGCTGTGTGAACCTGGTGTAGTAGACTGAAGAGGGAATTGACGATTAAGAGCTTCCTAGAGAGTCTGTTATAAATTATTATCATTTGCAGGACCTATGGGAATTGGACTTTGTGCTTCCTCAGAGTGTCTTTAGTTACGTATCGAGACTATAGGGGGAAGTAGACATAAGTGCTTCCTCAGAGAGTCTATAGCTATCATTACCAGACCACAGGGGAATTGACGGTGAGAACTTCCCAGAGTGTCTATGCCTTTTATAATTACTTGAATGGAGGGGTTTGCTAGTATGATCCACCCATAGAGTCAGTGTGAATATTGTTTGGTTGGTTGTGACGAGTCCACCAAGCCAAAGAACAAGCTTGGGTTTTTTATTTATTTTATTTAGGTAGTCTGTTGAGATACCTGTTGTGTTACTTGCTATGCCTTGGGTGTATAGAGATGATGCTAGGTTCCTTGGTTGATAATTAAATGATTGAATTAAATTAATAAATGAATGTGAATGTAGATTCATAGGATTGTTTACTTTAGTGTATTCTTATTTCTCTACTACATTTATTTCCATTACTTTTTCTATATTGCTCACTGATAGTAGGGAACAGATCTTGTGGTGGTTGCCTACTGGGATTAGTCTCACACCCTATTTGGGTCCTACTTTTTGGCCCAAACAGGTTATATGGTTTCAGGTGTGGATAGGGATTTTTTCCCTTCTACTTCAGATACATGATTGCTGGTTGGATCTGGAGTGCACATGACCGAGATTAGGCTTGTGATACTGCTGGAGTTGCTGTTTTCTTTTAGTACATTGTTATCAATTGTATTTCAGCACATTGTTGTGTTTACTACTTTCCTTAGATACTTGTACATGCTGCATCATTATCATCATTATTATATGTTCATTTCTTCTACTATTTAGTTTCAGTTTTTATATGTTGTTTACTACTTCCTCTATTGAATGTTATTTCCTTTTCCTTGTATACCTTATCAAATGAGGGCATAGTTTTTCCAATGACTCACCAAGGCTCTCGCAGCTAGTCGGCAGCCTATGGCATTTGGGGAAATTCTCTTAAGGTCATGTGGCGAACCAGGTACGGGGCACCAGTTGAGTGGGGCTCCATATTTGGGTCGTTACACTTCACATTTTGATGCCACCAATATAGAGGAAAAACATAAGGATGATGTTGAATCCGAGGAAATGGTAGTCATAAAATGAATGATGATGTAGAAAAAATAGGATCATCATAGTTTGACGGTGTTATAAAAAATCATTAAGGTGAAAATCAAAAGCATCAAATATGAGTTTGGATGGAATGAATGGGGCTAGCATGTTAACCCCAACAAGCCCATGTTCAGTTGTTATATTGGAATCATTACTCACTAATTCCATATGAATGATTTAGATTTTTGGAACCATGATACAATGATGTGGGAAGAGATTATAGTAACATCATGATATCATTTCTTTATTTTACTAAAAAATAAAAAAATGGAACACTGACTTACTCTTCATCATCCCTTACAGATTGCATTTATAGTATATGAATCCAATATAAAATTTGTATTAATGCTTGATGGAAGTAATCACAGAGGATTTCACACAATTATAATGAGACATCATATTAAAGATGATGAAGGGAAAATAAACCCAAACCCACCACTTATCTATTCACACCTGATAACCCAAGAAACACGAGATTTGTTTACTGGTTATCTTACAAATGTTTATTTTCTGGTACATTACGTCTACTGATAATTTTTTTGACAATATATATATTCTTCACTTTGATTGAAATTTTTTATTTATGATACAAAAACTGAGTACTGAAAATAAGGGATGGGTAGAAAAACCAATGTACCCCTACCGTAAAGCAAGGATGAGGTACGCTTCACTTGAAAAAAATTGATATGTATTTTATATAAGGCCCCAGCCTTAAACCTTACTTAATATTGAATTAAATGAGTAATTCACATTTAGAATCTTTTCAGGTTTAGAGTTTTAGAGAATTAGAACATAACTATTACATCTCAAATGATTACAAAGTAGTCGCTTCTACTAAAATTTCCATAAAATAAAAACTCTTAAAAAGAAACATGTCTAGTTCCATGTTTTAGGTAGCATGACATTCCCTTGAACCCATCCTTGAACCTATTCCACACTAAGTCCTGTGAAAAACATTTCAAAAACATGGGATGAGCATAAAAAGCTCAGTAAGGGATACACAAATAATGAAAACTGTTAGTTTTTCAAAACAACAAGTAAACCATGTATACTTTATCAAAGTAATACTTTTCACCTTTTCGAAGTAGTAAAAACTCTTCGATGAATAAAATTTCATTACTTACCCTTCTGTAACCAAAATATTAACATAAAACCCATATAAATATCACATAACATATAAAGGTAACTTGGGACATAAACATACTTAAGTGGAATAACCATAAGGTCGACTTCCACACATATCACTTAATGGAATAGCCATTCGGCCAACTTCCATACATAATTAATGGAATAGACATACAGCCGACTTCCATACCCAATGCATTGGATGTTATAATGTAACCACTCGTCCTGGTATTCACGGAACCACCCGTCATATGGTTTATCACGTAACCACCCATAAAATGTCCAAGTACCATTATAAAATTATAACACATAAAACCAACATAAAGGAATGATAACATTTCCACATTTCAATCACAATATATTATTTAAATATATTGACATAATATAATCCTTTATCAAAACCATTTTCAATACCAAAATACAAAAAAAGTATATGGTATTTATTTTATTTTAAAAACATTACGGCTTGTTGAGTAAGCCAAAGATCAAATAATACTCGCGGCGGCGGAAAAGGTCCTTGTCACCACGTACGTAAAAGAAACATTATTTTTTGTCGTTTAGTAAAACGCTTCGTCGAAAAAAGATTCCTTTTGAATAAACGTAAAATTCAAAGGGGTTTATACACCGTATAAAAGAAGGTTGTGTATAAAACAAAATATGCCTCAATGAATGGAGATTGAGATGAAGACCCTTACAAAGACGGTATCCTTGGTTTAAGGATAAACCAATTGCATAATTATGTGTGACAAACGAATACACCAAATATAAGTGGATATTAAGTATAAAACAATCAGAGGTTATTCACACATATTCATAGAACGACATATTCAAGGAGTACAAGTTTATCCCAAATAATCAAATTTGGGTTAAAAATTTCCCTTGCAAAAATTTGACAGCCTAACGGCGTCACTTCAAAATTCAGAAAAAGAGTTGATGAGAGATAAAAAAAAGTATCTCATCACTTAAAATTTACATCAATAAGTATATATGAGATCATATCCCAACATAACAATATGTGAATTAAAATACCCAACAAAATAAGTCTTTTAAAAAGAGGAGGGTGAAAGGTTCCCTTACCGACTTGGGTATCTTTCGAAACATACACCCCATGAAAGAAGGTCAATACATCATTGATGTAAATACTCATAAACAAAAGTATATTACACAAAGAGTAGAATAATGGGAAGTACATACACCACTCAAATGAAATTGTGGGATATTTAGCATAAATCTCACGAGAATAAAAGTGAGATGAAAAATCCCTTACGAAAACTCGGCAGCCTAACGACGCCACTTAAAACTTCCAAAATGGATTGATGAGAGAAAATAGGGTCTCTCATCATATGAACAATAAAAATTACAGTAAGAGTAATGTAAAATAACATCCCAATAACAAGAAATATGAGCTTTAAAAGGAATGACATAAAGAGCGTACTTAAAAAGAAAGAGAGGAGTAGGATCCCTTACCTCGGGTCCGACTTGACTCGATCGTTCTTTAACGTCCTAAATAATAAACTTGAGTTAATTTATACTTGCTTAAGAGACTTTTTCAAGTTTATTATTCCTTTTATATCAATTATTGACATGTTATTAACATTATGTAATCATTTAAGTTAATAATGTTTTTTTGTCGATATTTGGTTCTTAAGTCAAAAGTGGACTTCTTACAATTACATGTTGTTTGTGTGGTCAATGGTTCATTATATCCAGAATGATATTCATGATTTGGATATCATATATATCATATATATCCAGCATATACATGTATTTATAATATTACATAATCATTTAGAGGTAAGAAATGAAATGCACCGTTCATGGAGACGGTAAGTCGTACGTACGCATGAACGCTACTTTCATTTCTTTGTCATATTAATGGAATTAAAACTAAATGAGAGGTATGTATATTTTAATTACAGAATTATATTCATCATTTATATGTAACATAAATTATATATATTCATTATAAATATGTACTTATAATAGTACATTACATTTGGGGATAAGAAATGAAATGCACCGTTCATGGAGACGGTAAGCCGTACGTACGCATGAACGCTACTTTCATTTCTATCTCATACATTAATGGAAATAAATAATAATTATATAGAGGTATATTATAATTCCATTATAACATCATATATAATAACTTTAAATCCATCCTTTATACGTCCCACATATGGAATTAACGAATCACATCACTTTGAGGGGGCAGTAGTCCGCACTTCCTTAAATGAAGATATCGCGTTTACCCATAATGGAAACCATAAAGGTATGCCATAAATGAAAAATACAGAAGCTTAAGTAAAAAATAAACATATTATATATCATATATAAATATATTGACATCTTAATGGCCACCTTTGAAGGTGTTATATGAGTGTTGAACAATCATCGTTTCGTGAGGCAGAAATTCACCATCCACGGAAACAATATGTTCTTTAACCATTAGATGTAGGTGTGTGTAAGTGAAGCTCTAATACTTCTTATAACAACATCCTAGTATATTTAAGATACTGTATTTGTTACAAAAGAAATGAATAAAAAGAGTTTAGGGGGTTGGAGAGGCAAAATAAAACAAAAGGACTCAAGTGAAGACATTACCTTAAAATCGGGTAACTCCCTTTGGTTTGAGCTCAAAGGCTTCCTTGGGAAGACTTCTGCCCAAATTGAGGCTTCAAGGAGTAAGATAGGGAAGTGAAGAGACAAAATGGGTAGAGTTTGGCCGAGCCAAAGACTTTGGGAGTGTGGGTAAGGAGGTAGAGGTGGGGGCCTTTTATAAGAGGAGAGGAGGGGCACTCTTGTAAAGTTACAAAATGTTACTTTATTTTCAAAAGAGTTTCGGATTTGAAATGTCCCACATTGATGTATTTAGAGGATAAGGTGATAAGGGTTCTAAATACACTCATCCAATAGGTTTTGGACATGTGTAGGTCTTAGATATTACATTATCTTTCCATTTTATTTAAATATTTAAATAATGAGGTCATCGCTGCATCCTCATGATGTCATAAATAATTTAATTTATTTAATGTCTAAAAATTATAAAAAAATACTATGATGTAGGAAATCTTTTTAGACTTCAAATTAATATTTATAGTCAAAACTATGACTTGTATAACCCCATGTAAAAACTGTTTTAGTAAAACATCTCATGTTTGTGTCATTTTTACTTTAACATTAAATAAAAAGGTATTTATGTCTTTTTCCAACCAAAGTGGATTTGTGGGGTCCCCAAGTTGACCCATGGATTGTCTTGGTCGGCCATGACACATCCAATGAGGGTAGGACATGTGTCTAGGTCATTTCATTTTATTAAAGCATTATTCTTACCTTAAACTACACTAATTACCTTTAATCGCGATTAAAAACTTAATAAGTTACTATTCACCAAAAAATTATTTTTATCTTATTGAACCACATTTTACTTCTTAATGACAACCATGTATGTAAGATTTTTGAAATTCAAAACACAAAGATGAAAAAATTTCATTTAAATGGAAAAATCAGTTTTTATAAGTACCACTTAGTGGTTTCACTATTCATCAAAAATTGAGGTTTTTAAGAAAATTACCAAAAATTCACCCTAAGATATATTTGATATTCCAAATTCAAAAATGATGTATATTTTAAAAAATTCAAAACACATAAGTTGCATTAATTAATTTAATAATTAATTCCCGCTGTCAAAACAAATAGCGTGTTTTTATGAAACAAAATGTATCAAAAGATTGACACTAGTTTAAGTCCGATTTCAAAGTGAAATTAATTCCAAAGACCACAATTGGATTAGATGGTAAAAATATATTCTAATTTAACTTTAAAACCAATTAAAAAGATAATATAATCATATAAATAAATTAGATTAAAAAGAGGTTTTGAATTAAAATACAACATTTTTCACTATTCATTAAAAATTGAACTTTTTTGAAAAAATACCAAAAATTTACACAAAGTAAATTTTGATGTCCCGATTTTAAAGAAGAATTTTATTTTTTCAAATATAACACATACCATTGTCAAAATGTTGATTTAAAAGGGGTTCGCCATCAAAAGGCGGTTAATCGACCTTTTAAAGAATATTAGAATGTTTACGCTTAAAATTGGATTCATTCACATTTTTAATCCTCTAACATTTATTGTAAAAAGTAAAAATATTTGACAAACGTATATAATAATTTTTTAGTTAGTTCTATTCATTCCCGCCATCACAACAGCAAGGCGTTAACTACCATTTAAAATAATATTATTTTATTATTAGAGTGCAACGTAAGATTCTCAAGAAACTCGTTGTTGCGTGTTGGGTACGCCATCGAGCATAGCATCCCCTTTAATGTCATATTAATATTTTATTCACAAATATGGATAAATATGAAATTTTCATATTCTTTATTTACCTGGGGTTTTACATTTTAAATCTACCCTAATACTTTTATGTGAAATAAAACAACAAAATAATTAAGTTCCTATATTGGTATTTAGATTGATGACTCCAAATCCACTTCCACTTCTACCCCACACCATGAGATATGGAAGGAGTCACATGTAAATAATGATGCGATACTAATAGATGAAAACACACAAAAAGTGTGGGAATTATGTGTATTTATAACACTACTAATTTTTTTATATAAATAAATATTACATAATAATTATTTCTTTTTTTTCTATCTAACATAGTCACAAAAATTTGTAACACCTGTACTAGATAAACACCTAAAATTGGTGGCCTTGAAGTAATCAGAATAGTATGACTGCGTCAGAGGTGTGTGTTTTGGGGTGACACGCCAAACACATTTTGAGAATAAAAACAATAGGAGGATAAATATAAAGAAACATAATAGGTGAAATAAATATTAGATAACCTTGAATAACACTTCCAATGGAAGAGAGAGTTGATAGAAACTTTTATTATGGGGGAAGAAAAGAGAACAAACAACTCAAGAAAAACCATTGTGTGAAGATCCTGCCCCACCTCACCAGCTTTGAGATGAGTCATTCCCCTGAAAGAGATATATTAGTCATGTTAATCAATATTCTAATAATTGTTTCTATGAAAAGTGAATCAGATAGACACTAATACATTTATTGTACAGATATTCTATAGGGTGAAAATGACTGTGATTTATATCTATCAACACCCAACCATTTCCTTGTAGTGAGGGCTACGGTGTTCAATATCAATGAAGACAGTATACATAATATACCACTTCTAATAGGTCATGTGATATTGATTATCAACATAGATTAGGAGCAGGGCATCAATCTACCTATTCCATTTGATGATGATGATATTAATATAACCGATTGAGCTTTTGAAACATTCATCACATGGTCGCAACATATTTTAAAAATACATTTCAATAAAGAGGTATTAATTTCCAATTTATTTTTCAATCTAAGCCTTTAAAAATTAATGAAAAAAGGTCTAAACCAATGAATTTTGTTACATATGGAAAAAGGTAAGGTGGTGAAATAAAATACCAGCTCAAAACCATCTAAATGATCGACCAACCAATCAAAAATATATTCTGAAATCACCTTTACCCCACCCATTCCATCTCCACACTTAATAACATTAAAGGTTTATGTGTAGACAAAGTTAAAAAATGGTAGTAGACATATAGTTTATTTTGAATAAAATATATACAGAGAGGAATGTGAATACTAAATTGGTGTTGAGAATATAAATGAAATCCTTGACTATGATTGGATAAGTGCCTTAGTTTTAAATGTATACATGGGGTATGTTTTCATGATTGGATTTTCCAAAATATGATATAATATGTTAATTATGACTTAATACATTTCATATTTTTGGAAGGTGTATATATATAGAAAAATTGAAGGGATTTACCCTGGATTTTTTGGACTCATTATTCGTCACTCCACCTCTATAGAATAGACAAAAATAAAATAAAAAAATGATGAAATAGTAGTAGGCCTGGTCAAATCATTTGAAATAAAACTTTCAGATGATAGACTCTTCTTAATTACAACATTTCTGGGGTAAAAATTTACAATTTAATCATATAAAATATATTTTCATTTCATTCATTACTAATTTCTTTTTGTGTTTTTATGAAATA
This sequence comes from Viscum album, assembly GCA_963277665.1. Lineage (NCBI taxonomy): Eukaryota > Viridiplantae > Streptophyta > Magnoliopsida > Santalales > Viscaceae > Viscum > Viscum album. Next base: position 1,087,025,513 of record OY728145.1, read on the forward strand.
ATGGATTCTCATTGAGGTCAATTTGGATACTCCAAATATTTTTTTTCTAGATTCACTACATGGATTCCCAAAAAACCGACAACACATGATGGTGTTTTTCAATTTTTAGTAAACTACATCTGATTTTTTAGAACTAAACATCACATTATATAATTTATATTATCTTTTAATGAGGATTATTCTATGATATGGTGGTGCATCAATATCGTGAAAAACAAGGAATGAGGCTAGGGACTAAGCACAAAGACCCTAAAAATTTATAATACTAGAAAAGTATCAGGGTATATATAATAAAATTCAACTATCCAAACACATATCTAAACAAATTAATTATTCTCCTCAATGTTTCTACAGTGTTTGAAACAAACAAATTAAAAAAATTGTGGTTATTATGTTTGTAAATTTATGAGAGAGATCATATTCCATGAACAAACTATCATCCCTGAAGATGTATTTTAAAAGTTAATTAATATTTAATTTAAAATATTTATTAATACTTTGTGTATTTATATTTTTCCAGTAATACTATGAATATAGAAAAGGCTCATACTCACAAGACCATATATATTTTCTTAAAAATTAATGGGCATCATACCTTATGAAAGAATATACACAAATAGCATAAAGATGTGACTTCCATATAAGTATTGGATTGTATCATATTTATGTTTAATTAAATTATTTTTAGTATTACTCACACAAGAATTGTTTTCTTATACAGGTGGATTCCTTCCATATTTATGGGTCAAGTATGTATAAAACTATAATGAAATTTTGGATTCCTACTAAACTATATTAATTTTTTCATCATTTTATCTACTATTTGTAAGTTATTTTCCCTATATCATTTATATAATACTTATTTAGTTGTTTTCATAGATATTTTGGGAAGAGATAAAATTTTACTTTCTAACAATGTTACCACACTTTCCATTACTTTTATTTTCCAAACATCAAACACTGCAGATTGATTTGATGTTCTTAGCTCAAAAACCTTTCTCGAATCAATATGAAAAGTTAGTAGTTAAATAGAGAAAGAAATAGTTTATTGTGATAAAATTTTAATTTATAAATTTTTTGATACTTTGTGACATGTTGGAATAAGTGACACCTCAATCCCAAACATGGTGCGATCGATATGACTCTAGGTAAATTTTTTTTTAAATTGAAATTAATTTTAGTAAAATAGAGAAATGACATAATAAAAAATGAAAAAATTCATTCATATTGTTTTTATAATTTAATAAAAAAATACATATGTCATTTAGTATGTATAAGAATAATACACACCTCAATATAATGCACGATGTGACCAGTATGACTCGAAGTGCCTGCTATTAGTTTAAAATTGACATTTTACTTCAAAAAATGTCACTCACTAAAAACTAAGAAAACATCATAATATTATCTTGATAATTTAGGACATCAATTCATAAATCATTTGTGATGTGTAGGAATTGTTATCATTTCTAAATAATACATTATGTCACTGATATGATTCATGTGTGTGTTTCCATTTTAAAATGAAATTTTAGTAAAAAGGACAAGCGACATACTGAAAACCAAGAAAATGTATTCATATTTTTTTAATACTTCAAGAAAACGGCCCATGAGTCACATGGTATTTGAGGAATTGGTTGCACATCAATATGATGAAAGGTGTGACTGGTATTACTCCAAGTGCATCATTTTATTTAAAACTGACATCAATTTTAGTAAAAAAGAAGAAGTGATGTACTAAAAAATGAGTAAATGAATTCATATTTTTTTGATACTTTGGGGAAAATCCATGATTCATTTGAGATGGTTATAAATAATCTTCACTTCAATCCGAGGCACGGTGTGACTAGTACGACTCCAAGTGTGTTTTTTTATTTTAAATATACAATTGTTTTAGTAAAAAGACAATTGACCAACTCAAAACAAAGAAAATGAATTCATAATATTTTTATACTTTAGGAAAACAATTCATGAGTCATTTATGACATGTAGGAATCATCTACACCTAAATATGATACATGGTATGACTAATATGGCTCCATGTGCATCTTTTTATTTAAAATTGACATCAATTTTAGAAAAAGGAATAAGATACCTACTAAAAATTGAGAAAACACATTTACATTGCTTTGATACTTTATGAAAATGATCCAAGAGTAATTTGGGATGTGTAGTAATCATCCTAACATCAATATGAGGCATGGTGTGACTCGTATGACTCCAAGTGAATCTATTTTATTTAAACATGAAATAAATTTTAGTAAAAAGGACAACTGACCTACTAAAAACTAAACAAACACATTCATATTGTTTTGATACTTTAAGAAAGAAATACATATGTCATTTTTGATGTGTAAGAATAAAATGCACCTCAATATGATGCATGGTGGGACCGTTATAACCCAAAGAGTGTCTTTTTATTTAAAATTGACATTAATTTTACCAAAAGTAACAAGTATCATACTAAAATCCATGAAAATTCATTCGGATTGTTTTCATACTTTAGGAAAATGATCCATAAGTCATTTGAGATGTGTAGCAATCAGCTTCATCTCAATCTGACACATAGTGTGACCGATATGACTCTAAGTGCATATTTTTATTTAAAATTGACACCAATTTTTGTAAAAAGGACAACTAGCGTACTCAAAAGCCGAGAAAACACATTTGGATTGTTTTGATACTTTAAGAAAACAACCTGTTCATCATTTGAGATGTGTAGGAATCATCTTCACCTCAATCTAACGCATGGTGTGACCATTATGACTCAAAGTGTGTCTTTTTTATTTAAAATTGACATCAATTTTAGTAAAAATGATATTTGACCTACTCAAAACTGAGAAAAGGCATTCATATTATTTTCATACCTTATGAAAATTATCTATATGTAATTGTTGATTTCTAGGAATCATCCTCACCTCAATCCCCCACACGGTGTGATCGATATGATTCCAAGTGAATATTTTTATTTTAATTTCACATTAATTTTAGTAAAAGGAACAAGTGACATATTGAAAATTGATAAAACACATCTGGATTGTTTTGATAATTTAGGGGAACATTCCATGAGTGATTTTTGACATGTAGGAATGACTCGAATCTCAATCCGATGCGTGGTGTGTCCTGTATGATTCAAAGTGCCCGTTATCAGTTTAAAATCGACATTTTAGTTCAAAAAGAATTACAATCACTGAAAACCAAGAAAATGCACTCTGATTGTATTTATAATTTATAACAACAATTCATAAGTCATTTGTGACATACAGGAAGCAATCTCATGTCAAGACGACACATGATGTCACGCGTATGTCACAAAGTTTGTGCTTTCAGTTTGAAATGACATTCTTGTTAAAAGTAAAAATGAGATAGTGGGAACCATGAAAATGCATTCATATTTTTTTTATATTTAGGACAATGATACTTATGTAATTATTTATGTATAGGAATCAACTGCACCTAAATCCCACACATGGTTTGATTGGTATAACTACAAATGTGTCTTTATTTAAAATTTAAATTAAATTTATTAAAAAGAACAAGTGACATACTAAAAAATAGAGGTAACACTTCAAATTATTATGATACTTTAGTAAAACGATCCATACCTCATTTTTTACATGTAAGAATAAACTTCCCCTCAATAAAATACATGATGTGATGAATATAACTCTAAGTATATTTTTATTTAAAGTTGTAATTTTTAATATATATGTTCATATTAATGTTTAATTTATTTCTTTATAATATTACTAATATATTTTTTGTTTTCTTATATAGCTGGATTTTTTTTCTCAGGATAAGGTGATTTGTTCAGCAACAGATACCATGGGAGGACCTTTTAAGGAGGGGATCAAGGGTGCCATATAAACATTAATATTTTAAATTTTTTGAGGATAGTAATTTTAAATTAAATTATACAAAAATTTGTTTGAAATGTATATAGTAATTTTTTTATATTTGTGATGCCTAATTTATTTCAATTAAACTATATATTTTGTGTATAGGAGGTTGCAATGTTCTATTTTTGTGTTCAGGTGGTTGATGTAGTGTGCTATTATATAAACAATACAATGTAGTAGATGTGGCCTTTATGATCACTATTTATAGCGCTGATAAAGCATGGTTTTTAACAACAATTTTTTAGTACTGATAATAACCCCCTCCTTTATTAACATTGTGCTTAACAACGTTTTTTTAGTGCTATTAAAAGCGTTTTTTTGCACTGTTAAAGGAATTTTTTTGTAGTAATGAGCAATAACCTTTATCAATGCTAGAAAAAAGCACTGATAATATAATAATTTATCAGCACTAAAAAATGGTGATAAAGGGTTACCATTATCATCATTTTTTTAGCACTGATAAAAGGCAACCTTTATCTTCTCTTTATTTTTAGCAATGAAAAGGGTACCCTTTATCTGTGATTTATTTTTAGCAATAATAAAAGGTACCCTTTATCCAAGATTTATTTTTAGTATTGATAATGTTCTTAATCAACTAGAAAGTCCAACATCCAAACAGTGCATGGGAGGCTGCTTCTTTATATATCCTTCCACCACATCCAATGTTCAGAAGTCTATTATGGGGATGGACATCCGCATATGGTGCACACACTTAAATGGGCCTACCACATGTCCATGTCAGCATTATCCCACCCTATGCTTATCCTGGGTCTTCACCCACCTTTATATTCTGGCCCAATATGACCCTTCCCTTCCCACTCCATTCCCAATTATTTTTATAAAGAACATTATAAATAATAAAAATATTAAAAATAATAAAAAATTGAAATGATTAAACAAATAAAAATTAAAAATGAGTTAATTAAAAATATATTAGATTTTCAATTAAATAATTCTTAAAAAATTTAATATATATATATATTATAAATATTAATAAATACTATATATTGAATATAGATATATAAAATGAATAAAATGAGATAATTAAACAAATAAAAATATAATATGAGTAAATTAAAAAACATATCATATAAATAATTATTGATAAAAATGAATATATTTAATATACATATATAAAATTTTAAATATTAATAAATAGTATATATTAAATATCACTTCAAAAAAAGCAGTTCTTAGAAGTGATTTTAATAACCACCATGAAATACAGCCTATAAAAAAGTATAATATAACAGCTGTTTTATTAAACCGTCGATATAAATTTTTTATTTTGGAAATTAGAGGCAATTTAAACTAAACCACTGATAGAAGTTTTAGAAAAAAACTAAATTACTCCCCTTATCTCCTTCACCCTATTCCCTCTACAACCCCAACCCCTACCTTAGTAGTGACCTTGACCCCAACACCACAATGGTGACCTGTGACAACCCCACCCCCTTTAAAATCACTCTACCCTTCTTAGCAGAGACCCCTGACCCCCTATGATCTCCCTCTTCCTCTCCCCTCATCGGTGATGACCCCAGTGCCAATGACCGCCTTGACCCCGACCTCCCTGCTAGCAACTGCTATCAACCAACACCCTTGACAGCAACTCTCATGGCCTCGATCCCCCTTTCCAGTGACTGCCATTACCCCAAACCCATTTTGAAAATATCTATGATCACGAACCTCCATGTTGTATACTACTATAATGCTGAGCCTACAGCCAATGACCACCGTGACCCTGAACCCCCTACCGGCTATTGTTGTGGCCCTGACCCTCCCTTGTCGATGACTGCCATGATCCCAATCCCCTTAATGCTATGTGATTCTGAAACACTTTTTCATTACTCTTTTTTTGAATTCATGATATACTGTAATTCTCAATTTTGATGTGAAATTATTTTTTTGTATTATGTACCCTATTTTATTAAATTAAATTTATGTGATTTTATATCTCTTTAATGAAATGTTTATTCACTTATTTAAAGATGATTGTTTATTTTTTATTTGATTACCAATTTATTATGATCTAAATTAAATTTTTTATTACATATTTTTTTTGTTATTATATTTATATGGCATTTTAAGATAATTTTTTAAAGTAGTTTTATGATGGTCATCAATGAGGTTTAAATATTACATGAAATTATATTGTTTATGTAATTATCCCTATATGGAGGTTTACATGCAGATGTTAATGAACTTATTTATTTATCCATTGTGGATGAAATTAAATGGTAGGTTATGTATGTACTAGTATTTTTCCTATTTTATAGTGATAAATTCATCATTTTGAAATTATTATAGTGATTCATGTTGGATGATAATAATGAGGCAGATATCTATTTCATGAATGAATATCACTATGTTTCTGAGTAGGTGGCTGTTATTTGATTTATGGTTAAATGCCTCTAAAATAATAAAAATGTGGAAATAATATAATTTATGTCATTATTCATCTTTGTGTGTGAGGTATAATAATTTATTTTATTCATATTTTTATATTAAAATTTTATTAATAAAAGGTTCATTTTTTGATTCATCCCATTTTCCTTTATAGTTGTTATAAAAGATTCAATGATGAAGTTGGGTGATATTTAATTTTGACTGTTCCTATTTGATTGAAAATTTATATATTTATATCTGAATGTATAGGGAGAATAAAATACAATACCTATGGATAACATTTTGATTAATTTACTTCAAAACAAAACTTTTTCTGCCAAGGATTTGGAAGAATATTTTGATCATGGAATTGAAAAATGATCAGTGGATGGTAGAATAAAATGTTAGTTTCCAGATTGTAAATCCAGACGATGGATGAAAAGAAACGAAGTATATGATTGTTTTATATTTAAATAGTTTCCTACTCTATATGTATGTTATGTTTTTCATGGTGAATCAAATGTTATAGAAGATCAAAATAATGACCATATTGTCAATGAAACACAAAGTGACCTGACATAGGAGAATTCGGTTCAAAATTTATTAAATGACACATTTGGTTTTGTAGAATACAATGTCCAATATATTTATAGATAAATAGAACATTTATTTGATCTTGAGTAGTTGAATATTTGTTAGAACTTTAGTGACCAAAAAAAGAGTTTAATGAATTAGTTAAAGGCATACAATAAGAACTGTTTGAAGGGTGTGCTAGGTAATTGAATTTCTCTTTTCTACTTAAGTTTCATCATATAAAGTGTCTCCATAGAATTAATGAAAAATAAAGGTCCATAATTTATAGTTTCTTCATGATGCATTTAGTGAAGCTAATATTCCTCTATAATTATATGATATTAAGAAATTCATCAACTAACTTGGACTTGATTATATAAAGATACATGCATGCTCTAAAAATTTCATACTTTATTGGGGAGAAGAGCCTAATAAAGAAGAATTCATAATATGTCGTACAAGTAGATGGAAGTTAATGTAAAAAATGAGAGTATTAATCATTGAAATCCTTGGAATAAATATAATAAGAAAACTCATGTAAAGGTACTGCGTTACTTTACTCTAAAACCATGCTTGAAAAGATTATTCATGTCATTTAAGACCGCATACGACCTGAAGCGGCATGCTCGAGATAGTAATGAGTGCTTGATGTGACATCCAAAAGATCCAACATCATGGACGATGTTTGATTCTATATATACAGATATTTATAAGAATCCTATTAATGTATGTTTGGGATTCACTTCTAATGGTTTTAACCCTATTGGTACTTTAAGTACTAATTATAGAATCTATCCAGTTGTTCTAATCCCATATAATCTACCTCTATGGGTGTGTATGAATAAGAATTATTTCATTACTGTTATGATTATCCCAAGAAATAAAATAAATGGAAATGAAATTAATGTATACCTTTAACCTCTAATCAAATAATTGTGAGAATTATGGGATGATGACATGGAAACATATGATGCTTCAATGAGACAACTAGTCAAAAAACATTCTTATTTAATGTGGACTAGGAAATTTATCTAGATGGAACACTCATTTTGGTTTTTCTTGTCCCCTTTTTAATTTTGAGTTTGAAACTAAATGATTACCTCATACCATAAAATGGTGTTTTATGTGTCATCGTCATTTTATTGATGGTTATCATAAATTCAGGTTTTAAAAGAAGAAATTAAATAGAGACATTGAAAGAAATACCCCAAAGATATTATCTGGTTTAGAAATCTTGGGCAATTAATGAATGTCGTTGAAGAATTTGGAAAATTTCATCAGTTAAAAGAAGGGTGGAAAAGGGTATGAGGTGTAGTTTTAAAAGAATTTAGAACACAACAATAGAAGAAAAAGAGTATATTTTTCAAACTTCCTTACTGGGAGTTTAATTTTATATTTCATAGTCATGACGTAATTTATATTGATAAGAGAATCTATGAAAATGTTTTCTTACATTTCTTAATGAGAAGGATAAATCTAAGGATCACCTTAATGCTCGTAAGGATTTAGAGTCAATGAATATAAAGCATGGTTTATGGGAAAATGAGAAGGGTAAGTATGATTTGGCTATTTTTATAATGAAAAATAATGAGAAATAAATATTCCATTAAACTTTAAATAATTTAAAAAATGATAAATATATATTCAAGTAACATATTAATGTGTGTTGGCTTAAAACATCAAAATTTACATGGATTGAAAACTCATGAGTCAAATATTTTGATGGTGTAGTTTTTGTTGTTGGCATTGTGTAATACATTAACTGAAAAAATAATTGCAGTTCTAGTTGATTTTTTTTACCTTTTTAGGGATATTTTTAGAAAAACACTAAATCCAACTATTATTGATAAACTTCAATAAATAATTGTTTTGAAATTTTATCATTTGGATATGTTATTTCCCATTCATTCATCATAGTCATGATTCATTCGACTATTAATGTTGTTGATGAAGCTAAACTTGGTGGACATGTACAATATCTATGGATGTATCTAATTGATAGGTCTGTTGATATTATTATAATTTTCATTGTAGAATTATATTTTATCAAATCATTGCATTAAATTATTTAAATTTACTATTATTTTTTTCCTTGGGTAATTAGGTCATTTGGTATCATATGTGGGGAATAATGATCAAATGGAAGGCTCTTTTTCTGAAGGTTACTTAGCTGATGAGTTCTTGACCTTCTATTCTAGTTATTTGGACTGGATTGATACTAGATTCAATCATACAGGATGTGATGAAGATATCTCCACTAATTCTCATTCTGAAACCAGTCATCAGTATTTATAACTATTAGATGATCAATTGAAAAGGGTTCAAATTTTACACTAACTATTGGAGTTTCTACAATAACATAGATATGTACTACTCAATTGTTTTATTGAAGATCTATTTATTGAGGAATTGAAACTACAAACAAATAGGTGACTAAGGGATTGTTATTGAAATAAGACTGAATTAACAAAAGATGTTAAAAAGGGATTGTCGAATGGTTCACCCCTCATGTAAGTATATAATCATATTCATATTAATGGCATTTAGTTTTTTCCTATGTTAAAATTAACACCATATATATTTTTTTCTAGATAATGAATATTGAGAATTGAGCTAAAATATCAAATGATTTGATGTTTTTGGATTGATGTCCTTTAAGGTGGGATAAGAAAATCGATGCCCACAATATTCATGGATTTATGTTTTGTAAAATTTATTGTGGAGAATATTGAAAACAAAAAATATTGGTGTATTTACACTTTTATAGGTGAGATCTCATCAACTACCAAAGATAGTGCAAAGTGCTGCAGGTCAGTCAAATGTCCAACATATTCTAGTACTGAAAACTCTATTATATCATATGAATGAGATCATGAGACTTTTCATCCTTCAAGGTCCTAGGATAGAAATGTATTAGGAACTTCATCTTTAATAAGTTCAATGATAGCCCATAATTCTTCCCACCTTCCTCCAGAATATCCCACAAACACTGGGAAGGTCTATGAAACATATACGCAACAAGGTTCACTCTCCTATTCGTGGGTGTTTCATGATTCTTGAAGATCATTTAGACTGAATTAATATAGAACTCAACTATTTTGGACCCCTCCCCCAAAAAACATTGGAGGATGTTGCAGTTGAAACTCTTTTGTTAGCTCAAACATCGATGGAACAGTATGAACAGTCACATGTTCTGTGGATCACATGACCCTCAAAAAATATGTAAATCACAAAAAGGTAAAAATATCAAAAAAATTTAAGATCATAGAATAATAACCTCATTCAATATGTAAATCACCGATGGTTAAATAACTTCAACCATAACAAACACACAACACAAAAAAAATCCTCTCCCCGGGCACTCATATTTTCTACCATACATGGTTTAGATACTCCCATGCAGAAGATCATTACCAAGTCCCAACATATCCTTGTCTACTTTATAAATTTCCCAAATAGTAAAGAAGAATAAAAGAAAACTTTTTTCCTCTGATACCACTTTGTAACATCCCCTAATATGGCACTCTCTCATGTGGCCAAAAGGGTTTGGTTATGATACCTCAATCATGCCTCCCCATATTCTAGAGGCTTCCAGCTAGTAGAGGGTTGTGAGATATATTGTGGGGATACTATACCCCATGGTATTAAGTGTTATAAAAGTATAAAAAATCACAATATAATTGAAATAATAAAAGTAAATATGTAGCATAAGACAATAATAAAATCCATATGAATAATCCAATAAATAAATAAGGAATAATGTAATGACGTGTTGGAATGTAACTAAATGTCATACAAGGAAAATAAAATAAAAAAATAGAATATTAAAATAAAAGACTCAAGGTACAAAGTCTTGAACCCCATGTTGGTCCCATATCCAAACTCCAACCTATCTAAAAACAAGCAATCAAAAGCAAGGTCTTTTTCCCTTGTCCAAACCTGAATCCACAAAATCTGCTCGAGTACCAAATGGAGGCCAAAATAGGGTGTGATTATAACTGAGTAGCTCAACACCATCATTTATAAACTAAACCCATATGATAAGAAGTGTATGAAATAAAGTGAAAATATGTCTATTAATTAATTCAACGATTTATAAAATACAACAAAAACCTAGTTCAGCTTTGTTACAAAATATCTTTGAGCATGTTTTATGACCATACCAACCCAAAACATATAACCAAGGTAAAATATCATGATTCAACATCATGATCGAATATCTATGAGCATGTATTATGACCATTCCATCCATAACTATATAACCATGTTATAATCATAAAAATCTCGGTCAAATCCCTATAAGCATTACAGTATCCAGGATAAATTCCTATAAGCATTACAACATGGGAATGAGTATATCCTTCTCTCTATAAGCATTATAGAATTGGACTGTTTCGAGACCGCTCAATATTAGTATTACAACATATAAGAGTGTATGTTCTAGGGCTGATCCTAATATATAATAATTAAAGGATGGAACACAATCCCTATCATACCACATGGATATCACAATATCACATCACAATTATCATTGGTTAATTATGAAAATTACCATTTTTCTTTCATTTACCAATTTAAATGTAATATAAAATTGATTAATAATTATATCATTAAGAAATAAGAAAAAATTTAAGGATTATATAATAAGAAATCACCCTATGTCACATGTCATGCTAAACATACGTTAAGACATTACCTAATTCAAATATATTCATGGTTGGATCACCAAATAGGTATCCATAAGCTAGGTTAGAAGCCAATTGAAAAAAGGAATCCAAGAAATAATACCAATTATTATTTATTCAATTTGGGAGAACATTTCATTGGTGTAATCACAATATTGCATAAACATATAAATGATAAAACCATAGGGTTAATATTTAGACCCCCTACTTTTAACCATCGATCTAAAAATGATTCCAATGGACGATTCCCATGAGAAAGAAGGTGAGGATGATTTCAAGGAGGTTCCTAGATCAAAACTAATCAAGATCAAAACCAACAATGCAATTGGTAAAAGGATTTCACCATAATGGTTGGAGAAGAAGGAAGAGAAGGAAGAAACCTAACTGAAAAGACTTACTAGGGATCTCTCACACAAATGGGATGTCCAAAAGAGAAGTTGGAACCCCAAAATCACCTAGAGAAATCCCTAGGATTGATAGGAGAGAATCTTTAGTTGATTAGAAATAAAATCAGACACACAAAATGTTTAAAATAGTAGGTCATTAATTTTCACGATGTGTAATGGGATTACACATTATGTAAATGTTTTTAATAGAATTATGCAAAAAACATGTCACCTGATATTTATTTTATTAAAAACCATGATGGATTACATGACGTGAAATACTTTTGCATGATGTGTAAATGTTCTGTAGTTGATTTATATCAGCCAATATTTCTTTAAAAAAGCAATCCGGTTTTAATGTTTCTCAAATCACCAAGAACATGTGAAACACATAACCCATTTATTCCTAGAATATATTAATTCAATAGAGAAAACATCTCAAAACATTAGGTAATTTTCTCTAGCAATACTCTCCTCACAGATACACTCTGATCCTTCTCAATTTTTTTTCAACCCAAGAATGAATTTATTCAAATGACAGACTTTTAAGATGAAAAAAAGCAAAATAAAGGATTAGGGAAAACTCAGAGAGAGGCATGCCTGAAAAAAATGAGATCTTACAACCACCTAACCTTACAATATCTCATCCCTGAGATACTCCAAGCATCACTATGAGGTATCATCAAATAGTTATAGCCACTTTTTTCACATATCAAAAACCCTATCCCAAGTATCCTCATGAACTCTCCTATGTTGCCACTGCACCCGAACCAATGGTATAGTCATACCCTGAAGATATTTCTTACTAAGATCCATAACCCATATTGGATTCTCTTCAAAGGACACATCAACACAAATCTTGACAGCTATTGTGTCTATCAAATGGGAAGGGTCTGGATTATATCTTCATAGCTGTGACACATGTAACATGTAATTCATGGAATTGTAACATTGTGTAAGGGCTAAAAAATATGCCACTTAACCGAACCATTCCGCTATTTCAAACATCCCTAAAAACCTGGGAACTTGCTTTCCCTATTTTCCCACATGGTGTTTCCCCAACCTAAGAAACACCCAAAGGAAAACATGTTGACAAAATATGAATCCGAAATGTCATATCTGATTATAAACATATGATATCTACCTACTCTACACAGTCACCAACCACTATCTGATCAACTGAACCTATTCAGATATCTCTTGCATTATACTAGGCCCAACAAGTGCTGACTCACCTGCATCCAGCCAAAAATGATCCAAACATCATGGACTTCCATAAAAATCCTCAAAAGGATCCATTTGGATAGATACCTGTAATCTATTATTATATTAAAACTCCTTGACATCCCTATATTTCTCCCATAAACCAAAAAAATCCAAAACACAGGCTCATTATCTTTCCTCTATAACCTGAATAGTCTTCTTAGATTAACCATCAGTCTATGAATAATAGGCTATGCTTAAAAGAAACCATAGTCCTAGGGATTTCTAAAGATCCTTCTAGACAAACGATGTGAAATGAGGATATCTATCTAAAATAATACTCATTAGAACACCATGCAAATGAATCCCCTCATGCACATAAAGATTTCCCATATCATTAACTATGAAGGCTTCTATAATAGGTAAGAAGTGGGATAACTTAGTCATTCGATCCACTATAACCCATAAAAAATCATTATTAGGGTTCATTTTGGGTAGTACTGTCACAAAATACATCGTGACATTATCCCATTTCCACTACAAAGTGGGTAAAGGCTACAAAATCCCAACATACCTATGATGCACAACTTTCACCAACTGACAAGTGAAGCATCTAGCCAGAAAGCTTTCCACATAATTCTTGATTACTAACCACCAGTACTATCTATGAATATAACGATACGTCTTTGTTAAACTTAGATGCACCACCCATACATAAGCTGGAAACTCCCTCATCAGCTCCCCACACAAGGCCATAGGAACCCATAGTCAGCCACAAAAAAGAAGATACTTTCCACTTCCAAGAGACCATCCTAATGGAATCTCACCACCATATAATTTTTTTCTTAGAACTGATCCCTATGGATTAGAAAACTACTCGATCATAATTTGGTACAAAATCATGGGTATAACAGATGTTGAAGTCATAACTACTCGATCTTGATATTCCTGAACATCTAGATGCATGTATACAAAGAGAGCCATTATACACCACTCATCACAAGTCTTCCATACTACCTCTGTCTGTTCATTTCGGCTCAAATAATTGGAAATGACATTTACCTTTCTTGTTCTATAAGAAAATTCAAAGTCAAAAGACTACATATAGTCAAACCACCTCCTCTTCTAAAGTTTTATGTCTCTCTAAAAAAAGATGTACATGGGGATCTTATGATATTTTTATAAAAAAAATCTCTCACCCATGAGATAATGAATATGAAATATTAGGGCATGTACCACTGCTACTAACTCTAGATCACTAATAGGGTAATTCCTCTCATGCGATCTCAGCTACCTGGAGCCATAAGCACCCACTTGATCCTCTTAAATTAGAACTAATCCGATTCCAATTCCATAAGAATCATAGTATATAGTACATGCTTTACCCAATAATGGTAAAGTAAGGATGGATGTTGAGGTCCACCTACCTTTAAGCTCCTTAAAATCTCTATCATAAGAATTAGACCAAACAAACATCACCCCTTTCTTAGTCAGCCTAGAAATTTGTACTAAAAAATGGGACAAATATTGGATAAAACACTATTAATAACTTTATAATCCTAGAAAGATCCTAATTTTGAATATGTTCCTGGTCTATTCCCAGGATATCATAGCTTTAAATTTTTTTGTTTCCACTGACACTCCTTCTGAGATGACATGGCCTAAGAAGTGCACTTCAGTAATCTAGAAACTGCATTTGGTTATCTTGGCGTAAAGTCAATGCTCTCTCAATATACTCAAGAATATGTAAAGTTGTTTTGAATTATATTCTACTAACTAGGAGTAAAATAAGATATCGTTGAAAAAAACCACCAAAAAATGATCTAGAAAATGATGAAAGATCCTATTCATTAAGGCCATGAATACCATAGGCGCATTAATCAACACAAACAAAATCACTAGAAATTCATACAATCCATACATTCTCATAAAATCAGTTTGAGGTATGTTTAATGGACTCACCCTTTACTAATGATATATTAATCTCAATTAAATCTTGGAGAAGATCTTAGACCTTCTCAACTAATAGAAAATATTATCAATGTGTCGAAGAGGATACCAGTTCTTGAACATTATCCGATTCAACCATTGATAATCCACACATAATATAAAAGATCCATCAGCCTTTTTATAGAAGATAACTAGAGAACAACAAGGAGATGTACTCAACCATATTTAGACTTTAGATTCTAGATCTTCTAACAAAAAATTCAAATCTTAAATATCAGCCGGTTCTATTTGGTATGGAATGATAGAAACTAGATCTTCTCCTAACACCGACTCGATCATGAACTCGATCTCTCACTCAGACGATAAGCCATATAACTCATCAAGGAAAAAAATCTTGAAAAAGGTCTACCACTAGAGGAAAATAATAATAATTCATTCACCATAATCTAGACAAAGATCAGTTATTTTAGCAATGAGATGATCCAATATACACTGTATTAGTCCTTCATGACTAGCATGAAGATCTCACTCACCCTGGTGAGAATAGTTGCTTCCTTCTAGGGATAGGAAAGTAACTCTGTCATGACCCATCCCACATGGCCCAGACATGACTTCCCCAAGCCCACCTTCCATAGGCCAAGGGTTGGTGACTAGCACTTGAAGGATTTTCTCAAATAGTGAAGGCATTTCCTTAGAGATATGTACACACTCAAAAAGGGAAACTGAAGTAAACAACCAACCAAAGTAAGGTATAACCACGTTGGTAAAGTACAACTACAAGTACAACTATAAACTGAAAATAGTGGGTTGGAAAACAAGACCTAGAAACTAAAAAGAAAGTAAACAGTCATCACATATTCCCTGGAGCTCTACCTAGAGGTTAGTAGCTGTAAGTATGAAGTCTAAGAAGAGTATATCAACTTCTCCCATCGTACCAAGCTTCACTAAGACCCAAACCTGCAAAGTCTGCCTTGGATCATCAGTAGTCTACACCCGAAACAACAAGGTGTAGGTGAAGCCCATGCAGGGGTGAGTATAACAATACCCAGTAGGGAACCCAAGACCCCTGAAGGTCTCTTAATAATCCACAATGGAAAACATAACAAGAAAGACCACAAAGGTAATATCACAAGCATGATCTAGATCATGAAGCACAAAGAAAAAGAGAAAGCTCACTCTAATGGTATAACTTCAAGGTTACTAGAATAGGGATGACTAGTCATAAATCCAGATCATCTTATCCATAGTAACTCTACTACTGACCCATATAGGTCACTGTATGCTGACCCGTATTGGTAGCTAGATGCTGACCCATATTGGTCACTGGTGCTAACCCGTATTGGTCGCTAGATGTTGGTCCGTATTGGTCAATGGTGGTAACCCGTATTGGTCATCGGTGCTGAACTATAGTGGTCACTGCTGATTACCCGTCTTGGTAACTGATTTAGAGGTAGGGATGATTATTTTTATATCTAGATTGTCCCACTCTAGAGTTTCTGATTTTGACCCACATTGGTTGCTCTTCTTCTTATTCATGTCATAGCCAGCCACTGGATTCCCGCACGAAGCACACCTGATCTCCGAAAGACTCTTCTTCTCAAGAAATCAGTCATATTTCAATTGGTATGAAGTCCCTAAAAAAATTATACACAAGGGACCGCCCCATCAAAGGGGTTTCAACATGACATACGATGCGTCAATCGGACGCCCAGTCTGTGAGATATGGTCACTTTTGTAAAAAGGGATCGGTTGGATTTAAGTCTGATCCAACCCAGGTCACACATAAAACTCTATAAAAACTCACCTAGAGTATCTCCAAAGGACTGCCTTGTCAGAAGGGTCCTTAGGCCACAGATGGTGCGTCGATCAGACATCCAGTCTGTTCGTTACACCCCTTTCCGTGAAACCGGGGTGATAACACCTAGGTCCGGCCTAGATTGGTCGGGACCGCCGAAATATTCCAAAGGTAACTCTTCCCAAAAGGGGTCCCAAAGCCACTAATGACATTTCAAATGGACACCTGGTTCTTCAATTACGGGCGTTTCTTTATTCGGGGGCCAGTTGGGTCTCGGCCCAGTCCGACTCGGTCAGGTCGGCCCGACACAACGGGTCCAGGGGTCTACCTGACACCACCTAGGTCTGGCTCCTTAAGGGTCAACCCAGTTCAGTTAATGGGTTCTGGCCATAGTTGTCCTGCCCCAACGGGTGTGGCTCGGTCCACCCGCGTTGGCCCGCTGGGCCGCGGGTCTAGCCCGTTTGGGCAGCCTGCGTCCGCCTGCTACCGCGCCCCATGCAGGGTGTCTGGTCCGCCTGCCGAACGGATCTAAGGAGTCATTCAGCTCCCTTTAATTAGTTCCACCATGTGGTGCCGCCACGTGGTTAGCAGGACCCACAGGTCTCGGGTCCCATCCTCCTCCGCCACACCTTTGAGCCGCGACTTTCTTCAATCAGTAGCGCATGGTGGCACGAAGCCTCTGTGTCCGTGGCCGACAGAGGTGCTAGTCGCCACCTAAAGCCGCCGCAGCTCCCCTATGTAGCACGTGATGGCACACCGCCTGCTGCCGCCGCGACTGGCCATTGCTGGTCACCGGCGCCGCCGCACTGGTGTCGCGCCGACGAATCTTCCGTGGGGCTCCAACGGTGCTCCGGAGCTCTGTTTCTACTCCTATATGTGCCTATGAGCCTCTTGGGATGTCTCCATCATAGAATGGCCCACTATTTATCATTTTTTTCAAATTGAGAACACATTCCCTAAAGAACGCAACATGATCGAAGTGGCGGAGGTTCCAGACCTTGTTTGTTTGGCTTACACCCTCTGCATTAATATGATAACAAGCGAGGGTAAAAAATCATTATAGGTAAACTATAATAATTAAACCCCCTACCTCGAAGATTTTTGGTGACCACTGTGGATGGTGGTACTTCCACGTTCGAGGGTATGTGGTGGGAGGAGCGTCCTCGTTGAAATGAGTCGTCAATGTTCATTGTTCCCAGATCGTTGCTGCCCAAGCATCTATCCTCCGTCGGTGGATGGCATCGTGGTACTTTTATAGAGTTTCCTCGCTTGGTAAGTCCATGTCAAAACTCATCCTCAAGCCCCACATATATAATAGGGGGAAAGGGTGAGTAACAGATGAACAAATTTGATGAGGTTCATTAAGTGAGTAATTATTGAACCTCATTTAATTTACAAAATTATTGTTACACAATTTACGAGTCAAGCCACTTAATGGCTTGACATGTCATTGGTCCCACCAATGACGCTCGTCCGTTAGAGAGAAGAAAATAAAATAACAATAAAATTGTTTTTTTATTATTCCTTAAAAAGCCCAAAAACTATCTTTTTCTCCTGACCAACTGCAGTTGAAGTGAAGCTTCCATTAAGTGAATCCTGGCACTACAGATTCAATGGTGCTTTTGGATTTCAATTCTGAGCACCGGTTCAAAAGATAGAAAATTTCGCCCACTCATTTACTGAATATACCATAAAAAGTTTAGAAATTCATTCTAGGCACACAGGGCCTCAGAATAACGCACCGTCAGTTTTTGCAGACTCATAAAAATCCCATACAATTTAAAAAAAAATTACATGGAATTTTTTGGGTCTTTACATTCTCCCCACCTTAGGGATTTACGTCCCCATAATCCAAATAAGGCTACACAAACAAAGAGGGGTACTGGGTACGCATATGAGCCTCTCGTTCCCATGATCTCTTCTGGAGACTCTTGTGCTGCCACAGAACGCGCACCAGAGGTATCGACCGCCCACGAAGGATCCGCTCCTATCGATACTCTATCTCCACCGAGAACTCTGCAAATTTTTCTGTATTGTAAATCCCCATCTCACCATGGTCTATGATGTGAGATGGGTCATTCATATATCTCCTCAGCTGAGATACATGGAAGATTTCATGCACCCTCTCCAACTGTGGTGGTAGTGCCAAAAGTTACACCACCTTACCAATCCTCCGAAGTATCAAGAATGGTCTGATAAACCTTGGTGAGAGTTTTCCACCTCATCCAAATCTCCATAATCCCCATAAAGGGGAGACTCACAAGAATATGTGGTCCCCCTCCTCGAATTCCACTATTCTCCATCGCCTATTAGCATAGGACTTATGTCGGCTCTTTGCAGTCTTTATCCACTCTCAGATGACCTGCACCTTCTCAGTGGTAGCCCGTACCATCTCTAGGCCCACGAGTGCTAGCACTCCTAGATCCGTCCAGCATAAGGGTGATCTTCATGGTCATCCATACAATGCGTCAAAAGGGGCCATACCAATGGTGGATTGATAGATTTTTTTGTACGTTAACTCCACCAAGGGTAGGTGGTCCTCCCAACTATGACCAAAATCTAGGAAACATGCATGAAGAATGTCCTCCATGGTCTAGATGGTCCGCTCAATCTGACCATTTGTCTGCTGGTGAAAATATGTGCTCAAGAAAAGCTGAGTCCCAAAGGCTTCATGTAATCTTTTCCACAATTGGGATTTGAAACATGTGTCATGGTATGAGACTATCATCAAAGTAACCCTATGAAGTCGCATGATCTCATGAACGTAGAGACATCCCAAGTTCTCTACTAAACCCTTCTATCAAATAGCAAGGAAGTGGGCCAACTTGGTGAGTCGGTCAATGATCAATCAGATGGTATTGTGCCCTCTAGACATATGTGGTATCCACATCACAAAGTCCATCGATATCCCTTCCCACTTACACTCTAGTATCTCGATGGGTTGGGTCAATCTTGCTGGTACCTAGTACTCAGCCTTCACTTGCTGACAAGTGAGGCATCTAGAAACAAACTACGCCATAGATTTCTTCATCCCTGGCCAAAAGTACTAATTCCAGAGGTCCTGATACATCTTTATCATGCCTGGATATACTGGAAAGGGGGGTGTATGGAACTCCCTCATCATCTCCTCTCGTAGTGACACTGGTACAACTGTACATACTCTGAAAAGGATAGCATGATCCCCACCTTTAAAATAACCTTCAGGTGCATGGCCTAAGTATATCTGAGCACGTGTAGTCTCACAGAAAATGTCTCCAAGTTGTGCCTCCCTAACTCGCTACAGGAGTGGAGGTGTAGATACCATCGACTGGAGGTAGATTGTCTCATCTATATCAATGTAGGATATCTGAAACGAGGCTAACTGCACTGAAGCCTCATTCAGTAGCTATGAATTCAATCTCCAATTAAGTGCATCTGCCACTACGTTCCTCTTCCCTGGAGTATAGACTATCTCAAAGTCATAGTCCTAGAGAAACTCTATACAATATCACTATCTACGATTCAAATCTTTATGTGTGAAGATATATCTGAGATTCTTGTGGTCTAAGTAAACAATGAACCACTCGCCCATCAAGTAGTGTCACCACATATTTAATGTGAAAACTACTTCTTCCAACTCTGAGTCATGAGTCACATAATTCTACTCATGAGTCCTCAACTGTCATGATCCATAAACAATCACTGCATCATCATGCATGAGGTTGCAACCGAGTCTGGTCCCTGATGCATCATAGTAAACCACGCAGCTAGTGCCCTCCTCCAATAACCTTAGGATGAGAGTTCTGGTCAAGATTTTCATATACTATTAAAAGCTCTACTGGCATGTATCTGACCATAGGAAGGGTTTACCCTTCTTCATTAAGGAATTCATAAGTGCTGCTACTCTGGAGAAATTGGGTATGAACCTCCGATATTATCATGTTAATCCAAGGAATGTCCACACATCAGTAACACTCCATGGTGGATTCCAAGCAAGTACCTCCTCGATATTCTCTAGATCCACTGCAACTCTAGCCTCTAAGATGTCATGTCCCAAAAATTAGACTATTTGTATCCAAAACTCACACTTCGAGAGCTTCCCATATAATTGGTGCTCCTAGAATGTGCCCAGAACTATCCTCAATTGTACAACATGCTCATCCTTGTACACTAAGTACACTAAGATGTGGTCGACAAAGACCACAAAAAAGTGATCATGGTATGGCTGAATGATCCTTTTAATGATCCCCATGAACACCACTAGAGAATTGGTCATGCTAAAAGGCATCACCATGAACTCATAATGGCCATAACGACATATAAAGGGTGTCTTCGGTACGTACTCGTCCCGTACCCTGAGCTGATGATAGCCTGATTTGAGGTCTATCTTAGAGAACCACTTCATCCCTTTCAACTGATCAAACAAATCATCAATCCTTAGAAGAGGATACTTGTTCTTCACAGTCACCTGGTTTAGGCGTTGGAAGTCCACGAATAGCCTCAAACTTCCGTCTACCTTCTTGGAAAACAACATCAGGGATGCCCATGGAGAAACACTGGTTCTTATGAATCCCTTCCTCTGTAAGTCCTCCAACTGTACTATCAGCTCCCGGAGCTCTGTAGAGGCAATCTAATTTGTTGGTGTATATATTGGAGTCATTTTTGGGTACAAGTCAATACAGAAGTCTACCTCTCCATGAGAAGGTAGTTCTGGGACATCTTCTAGAAAGAAATACTCATACTCGTCTACCACCACTGTGAACTGTGGAATCGTCTCATCCACCATGTCGAAGGTCATGCAAGCCAGCTGATATGTAATCGGTAGCACTCTCCTGAGTGCAAGTCAATCTCGCTGCTCTGTTTTCCTTCTCACCAACAAAGGAAAAATGGCCTCCATCTCTATACGTACATCGTACTGTACGTCTCAAGCAGTCAATCTATGCATGAACTACTGATAGCCAGTCCACGCCTAGAATGACGTCATAAGGCTTCGACGCCGCTACTAGAAGATCCCATTTAGAACTCTCTCCTATGAGAGTAAGATCACACTGTCGACAATAGTGTGTGACTGCTAAATCTCCTATCATAGGAGTATCCAAAAGCAAAGGTCGATCTAAAAGCTCAGTCGGAATCATAGAGTCCTAAAATAAGTCTAGGGAAAGGAAATAAGGGCTAGATCCTGTGTTTATAAGAACTACTATTAAAGTAGAGAAGATACAAATTTTACATCGTATCATCTCAGGGACGTCAGGATCATGAGTCTCTGCTGCATGTAACTGGGCCTGTCCCTATACACCTGCTCCCTGAGCTCATGGCGGACCGCTTGGGGCTGGTGGTGGTAGTGACTGGTGACCTCAACCACCTCCTGCTACAGATCCTGCTCCCCAGCCTCATTCTCCACCTGGATGACGCTCATGCTCCTGCCGCTGTTGTTGCCTATGTGGACCATCCACCATCTGCCAATCATCCGCATAGGGAGTCGGACATTAACGAGCTCTTTGACCCTGTTCCATGCAGGAAAAACAAGTCATACCTTGATGGTGGCTCTCTCGGCCTCTCATGCCTCTCACCTCTAACCCTGCATCCCCGAGTTTCCCACTGGAAGTTCTAGCCTTCTTGAAATTCTCTTCCATCTATCTACTGCTAGCTGTAGATGACTCTGCTACCTGCCATCTGGTAGGGGCTCTCACTGTCAGTGCCTGCTTGGCAAGGAAGCTCTCCTTCAGCAAAGCTCGCTCTAGCACCCTAGCCTGCATCAGGATACTAAGAGGAAATATCACATCTCTAATATCTCATTAGATCCCCTGCTCAAAGGTTCGAGCCTTGAAGTAAGGGTCTCATATCATGTAGGTGGAGTATCGGGAGAGTTTAGTAAATCTCACCGAGTACTGAGCCACAATCTGACTACCCTACTGCAGATGTAGCATCTCCTAAATATGCACAGAGCATAGTGTTGCTGGCACAAAATCCACCCTGAAAAGGCTCTCAATGTCCTACCAGATGAGGTCCATCTCCTCATGAACCTAGAGCATCGAGCTCCACCATCTTCCTGTTGATCCATGAAAAATGATAGTGGCCAAGATCACCATCTTCTCGGTGGGTGTCTCTACTAAGTGAAAGACCCACAAAACTACCTCAAGCCAGTCCTTTGCTTCCTGGGGGTCCGTATTGCCTGAAAACCTTAGAGAGATCTATCTCTGGAACTCATGAAATGCGCTCAACCAGCATGAATAATCCACTGGTAGCATCTACTGCTCAATGGGTGGTGGTGATGCTAGTACACCACCCAAAGGTTCCATCATTGTGAGTGCTCCCTGGATTGATGCCTCATCACTCAGTAGACCACTGTCATGATACCTAACCAGAATCCTGGCTGACTGTCTTTGTGGAGGCACCCTGTAAGAAACAAATGTGCCATGTTGAATCAGTTATACATGATGAGATGACTGAAGAAATATCAAGAAAAATTTTCAAAACACTAGCAACCAGTGTTTTCATGTACCGAGTTGGGAAACAGAATTCAGGGTCCTGGTGTATGGATATGTCAGCCACCACTCCAACACTGTACTCCCCGAACCTAAAACTAAACTCAAGACACTTTACACCATTGCCTAATTAAAAGTAGACACTTAGTTCTTTTGGTAGAACCAACCTCTCTCTGATACCACATTATCAAGACCCGTCCCACGGGGTCCAGACATGACTACCCCAATCCCACGTTCTATAGGCCAAGGGTTTGTGACTAGCACCTGAAGGGTTTTACTGAACAGGGAATGCATTTTCTTAGAGATCTATACACACTCAAAAAGGTAATATGAAGTAAAAAAACAACAAAACTATACTATAACCATGTGGGAAAAGTACAACCACAAGTACAACTGTAAACTGAAAATAGTGGGCCGAAATAGAAGACCTAGAAACTGAAAAGAATGTAAACAGCTATCACATGTTCTCTGGAGCTCTACCTGGGAAGTAGTAGCTGTAAGTCTAAACTAAAATAAGAGGATATCGACTTCTCCCGTCACACAAAGCTCCACCAAGACCCAAACCTCCAAAGTCTTCCTCAGAGCGTCAATAGTCTACACCAGACATAACAAGGTGAGGACGAAGCTTATGCAGGGGTGAGTATAACAATACCCAGTATGGACCCCGAGACCCCCAAAGGTCTCTCAGTAATCTACCAAGGAAAAAATCAGAAGAAATACCATAAAGGTAATATCACATGAATGATCTAGATCATGAAGCACACATCAAAAGAGAAATATCACTCTAACAATATAACTTCAAGGTTACTGGGATAGGGATGAGTAGTTGTAAAGCTAGATCATCCTATCCATAGTAACTCTACTGCTGACTTGTATATGTCACTGTATGCTGACCCGTATTGGTCACTAGATGCTGACTCATATTGGTTGCTGGGGCTAACTCGTATTGATCGCTAGATGCTGACCCATATTGGTCACTAGTGCTGACCCATATTGGTCGCTGGTGCTGACCTGTATTGGTCATCGGTGCTCACCCATCTTGGTTTCTAATGCAGAGTTAGGGATGATTAGTCATACAACTAGATTTTCCCACTCTAGAGTTTCTTATGTTGACTCGCATTGGTCGCTCTTGTTCTTCATGTCACAGCTAGCCACTAGATTCCTGCACGAAGCATTCTTGATCTCTGTAAGACTCTGATACTTAATCCATAAGTCATATTTCAAATGTTAAGAAGTCCCAAAAAAATTATACCCAATGGACCACCCCATCATAGGGGTTCCTACGTGATAGATGGTGCATCGATCAGATGCCCGATCTGTGAGATATGGGTACTTTTGTAAATTGGGCCTGGTTAGATTCAAGTCAGATCCAACCTAGGTTACATGTCAAACTCTATAGAAACTCACTTAATGTTTCTCCAAAGGACCTCCATGTCACAAGGGTCCTTATTCCACAGACGGTGAGTCGATATGACGCCTAGTTTGTTAGTTACACCCCTTTCCGTTAAACAGGGGTGATCGCACATCAGTCCGGCTGAGCTCAGTCGAGCCCGCCAGAATATGCCAAAGGGACTGATTCCCAAAAATGGTCCCAATTCCACTGAAAAAGTGTCAAACGAACACCCAGTTCGTCAGTTACGGGCATTTGTTTATTCGGGGCCCGGTTGGGTTTGGGCCCGGTCAGACTCGGTCCGGCCGACCTGACGCAACGTGACCCGGGGTCTACCTGACCCCACCCGGGTTCAGACCATTATGGGTTGGCTCGGTTTGGTTCACTGGCCCAGGTTGCGGTTGGCCTGGCCCTTCCCGCTGGGCAGGTCTGGTCCACTGGGTGGGTCTGTCCCGTTCGGCCGACCCACATCAGCCTACTGGCATGCCCTGCGCGGGGTGCATGGTACGCCTGCCGAACAGCTCTAAGGAGTTATTCGGCTCTAATGATCTGTTCATATCCCTTCAATCAGTAGCACCACATAGCGCCGCCACGTAGTCCGCAGGACTCGTGGGATGTGGGTCCCATCCTCCTCCACCACATCTTTGAGCCGTGGATTTCTTCAATCAACGGTGCATGATGGCATACCGTTTCCATGTCTACATCTAGTTGAGTTGCCGGCCACTACCTGCAGCTACCGCAACAACCCTCCATGGTGCGCCGCCTACTTCCACTGCAACCAACCATTTCCAGCTGCCTTCGTCGCTCGCCAGTCTCTGGTTTTGACGCACCAGTGCCGCGCCAGTGGATCTTCCATGGGGCTCCGTCGGTGCTCCATATCTTCATTTCTACTCCCATTTGAACCTAAAAGCATCTAGGGATTCCATCATCATAGCGTGACCCTCTGTTTTTCATTTCTATCAAATTGAGGAAACCGTCCCCAAAGAATGGAACATGAGCGAAGCGACAGAGGGTTCAAGCCTTGTTTGTTTATCCCACACCCTCCGCCTTAATATGATAACAAGCAGTAGCAAATAAATCATCATAGGTAAACTATAATAATTAAACCCCCTACCTAAAAGATTGTTGGTGACTACTGTAGACGACGATACTTCCACATTCGAGGGTATGCGGCAGGAGGAGTATCCTCATTGAAAGGACTCGTCAGCATTAATCAATTTTGGATCATTGCTGCCCAAGATTCCATCCTTTTTCAGTAGATGGCATCATGGTACTTTGTCAAAGTTTCATTGCTTGGTGAAGCCGTGTCAAAACTCATCCCCATGCATCATATATATAGGAGGGGGAAAGGGTGAATAATGAACAAAATAATTTAATAAGGTTCATTAAATGAGTAATTAATGAACCTCATTTAATTCAAAATGGTGTGATTATGCAATTTATGAGTCAAGACACTTAATGGATTGACATATCATCAGTCCCGCTAACGCCGCTCATCCGTTGGAGAAAATAAAATAAAATAAAAATAAAATTTTTATTTTATTATTACTTAAAAATCCCAAAAACTATCTTTTTCTCTTGACCAACTGTGGTCAAAGTGAAGCTTCTCTTAAATGAATCCCAGCGCTGCAGATTCAACACTTTTTTCAGATTTCAATTCCAAGAACCGGTTAAAAAGATAGAAAATTCTTCCCATGCATTTATAGAACGTACCTTAAAAACGGTTATAAATTCATTTCGAGAACACTGGGCCTCAGAATCACATTCCATCAATTTTTGAAAACTCGTAAAAATCCCATCTAATTTAAAAAAATTACATGTAATTTTCAGGTCTTTACAAACTCTCCTCATGTAATGTTCGATAGGAGAATGGTATAGAAAAAACTAATCCCTAAGAAGAATCAAGTTGAAACTATTCATTTCCAGTATGAACGGTTCCCAAAAGAATCAGTAACCACAAATCTATAGAGAATACCTCTTGTAACAATTAATATTTTCTGACCACACTCCCAATGGCATGTCAATGGTTAAAACACCATCTAAGCTTTCCACATCCTATACCAAACCATTTTCAAAAAGGACATATCAAAAATAATGTGATGCACATAAATCAAAGGAAAAAAGCTAAGGTAGATGATATAAGAATCGTACCTCTAACTATCGACAGTCCTGTGACCACATTAGTGAGAGTATTCAACATAAAATGAAACTGTCTTGTCCCTCTACCCTAGGATCGTGTCTGACTACCTTGATTTATTTCCCTGGCTCAGTACCATTTCTCATGCACTAGGGTACCACATCACCTGCCTCACCCTAAATGACAAGTAGAACTCCCACCACCAACCTACTAAGGGGTAGCTGAGCCCCATCCCAAATTTGGTACCTTTCTTGATTATCTACCACTAGTCTTCTATGAAATGTTCACACATAACCTATGTATATTGCCTATTTTTCACCAAAAACGACACTTGATTTTGGGGTAAGGAAACTACGGGTGCTTGTGGAAAATCTTTTCACACTAATGGTACTAGAATGGAACACAATCTTGAGATGGATGTACACTCCCCTGACTACTCTTCCCACCATTTATTTTATGTTATTTTCCATAAAGGTACTTCTTAAAATTGAATGAAGAACTCCTAGATCACGCTGCTGAAATAAAATCGGGGCCTCTCTCAGGTTCCCTTCCATGTAGAGTGCTTGATTCATCAAATCTTCAAATATATTTAAATTGAAATCATTTACATATGAACTAATCTGAAAATGAAGACTGTACTTACAATGTCTTCCCCTAGTGATCTCATAAGCTACCAAAGATGGTGCAAAGCACTGTAGGTTAGAAGAACATCCAAAATAGTTCAATAATGAAAAAACCTCCCACATAATAGGCATAAACTCATGAGATTTTTCATCTGTTAAGGTCTTAGGATAGAAATGTCTCATGAAATTCATCTCGAAGTCATTCCAAGATAGCTCTTACTACTACCCAACATCCTTAAGAATATCCCACCAATGCTTGGTAGGTCCATAAATAATATACAAATCAATCATCACCCTACTATATGTGGGTGTCTTGGGATGATTGATGATCTTCTAGACTAAATCAATCCAGAAATCAATGCCTGGGGTCCCCCTTCCCCAGTAAACATAGGCGGATTCTATAGCTGAAACTCTCTTGTCAACTTAGACATCAAAGGAATGGTATAGATAGTCTAAATTTCCATGGATCATATTAACCTTGGGAAGTTTCTTTGAAGATGAACATCCATATGTTATTTAGGAACTAATGGATGCTTTAGATAAACTATGTTAGGAGGGTTCTGATTTCAAATTTCCTAATGCTTGAGTTAAAGATGATGAGGAGGTATTTTCTATAGAAGACAAACACACGCCTTAGAAAACTAGTTGGAAACAAGGTCAACCAAACAGGTGACTAAAATAGAGAACCACTAAATCTTGGTCTCTCTAGACATGACTTACAAGTATTTTATCCTGAAAAGAAAACTAATTTCATTTATCCAATGAAACATACATTCCATATTACAGTTAAATAGGAAAGTATATATTACATTTAAAAATAGATATGTATCTATTATGAACATTGAACATTAACATATCCCTATATACCTATGATGATGCATGCATCCTAATCTCGCACCATGTTGAGCCATGAGTACAAATCTCATGAAACAGTAAGATCATAAAACAATAACCTCACACAACATGTGAATTACCCATGGTGAAATAACATCAAATGTATCAATCCCACAACACAAACAAAAACCCTATCCCTAGGCACTCAGATTTTCCCCTATACATGTGCTATCTACTCCCATGCACAATCTCATTACCAAGTCTTGACAAATACTTTTCTCTTATATAACTTTCCAAAATAGTAAAGAAAAATAAAATAAAACCTAATACCTATGATACCACTTTTTAATGTCCCCCAATCTAGAACTCTCTCATATGGATGGAAAGTGTTGTTTATGAGACCTCAAGTGCACCTCCCAATACACCATAGGCTTCCGAATAGTAGTAGGGGTGTGAAATATATCGTGGGGAGACTATACCCCTTAGTATGATGTTTTTAGTAGTAGAAACAAATAAAAATAGAATGTAAATAATTAAATCAAGGACTTATTGGAATACAACAATAAAATCCAAATAAGTAATCTAGTAAATAAATAAGGAATATTGTAAGGATGTGTTGAAATGTAACTAAATGTCATTCTATAAAAATAAAAGAAAAATACTAGTAAAATCAAATAAAATACTCAAGGTATTGGGTCCCAAACCCCACGTCTGTCCCATATCCAAACTCCAGCCCATCTGTAAATAAGAAATAAACAACAATGTACTTTTCCGTTTTCCAAAACTACAACCATGAAATATGATCTGGTACTAAATGGAAACCCAAATAGGGTGTGAGTATAACTCTGTTGGTCAACACCATCATGTCTAAACTAAACTAATCAAATAATAAGCGCATTAAATAAATCAATAAATATGTGTATTAATTAATTCAATAATTAATAAAATACAACAAAAACTTTCTTCGAATCCATGTCATAATATCTCTTATCATGTCTTATAACCATGCCACACACAACCATATAACCAAGGTAAAATAACCTGCTTTATCCCCATGAAAAAATTTCCCTGATCATGTCTTAAGACCATGCCAACCACAACCATATAACCATGGTATAGTCATAACAATCTGATTCAAATCCCTATAGGCATTACATTATCTAAGACAAATCCCTATAATCATTACATCATGGCACTAAGTATAGCCCACTCTTCATAAGAATTACTGTATGGGACTTTGCTGAGCCCACTCAATATTATCATTACAACATATAAGTGTGAAAGTTCCAAGCCCGAGCCTGATATATAAGCATTACAACATGGAACACAATCCCTATCATAAAACATGAGTATCACAATATCACATCACAATTATGAATGGTTAATTATTTGAATTACCATTTTTATTTCATTTACCACCTGGATTTAATTCACAATTGATTAAAAATTATATCAATAAGAAATAATCCAAAATTTAGGGATTCTATAACAATAAATCATCTGAGGCCACAAGTCCTGCTAGTCATACTTTAATCTATTTTCCTATTCAAATATATTAATGGTCTTCTCAACCAATGGGTAGCGATAATCCAGGTTATATGCCAATTGAAAACAAAGTAATCCAAGGAATAATCCCATTTATTACTTATTCGAATTGGGAATATATTTTGTTGGTGAAATCACAATATTTCATAAACTTGGTAATTATAAAACTACAAGGTTAATATTTAGACCTATACCTTTAATCATTTATCCAACAATGATTCCAACAGCCAATTCCCATGTGGAAGAAGGTGAAGATGATTAAAAAGTGGATCCTAGATAAAAAAATTATCAATATCAAAACCAACAATGCAATTGGTCAAATGATTTCACCACAATGGTTAGAGAGGAAGGAAGATAAGGAAGAAACCTAACAGAAAAGACTTACTAGGGATATTTCAAACAAATGGGACATCCATAAGAGAAATTGTCACCCTAAGATATCATTGAGAAATCCTGGGGGTTGAGAGGATAGGAGTTGTAGTGGATTAGAATGAAAATCATCCACAAAAAATGTTTAAAATACCAGTTTAGGCATTTACATGACATGTAATGTGATTACACATCATGTAAATATTTTTAACAGAATTCTATAAAAAACCCATTTGCTAGAATTTATTTTATTCAAACTCACAAAAAATTAAATGACATGTAATCCCTTTACACGATATGTAAATTTTCTGATATAGATTTTTTTAGCACATTTTCTTTTTAAAAAACTAGAACTCTTTTAATGTTTTTCAACTCACCAAGAACCCATGAAAAACATAACCCATTTATTCATGGACTTCATTAATTAAAACAAGAAAACATCCCAAAAATTTAGGTCATTTTTCCAACAAATATCTCATCATGGATAATCTTTAGTACTTTTCATATTTTCTTCCAACCCAAGACTATGTTTATTCAATCAGAAAAATTTCATGATGAAAACACAACCGAAAACAATATTGACAAAAAACTCAGAGAGAGTCATACAAGAAAAAAATTGGGATCTTAAAGATTATTATTTTATCACTGATAAAAGGTATCTTTATCAGTAATTTTTTGGAAGCACTAATAAAACCCTCCCCAATATTTTTATAAGAACCCTAACTGTAGACATTTCGATCATGATTCTCAAGATTTCATGGAATTTCACTACTACAGGCACACCTCCTTAGCTTTTTCTTAGACTAATCAAGCCTCAAATCTAAGTTACACTATATTTTATTCTCCTAACTCATTTATTGATTTTTTGGATCCTGATTTAACAAGACTGGATGATTAAAACCTCTCCCTTTGAGTTTAATGATCCCCCACAATTGGTTAGGGTTCCTTCCTTAGGGATTTTAGTCCTGGAATAATATCTTCATCCACCTCTGATCAACAACATTATCTTGTGATTCTAGATCAAATTTGGATAGGTGAGGTTTGTTCTTCTTATCATATTACTTTTATTTCTTTATTACCTCTTCTTTCACCCTCTTCCTCATTGTGTACACAACAAGTTGAATGATAAGGGATTCTTCATTTAGTTTTTTGTTTCATATTTGATTTTTAGGGCATGTTATCTTCCCTTAGGGTCCTCCTATCTCTGTTCTCGAGGGTTTATTCATTTTCTCTAGGTCCAAGTTGTTTTCCCATGATTTAATCATTAATTATATAACTGTTGAGTTATTGATTCTTGTATTGGTGTTTTAATTATTTATAGATAATACTAATTATAATCATTTAGTTTATAGGGAAGAAATTGGATTTTGACTCCGTTTTCAAATATATAAATGGGTTTTTCTATTTTAATGATTTTTTTGAATACAGATTCAAGTTAATCACTTTTCAGTTTCCCAATTGGTCCTTTAAAATAGTATTTTCTATTTAAAATGATTTATGGGGATTGAAAAGTATTTTCATAATGCTTTTTTGTTTCACTTCAAGTTATACTTGAAATTCCAATAATTGTAAAAATGTTTGAGGATGGGTTCTAAATAAAATACGTGGTTAATAAAAGTTTATAACTCTTTTGGGTCGAGGAATAAAGTAATGAATGAACCATCAAGCATTTAGAGTTTTTATGATATTTAATAATGTGGAATGTTTATAACTTTTAAGGATTATTATTAAAATATAATGTTTTTGAATTATTTATTCTAGGTTATTCATAAAAGAGATTTATAATAGAATCCTCTATAATTTATTTTTAGCAAATTATGTTTATAATTATTTTTAAAAGCCTGAATCATGGTATTTTAGAAAATGGGTTTCATTATCATGAATATTTGTAAATCCTTATTGATGTTTATTATTGAATAAATTGTATGGAATGTGAAATCTTGGATTTTTGGCTTCTTATGTGATATTTGAGGAAACTCGTTTCTGATCAATTAATATTCCCTTGATAGAATTTTGAAATAATCCTATGGTAACCTCTATATTTAGACCGGTAGTCCAGAAAATTCATGTTAGGTATGTTTAACTTTACCTAACAATGAAATATATAATGGAAACACTAACTAAAAATTAGTGATGTAGGGAGACACTTTTAATAGTGGAATCATACCCCTAGGCCCATAGAACTAGGGTAATGTGTGCACTAGGAAACCATGATCATTGAGAGTATGAGGATCCTTAAACCTTGACCTAAATTACCTGATGAGTCCTTTACCATGATGCTAGGATATAAATTTTTAATTTAATCATTTCTTCTAGAAAATGTTTCATCCATTCCATATTTATAAAATATTAATGAAATTTTTAATAATCATGATTTTTTTAGAATGGTTAGTGGAATACATAGAATTATTATTCCCATTCCAATTTTAAATTTCATTTTTAAAAAAATAAAATTGGATTTAAATGTTAAAGAGGATTTTTAAATGAATAAAAATGAGGTTTTCCCATAAATTAACTAAAATGAATCAATGTTTTGAAACTCATGAAGCAATTTCAAATTGAACTTGTAAAGATTTAAACATTTAAAACTTTACATATTTCCATGTAAATGGGTTTAAAATTTTAATTTAATGTTGATCATTTTTTAATATCACTTAAAAAAATTCACTTGATGCTAACAATTTTTATAGAAAAGAGGGCTTGTATCCCATTAAGCATTTTGAAGAAAATTGTTCTATTTTCATGTGGAATTAAGAAAACGAATTTCAAGTGGGGTTGTAAAATTCTAAAAATAGAATTTTTAATTTTGAAACTATTTTTGAGATGATATTTGAAATTTTAAATTAATATTGGGTAATTTAAAAAGTTTTGGTCTCTTGCAATGTGTTTGGTAAAGTATTTGGTTTCAGTATAGATTTTGGAAAATGTTTTAATAAAATTGGTTTATTGTCAAAAAAATTAATGATTTATTTCATAATGGGTCCTAGAAAACTCATTTAAATAAAGGTGGTTTATTGTGACTTATTGATATGGATGGACCATATTTTGTTTAAGATTTTTGATATACTATTGTTTTGTGATTTATTTGGGTGTACCTTTGATTGTTGTGTGATTTGATTATATGGATATTGTTAAAACTAGTTTTATGAAATACCAACATCGAAACCAATGTACCCCTATTAAAAATAAATTATATTCTAGTTGTGGGGAAACCACTTGAGTTGATATCAAGTTTAATATAAACATCTTGAGTCACTATCAAGTCTCTTTTACTTGTGGGGAAAAGTGATCCAATGCATTCAAACTCTACTGAAAATGTTTCAAATATTTCTCACATATTTTTTCTTTATTCTTAATATGTAATCATTATTGAACATCATATTTAGAATATTGATTAAGATTTAAATTATTGGTCGTAATATCATTAATATCTTATTCATTAATATCTTTTATTAAACCTATTTGTTTTTGGAAGTCATCCACTTATTATTTCATTCATTCCATGGAAGATTATTTATATGTTTTGCACATGGTACATGGTTTTTTGGATGAAATCCCAAAATATTTCTTATTATAAAGATATCTTGGATTAAATTCTCTCAAATTTCTCTTGGATAACTTCAATTCCATTATCATTCTCTATTTATGTTGGGTTCCCTTTCTCACCAATCCCTAGTTAAGTTTCTATTTGTTCTATAGAATATTTTTTTAATAATTTTCATGAAATAGAGTAATGTGAATTCATATTATCCCCTCAATGGAATAAGAATATGGTTTCTCTAAGATAAAGGGAATAAATTTGAAAATGTATCATCCTTCACTTTATTATCCAGTTGAGATGGAAAACAATTAAGGATTTGGTAATTTTTGAATCAAAACCCCTTGAAAAAATAACATGAAATATAGATTTAAATACAATAATTAAAGGGTGAATAAATATTTAATATTTCAATTATGTGTCATATTATTAATATAAAATAAAATAGGTTCAAAACATAAAATATTTCTCAAAGAATGAAAATTTATACAGCTAACAATTAATAATTTTATAAAAAATGAATATAAATCCATTAACATAACGAAAATGAGTTTTATTTTTTTTACAAAAGAAGATAATTTCAATTAACATATAAAATATCCAAATTTACAATGGAAATCAACCATGAATAGAAATAATCATCTTATGTATGAGAAACACCAAAAATACCTTGGGTTTTCAGCTGGTGGGCCGCTATGTTTCCCTCTCTTTTGAAAAAAGAGAAAGAGAAAGCCAAGAAATTGTGGAGCATGATTTGAAATTTATGAATCAGTGGGGTAAAATATTGAAGGCCCCTCTCTATGTTGTGGATAAAATAAAAAATAGAAATCAAATAAAACTACACAATAATAAATTCCCAACCTTTATCTATTGCAAAGGTCAGAACCATAAATATTTTATAAGCTTTTTCCACAGGTGGAACCAAAAATGCATTGTGCGAAGCTTGTCCAACTGTGATAATTTTCCCAACAGAATTATAGGTCTAGAATACAGTTCCAATAAGGAAATTATTTTAATGTTATGAATAAATATTAATCTTCATCACTTCAGAATATGTAGTAATACAAGTTCATGAAAGGGGATGGGAATGTGGGAGGCCAATCTATTCATCATGTCTATTCCAGCAATCAAACCACGAACAATCTCGATCGACCTGATATTTCTATTTTCTTAAAAATTGGTTGAATATGAATTCATTTATTCTTATTCAAATTATATAGGCTAGAATACAAAATTTACATTACCATTTCGACTAGAAGAGATGATTTACAACTTGTTATAACATCTAGGAGGTCACATTTGATTGAGATGTGATGATCCACATTTGAGTACTAGTTGTTCCAAATATCCCTTTCCCTAGGGTGGTAAATGATCACATGATTTGGGGTTTTAGGTTAAAACTTGCAGATAGGGAAAGAAGGATCCTCGGTATCATGTTAGTAAGAGAGGAAATATTTTGAGGCGAGAATAAGGCTAATGATTTTCCACCAGAAGTAGTAGACTTTGGGGGGGGGGTACTGCTAGATGCCGAACAATATTATAAATATCCCTAACTTGGTTATGAACAACATGTGCCAAAGCGTAACTAGATATAACTAAGTACATTCCTAATTTTTATTTTCACTAGTAGATTATGTCATTCCCTCTATCTTTCCAGTAGGGTAAACTCATTATTATTTTACTATCCCAATACTTGAACCATTTTCCAAGTTTCTTAACACACCAACCATCACCTGTTTCATTGAAGAGTGAGAATACTGTTTCATTTTCATTAATGTGGTTTATTGGGAAGGTTTACATCAATATTTATCCATCTAATAGCTAAGGATACTTTCATATCCTAGCTGTGAGTCCATCACCAATCCTCCAGCCAATTCCACTATTTAAAAGCATTTGAGAGCCCCATATGGATCTCCAAAGGAAACTAGGACTGGGGCCCAAAGTTAAAACTTGGAAATAACAATGTGGATAATATTTTTCTTTAATAATTCTTGTTTAAAGGAATTATTAATGGTCCATCAATGTCCATCCTTATTTAGTCAAAAGGGATTTATTGATGAGATTAAGATCCCAGAATCCCATACCCCTTCTTGTTTTGGGAGTGCAGTGAATCTCCCATCAGATATAAAAAAAATTGTTTCTCCCATTCCCCCACCAAAACAAAATGTTCACAATATGTGAGGTAATTTGGATTATAGTAGAGACCGATACTTTGAACAATGACATGAAAAAACACAGGATAGATTACAACACTAACTTAATGAGAACTTCTTTTCCTAATTTGGATATTTTTTTGATAGTACATCCCTAGATCTTTTTAGACACTCTATCTTGAATGATTTAAAAATTTTCATTTTGAGATTGTCTAATAATCATGGGGAGACGAAGATATTTTTTTTGTGATTTTGAACCACCAGGATACCCAAAAGTTCATTGAGATCATTCTTCCTCATCTATTGGAATCCAATGCTAATGGAGAATTCAGATTTCCCCTAGTTGATTGCTTTCCCAGAATCCCTCTCATAATGGTTAATAATATAGATAATATACCATCATTATTCACTAGTTTCTATTGAAAAAGTTATAGAATCATGGGTAAAGAATAGATGAGAAACAGGAGGGAAATGACGACAAACCTTCTTCCCATGAATGGTGTTATTCCTTACTGCCACTGATATAAGGTGAGAGAAAACATCAACCATATAAATAAAGAGAAAAGGGGAAATGGAGTCCCATTGATAGAGACCCCTAAAGGGTGTGAATCCCTGAGAAAGTCCCCCATTAATTTTAATTTTGAATGACATAGATGTGATGTAGTTTATAAGAATCATGATCCATTTAGAGTAGAACCCGATTTACTTTATGAAAAACTAGAGAAAAGACCATTCCACTCCGTCATAACCAATTTTCATGTTAGGTTTCTATGATATAATACATCTCTTGGATACGGTGTGAGTTTTCAATGAGTGAAAAACCTCATGTGAAAAAATTCTGTTATCTGTGATTATCTTTTTAGATACAAAAGAACTTTGATTACCAGTGATAATGGAGGGTATCCAAGGTATAAGGAGGTTAAATAAGATCTTTGAAAAAATCTTTTACAACTCATTGAAAAAATTATAGGCTTATAATCTGATACCTAAGTGGGTTTTTTGAGTTTCGGAATGAGGGTGATAATAGTTTCATTAAAATCATGGAAGTAAATTTTCCCATACCAAAGGCCATTCACGAGGCTCTAAATGTCTGGAAAAATGAGGTGCTATAATTTCTTAAAAAATAGTGTGTGGAATCCATCTAGAATAGGAGCTTTAGTAGAGTGAATTGTTTTGAGATCCATTCTGATATCCTCCTTAGATAAATCATTTTTGGGAAGGAAATTCATATTCTCAGTGATAACTGGTCAGATATAGGAGGAAATTTCAGAATAAATGGAAGACTCCCCCTTCATATAGAGTTTTAGGAAAAAATGACACAAAGTCTCATGAATTTATATTTCCTTTGTAATAGTTATAACTTCTGAGTTATTGAGACAAGAAATCTAGTTCTTACGTCACCTAAAAGAGGATTTTTTATGGAAATATGATGTTTTTTCATTTTCCTCATTAATATTATTCTTAGGGGTAAAAATTTACAAAAACCATTTCCTTGATCTAGAGTGTCGTGTAAATGTCTACTTCAAGTTCCCTAATTCTGGAAGAAGTTTTTTTAGAAGGGAAATGATTGTAGAGGGAATTTGTCTTACTTTCAAGGATGTCAAAGTGGGTATATATTTGACGGTGATTGATATCACTCCACTTTTTCAAACTAGAATCCTCCTAGGGGATATTATTTACAATGATAGGTCCACCTTTATTCCAGCTAGAACGCACCACGTGCTCACATTTCTTATCATTAAACTAGAAAACTTAAAAGGATAATCATCGTTTTTAGAACACTTTCCTATTTCCATGTGAGATATCAATGAAAATCTTTGAGATATTAGAGGACGCAGGGGCCATATGAGAGACCTGTAAATTTATAAAAAGGTTTTCCATTTGGCCATACCCAAAAATCTGCCAAGTCATTTGACTAGATGAGTAATTTTAGTGTTCCTTTCAAACCATGTAAAAGGACTTCCTGTGTACCCAAGATTCACAAGGTCTTCCATTTGATATTCTTGTTGGAATTCCAGCATTCAAGATGCAGGTCTGTTGGAACCCCTTTTTTTCTTTCTAAAAAACAATATCATTGAAGTCCCCATATACATAGAGAGTATTTGGTGACCTATCATGTAATGATTTTAGAAGTTTCTATGATTTCCATTTCTCCATGTAAGGGGAACATTAGTAAAAACTAATTAAAGCCTAATGTGGAGTGTAATTCATGTGGATAGAAGCTTATAGGTGGTTTGACAATACTGTGGTGACCCTAACCTCCAAGTATTCCTTCTAAAGGAGGTAGAGGATTCCCAAGTGTACATGGAAATGGATTTCTAAAAAGACATGAAATACCATTTTTTTTCAATTCCATCAATGTCCTTGATTTCAATCATGGTTTTAGATAAAAAACTGTATTGGGGCATCTTTTAGCACAATGGAACTTGAGCATCTAAAATGATCATGGGTTTCCAAGTCTATGAATGTTAAAGCTAATGATGATCATTGGTATAGGTATGGTTGGTTAAATCAAACCTCCACCTCTGAAAATTTAGGGGAAAAGCCATCTTCTGTAACTTTACATCTTTTTGCGAAATTCTCATAGACTATTGGTTCCTTCATACGTCTTTTGGAACCACTATTTTATTCCATATTAAAATCATATTCATAGTCAAATTTTGATTTCCTCCTTCACATCCATGGTTTCTTATTTATAGACACTAAGTGAGAAATGGGATCCTTAATACAATTCCACAGGGGAGGATGAATCACTAGGTGGTAAAAGTAAAGAAAAGGTCATGGGGTTTGTGAAAATTTGCTTTGGTCTTGTGGGGAGATACTTATTATCAATAGGAAGGGGTAACTTATGACTATGTATAATCAATATCCCCTAGGCAGGAAGTTATGAGTTTTCTATATATTACTATGTATGATCATGGTGACCCCAATATCTTGGATTTCATCTTTAATTGGTCATGGGTGATCCCTATATCTATTGGAAAAAAGGTCATCCCATAAAGATATCTTTGTTTTAGTCTACAGATAATTGGTCATTGAAGGCTTTGGAAATTTTATCTATGTCAAATTTTTTTGTGTCTTATGGGATAAATTACCCACCTATGTTTTTATTTTGTATCCAAGATCCATATTGAAGAACCATATTCCCATCTTTTCAATGGCCTTTTTGGGTTAGTCTTTCACTGCATGCCCCAGTGACCACAAAAGAATAAAAATACTGACATCTTCTCATATTATAATGAAATCAAACTATTTTTTCCCCTCTAATGATAGGAATATCCCACACATAAGGAGCATCCCAATATTATCTAGGACCCAGATTCGAACCACTAGACCCTAATGAATAGGATCAGATTGATCCTATTCCATGAACTTATAAATTTGTTTGCCAATATCCTGCAAAGTGTGTTCTATTCTACCATATAAAGGAATTAATTTATGTTGTATCTAGAAAGGGGATTTAGAAAAGGATACATTCTTGATTTCCATATCACAAACCAGATCTTCCATCAGAATAAGTAGGTTATCGAGAGACCATGGTCGACCTTTTAAGATCATCTATTTATCTCTAACATTGAAAAATTCAAATATATGGTGGTTCTCACTGACTTCTCTAACACTATGTTTGGTGATATTTTAGTAAAATAAGAGAAATTATTTGATAGTTTATAAAATAAATGAAAATAAAATAAAATATTGTTATTTCTATCATCGTGTTTGGATCAATAACTTAGTAAAAGATAAGAAATGATTTAGATTTCCCTCCATTATGTTTGGTGACAATTTCTAAAAGAAAAGAAAAGAAACTGTTTTGATGCAAAAGAAACAAATAACCTTTATTAAAAAATAACAAATACACACAATATTAATGGGAATACTTGCCCAAGATAAAAAAACACAGGTCAGATCCCCACAGACACCACATCTACCACAATGTCAACAATTTATGTTAAATGCCAAAACTAACCTTTTAAAAATGTATTTTTATTTCCTTTTTTATAAAAATTCAAAAAATAATAATTTCAATTTTAATCAATAATTACCTTTCATATAACAAAAATTAGGTAAACATTAAACTATAAATATATGTTAATAATTTTTTTAAAATTTTATACAATTAATTAAGAATAATCAAAATTATTTATATAATTTATTAATTCAAAATTATTAATTTAATTTTATAAAAAATATAAACTCAAAATTATAAATTCAAAATATTTATTAATTTAAAATTATTAATTCTAAATAATTACTTATTCAAAAAATTTATTAATTCAATGTTATTAATTCAAAATATTTAGCAATTGAATATTATTTATAAAATATTTATATAAACTATTAATTCTGGTTAATCATAATTATTTATAATCAAAATTATCTATAATATATAATATTTATAAATTATTTATCATTATTTATATACACATAGTTAGT
Source organism: Viscum album (assembly GCA_963277665.1). Classification (NCBI taxonomy): domain Eukaryota; kingdom Viridiplantae; phylum Streptophyta; class Magnoliopsida; order Santalales; family Viscaceae; genus Viscum; species Viscum album. Next base: position 1,087,065,876 of record OY728145.1, read on the forward strand.
TATAATCAAAATTATTAATATACACATTATCAAAAAAATTATATTTGACTGTCATTATTACATATAAATTATGTTAAACATAGAAAAATCATTATTTATAAATAACTTTGAACAAAATTTATTCAATTATTTATAAATTATTCATGTATGGACTTTTTTGAATTACTAATTCATGTAATGTTTATTCATTTGTTTATAAATTATTCATTATAGGCATCTCGAGATAATTTTGGGAATTTGAAAAATACTGAAAGGATGGATGGTTTCTATAAGAATTGTCCTAATTTTGGGATAATTCCAAAACTGAAGGAATCATTGATTGGGGAGAAATCCATTTCTCCCCATTTCCATGCCTTGTATTTCTCTCGGTCCTTTTGACTTTTCCAAATGGTAGAAATTTGTTTCAATAGTCCCATATCATCACTTTTCCTCCCAAAAGAGCGCTGCCAAATGAGGGCTAATGGAAATTCCTTCAAATAATTTCCATATGTTCTGCGGGGTATTTTTTAGACTGATGACATTGAATTATCGGTCCAAGATGATTTTACCGATCATAAGAAGGGACATCGGAAGCAATAGGAATAAATCCTCATTTTTCTCAGTGGATACCTTTGTTTTCTCCTTCTATATCATGGATATATTTTTTCAGTGGTTAAAAAGTTCATCGTCCATCTCATCATAATCGGATGAGAGGGGAAATTGACACATCAGTTAGGGAGAGAAGACCAATCAATCATCCCAAGAAGCACCACCGTCAGCCAAGATATCTTCAGACATAAGAAGACCTAGGAGGGAGAAACCCTAGAATAATCCTATGAATTCTCTCAAACAAATGAGATAATAAATTATTTTCATTTTTAAATCAAAGGAATTACATGAATTGTTTTTTGATTATAAATCCATGGGATATTGAATCAAAAGAATACTCAAGTATGGTCCAAAAAATAAAACATGTATCAAGGAACTTATATTTAGAATGACAAACCCTTACAACAAAATTCCTCTTAGATATACACTATTTCACTTATTATATAATAAATTTTGATTCATTATAAATGTATATGAAAAAATATTTATATTTATAATACCAAATTACTTTCAAAAATAAATTTCTATTACCCACTTATAATTAATTATTCTTTAATGTAAATATTTTTGCGTTAACTATTATGTATCCCATGAATGTTCTGACTTGTTGGTCATGGTTTGATCATATAAATATTTTTCATTATGGTGTTGAGTATTTTGTTGAAATATTTATGGAGAATCATTTTCGTTTTATGGGACTTATAGTGATGATTTTCATAGAAATATTTGAAATATTTTTCTAGATATTCTGATTCCCCAAAAAGAACTAATTTTATTAGTGAATAAAAATATGCATATCAACTTTATAGAATCCTTAAAAAATATTAAATTAAATAATTTTACTTAACATCATCAGTACCTAATTTTCTTAATCATTCATGAAAAAATCATTATAGCATCATTCTTGTAGGTGGTAAAACAAACCCAAATAAGACTGTCTTATAACAACATATTGAGTAATAACTTGTTATTTCATAATTATAATATAAAACTTATAGAATATTAATGATTTTATATAAAATTTATTATTGTAATAAATGATATTTTATAAGATTCATATTAATAAAATAAAAAATAAAAACCATGAAGAACATATCCTTTACATTGAGAGATTGAATCTACTCTTGAAGGACCTTCTATAAATGAATGATTTAAAACTTATTCTAGGAAATAGATTATCAATTACATTGGAGTGTATTTTTAGGAAATTAAATATTGTATAATATAGGGGAGAGTTTAATTTTTGTGTGTATCTTTGATGGTGTGTAGGAGGCCTCCTTTATATAGAAAATATTAATATCTTTAAGGAGACAACATTCATCCTTAGGAGCTTCATCTCCTAAATAGATATTATTGAATTTTTTTCCTTGAGACTCATCACTAATCTATTATAGATATGTAGATATATTTATTAAACAACTAAGAGCAGTAGTCATCCCATACTAGGTGCTAATGATCATTTTGGGTTCCCCTTAGTAGAATTATCTATAACTTTCACCTTTGATTATGAATATCTTATGTGTATTTATTTGTTTTGTTTTGTAAAAAATGAATATTTTATGAACCTAATAGGATTAATATGAATTAAAATGGATTCACTCAAATCATATGAGAAAAGAGTATGAATATAAAGTTAAATAGTTTATCACGTTTTCCATAGAGTATGCATACGACAGTTATCAAATCTTTTTTCCGTGTTTACATTGTTGTTATTCATGAAAATTTAGTATAGAAAAGTTGGAAGAAAATTTGATTTGTTACAGAATAGATCAAAGATATAAATGTTTAGATTGGGATGATACTATATTTTATGGATCATTTGTTATCAATACTAGTGTAAATGATGATGGAGATCATATAGAAGAAATGAAAATAAAAATTAAATAAGACCTTTGTGATTGTCCCAATTTGTTTGAGAAGTAAAATATCAACATTAAGAAACCATTGTATACCAATTCTAATAAATACAAAATATTGTGAGCTATATTAAAGTTATATAATTTGAATTATGGGAATGGATGGATCAACACCAACTTTGTAGAGATACCTAGTCTCCTAAATGACATGATACAAGAATAAAATGTACATCCTTGTTGAACATAAAATGATAAAATAATGCTAAATTCAATGGAAATGATTTCTAAAAAAATATATGACTGTCTAAATGATTTAATATTTTTCCTCAAGGACCATGAATGAATCATAAAATTCCCTAAGTGTGACATAGATTGATACAAGAAAGATGAATCATGTCCTTTGAAAGATGTATGGAACTTTATTATCTTTATTTGGTTTAAAAGACTATATGGATGTCAAAAAATAGTGATAAAATTGACATGTCATGTATATAAAAGAATTAAATTTGTTAAAATACATTATCTAACACACTCTCCGCAGTAGAATAAAATTGATTATGAGTATCCTGATTTTGGAAATGAGCTGAGAAAATTCTATCTTGTGTAATCTATAGATGGAATAAATAATTTTGATTTAAATATTATATTCAAAGTACATGTCCATTCATGTTGGTAAATTATAACTTTCTACCATGGTTATGAATGAAGCATAAATACATTTGGTTGTATCTTCTTATATATTGTCCAAAAAACCCCGGTAATGATATTAATGTCTATTTGGATCCATTGATTGGAGATATGAAATTGATGTGGGATACAAGTAACAAAATGTATGATTGTTATACAAGTGAAGAAGTCACATTGAGGCCATTTTTTATGGGATGAAAAATTGATTTCACGCTTATGGAAAATTTTCAGGCTATATCATTAAAAGACGGTTGGGGTGTCCCATTTGTGAAGAATGCACACATTCATTCTGGTTAAAACATTCATCAAAGTCTATTTTTCAAGGAAATTGCAAATTTACACCTCCAAAACATAAATAACGATCCTAGAAAACAACATTTGATGGAAATACTAAACAAGGTACATCACCATCTCCACTAATGGGTGATCACTTGTTTAATAAATTAAAATACATTGACACTGTTTTTGGTAAACCATTTTTGAAAAAACTTAAGAAATAGTTTTGAAAAAAGAGACCAATTTTATCTGAATTACCATATTGGAATTCGATGTTCTTCAGACATTTTTTTGACGTCATGAATGTAGAAAAGATGTATTTTATAGTGTTATTTGAATGTTACGAAAATTTATTTTAAAAATAAAACATGACATTAAGGCTTTGTTAGACATGATTAACATGAGGATAAGGGAATAGTTATGTCCATTAAAGGGTAAATGGAGTAATTTTCTTCCTTCAATAGCTTACATTATTTATCAATAGGAAAATGTCAATTTTTTATTTTAATTAATGGTGAAAATGTTCCAGTGGGGTATTCATAAAATATAAATAATTTCATTTCAATGATTAATTTGATGTTATAAGGACTAAAATCACAATATTTTCATTTTTCAATGGAAGATGTGATGTCCATATCTCTATATTACATTCTTCCTAAAAATGTATGACACACATTAACTTGCATCCTCTTATTTTCAAAATCCATATACAGTAATGTTATAGGCCTGGTGAAGTTTCCAATGAAGAATAAAGAGGTTGTAGTCATATTATGTGAATTAGGGATGTTCTTCCCACTATCATTCTTTGATATAAGGGTCTACCTGATGATTCACTTGGTTAGATAGTTGAAACTATGTGGTCATTTCCATTAAAGATGGATGTTTCCCATTGAATGGTATATGAATATTTTGGAATGGTATGTCAAGAATCAAAGTTAGTCAGAAGGTTGTATTATATAATGACATATTGTTAAAGAAACTATTGAATTCTGTAGCAATTACCTATTATATTTTGATAGCATTAGTCTCCCAAAATCCCATCACAGTGGATGCCTTTTGGGTGAAGGGATTTCCTGAAGAGATGTTGTTATAATTACCATCATAGAGTGAGATAAAGTGAACCTTTACATTTGATATAATATTGAAGATGGTGATCCATATGTTGAAACTCGCAAATAAATTATTAGAGGTTCGAATCCATCAAGGGATAAAATAGTGAAATCAAATACACATAATAAACAGTTTCCAATATGATTCTTAAATCATATTTACAAATAGTTACATGAAAATATAAATTCAATTTTCTAAAAACATTGATGGATAGCCAGGGAACCAAATAAAAATTTTATATCTTACACAAGTTTTGTAATAAATGGTTATAAATTCTATAAAAAAGAAATGGATGACTGTAGTATGATGAAAAATAGTGGATTTATGCTTGTAGAGGAAGCGATGCACATATATGGTTCCAGTGATAGAAATACAATTTATGTGAATATGTCATCTTTAAATATTATAGAATAGATATAATAACTGTATTATACAACATTTTAAGTTCCCATTTTCTTTTGGAAATGGTTTGAAAAAAGGAGTATAGTGAAAGTTGATGAAATGGGCTTCATGAAGGTGAATTTTAGTGTGGAAAGATGAGCCATTCATAATGGAGTCACATGTACTGAATGTATTTTTTATCTCATGTTCAACAAACAATAATTGGTTGATTGTTTTTCTGGTGACTAAAAAAATTGTAGGGTCATAGGAAAATTCAATTGAGGATGACCCTTTCCTTTGGATATCACAATTAGTTCATAACGGTACTAATGTAGACAATGTCTTATATGTTAGATTGGACCTCAAATAGGGGATTTGTATTCTCAATAGAGGAACCAAATACCTTCAACATATAAAAAAGAGAGTTCAATGAGATGGTTAATTTTTTTTAATATACTACACTTTTACTCATAATATTATCCATTCTCTATTGTATTGACATAGTATAAATTAAACATTTGACTACTCATGTATAAAATGTATCTTTTCACATGATGATGTTTCCAATACTAGGGATGAATAGGTGGTTGATGCAAAAAGTACATAAATATTATGGGATCAACAACATGTTGATGAAAAAAAACAAGAATGATGTAGTATCATAGTGATGAATAAAATTATCAAGGCAATAATTAATGTAATAAAATTTGAGTTTGGATGGAATCAACGCAGTGAACCTGTTGACCCAAACTAGTCAATCTTCATTAGTTATGTTTGGGTCAAAATTAGGATGAATATTCCAATTGATATAGATTTGTGGTGACACATCCATCCTATAATGAGGGAAACCCTTTGGGATGATATAAAGGTAATGTAATGATATACTTTCTCTATTTTACTAAATAATTTAATAATTAAATATTGATTTAATTTTCCTTATTCCTTGGAAATTTATTTTATTTTAGATGATTTCCATAGAAAATATGAATTAATGGCAACATTAAAATATCATATAGTCTTTCGAACTCTTCTTACTGAGTTACATATTTGGGTTCATTGGGGAAAGTATAGCCCCACCCACCAGTTAGTTATGAACACATTATAAATAAGGAAACATGTAATTCTTTAATTATTTGTCGCTATGAGAATTTTTTTGGTGTATTGTAGTCAATTTTATATTATTTTACATTATTTATTATATCCATTTTTATTCAAAATTGATAATTTATGAAATATTAAAGGAGTTTTGGAAAAAAAAATCATGCATCAAAACCAATATACCCTATCAGAAAGAAAGTATAGGGTACACTTCACTAGAGAAGCAATTGGTATGTATTTAAAATTAGTAATAAATTTTATATGATATGAAAAAACATATGTTCTTTTATTTATATACATATTTATTAATCAAAACTTGAAGCCACTTTAACCCCATATAATGTACTATTGATGGAGGCTCACATAAATAAGGATGGTAAAATAGTTGATGAAAATAGAAACGAAGTATGGGAAACATGCATAATTATGACATAATAACAATTGATCATTTTTATAACAATATTTAATAAAAATATATATTTATGTACATATGTGTTTACATAGTTTAGACACAAGAATAACTAATGACTATTCCAAAAGAAAAAAATACATTCAATATCTTTGAAGGATAGTCGTTCATTTCCCCTCATCGCCCCTATAACGTTGAGTGCTTCTTATCTGTGCTTCCTCTCCTTTCCCCCTTTCTCTATCCATTTCAGGTTCTCTTCACATTGGAGTCATTATTTTGTTGGTGTTTTGATGACATGAAATGATAACTCTCTTCTTTTATCAATAGAGACATTTTTGGTTTAGGATTGTGTTTGGGTGGAATTGGGTGGTGTGTTTAATCTGTTTTCTTGTTGGTTTTTATGGCCTAGATCACTACCTTTGCTACTCTAATCACCTAACCCATCGTTTCTAAACCCTATCACTAGTTTAAAATTTAGCAGTCGTGGATGGAGGATTTGGAAAACCTCTATTTGGCGGTCTCTATTGACCACATTAGAGACCTCCAAATAGCGGTCATTTCATTTTTTCGATCCCCTGAAAAAATCACTCTCCCCCTCCCTCTATTTCATCCACCCTCCCACATGTGACCCTGCAAACCCGCGACCCGACCCTATCCCTGAACTCACTCCCACATCCTCTGTTCCACCTATGTCGAACCATTCCATCCCCATCACTCCCCACCATCTATTTCATTCACCCTCCATTGTGTAACCCCACAACCCCTTGACCCCACGCATATGTCCTCTGTCCTGCAGTCGTCAAACCCTTCTGGCCTCGTCGCCCCCCGCCGTTAAACTCTCCCACCTTCATCAAGCCCTCCCACCTCTTTCATGATCTGTCAAGCCCTCCTTCCCCTATCATGATCCATCATTTATCCCTATCACCTACATTTTCAAGCCCCTATGTCAAGGCCACCTGCCCCTATTGATCCCCCATAACAGATCCCCAAACCCGCCGCCCCTTGTTTATCATAGTATTATAATAAAGGATGGATTTATGCCCCTATTAGAAAGGGTAGAGAGTTGTTGGGATGTGTTCTAGTGTGATATCTTGTGTTCCTATGTTTCTAATTTTATGAATTTCAAAAAAAATCCCTAAAAATTAGCATCTCAACAGTTTAAAAGTTCGACGTTGTCAATTTATTTTGATATTTCTAGGTGTTTTTTTCTTTTCTCATGCTATAGTTTTATTTATTTCTTGTTAGTCCCTGGGATATACAATCCAAATTGGAATTTGAATGGATGTGTGGGATAAAGAATATAAATATAGAAAATAAGATGGTAGAAAATTAATTTTCTAAAATATGATGCATAAATTCTTTTTACATATGGCATCAAAACAAATTTCTAAGAAACCCCTTTTTTGAGAAATTTTAGTAGAGTGTCTTATCTATGCCTCATTCTTGGTGTTTATCCTATTCAAATATTTAACTGTATGAATAATTTTACCCACTTCCACAACCTAATTTATTATATGATTCCTAGGAATGTATAATTGTGTTTCCTTATTTATAAAATGCTTGATAACTTTTTGCAGTGCCTCCTACAACTTGGATATAGAGAAATCACAACAAAATCCAATGATTGGTCATCGCTTCATTGTATATGGGAAGGTATAATCACATTTTATATTTTTTTTACATGGCCCGATTCCTTATATAAACTTCTTAGAGTGTTCTGAGCATGGGTGTATGCTTCAGTGTTAGGATCATAGACTATACTATGTTCCATTACATGAAATATTTGGTTGTGATTTGTAGGTATTAAATGCTCATGAACTATATAGTTTTTATATATATGACTCATTAGGTATGCATTATTATTATTATTATTATTATTTTCACATTTTTCAACTTATTTACTTCACAATATAACTTTCCATAATTTACTAACAGCATGTCTAGTTGCATTCCAAAGAGAACTATTCATGGGAAATGGTACTTTGTTTAGTTAGGTTTGAAGAGGGAATGATACATCATTACATTACTTGGTTGGATGAATATGAAATTTTATAGAGATATGGTTCCGAAAAAAATGTAATATTTAATGACATCATAAGGGGTGTTAGTTTGGTTTCCTTGGTATAGGAATGGAATTAAAAAGACAAATATGCCTCTCACATTTTTTTATTTTATCCAAGAGATATATTTGTCATTAAACAATACCATTTGGAATGTAACCAAATGTACTCTTATTATTTATTCATTACATTTAATTATATTCAATTCCATTCCACCTCATTCCAAATTCAATTCATTTCATTCCACTTCATTTTATTTCATCCCATTCTCAAGAATTCTATGAACCAAACATATAATTTATTTAGTTACTTTACTATTTTATTTTAGGTAATGATGCTATAGAATTCATTATAAGACATACAGATGCCTCTATTTCTTTTATAAAGTAGAAAAAAATTCTCTAGGTACATTAATGAGTAGCAAGTGATGTGTTTACTTTACTCTTTATAACTATTTTTTTTATTTTGTGTAGTTATTTGTCATACCATTACCTTCTTTTTCAGATTTTTAATACATTACCTGAGATAAAAAATTATTTGTGAAGTATAATCTATGTAACTTTTATGTTGTGATGAAAATAAAAGTGGTTGTTGGTAGCCTGAATAATTCTATTTGTGTAGAAATTATCATCTTTGGAAGGGTTATTAAAGAGGAAAATGGCATGGTTGAATATTTTGGCTTGACTATATATTCATGGGATGATTTTTTAAAACTGTTAGACTTCATTTTTTTCATATCCTATAAACACGCATGATATTTAACTTTAAAAAACTTCAATAAATAGAGTTTTATTATTTATTAATCTATTTGTTATTGGTAGCTATGGACATATAATTTTAATTTAGGTTAATGTATTCTCTAAATCTTGATTATATTAGATGACCTGTGGATGTGAATGTACACCCCTATCTTGTTGGAATGCACCCCAAGTTCCTAAACGACCTTTGTGAGTTGATCTACTAGTAAATGATTCTACTTATTTTTGTTTCACAGTTCACGCCTATTCCTGATTCTTTTTTGATATATATAAAAAAGGGAACCCCTTAAACTCATTATTATATAGAAGAAATTTAAGGACTCAAGTGTTGTTTTTTATTTTCTTGAATGTTTGGAATGTCCTTAAATGTTGGGTGTAGAGGATGAAATTTTTCCTAAGCTTAAACCTCCACATATTAATGAAACCCTGACTAAATTATATAGATATTAAAAACTAGCTAAAAAATTACAGTATTTGTTAGAGCTAACAATTCAAGTTCATGAGCTTGGTTTGTGGCAGGTTGACCTTTATATGAACCCATTTATTATCAAACCTAACTTAACCCCATTCTCCATTCATTATTGCATGCTTAGAGAAATGGGTTTAATTCCTAATATTGGATTTGGAAGATTTTTTTTGATTAAAGGTAATAATTTGGGTTTACGGATTGGGTTGACTGTCTTGTAAACCCATTTAATCTCATTCCATTTTTGATCCATTTAATTAAATGGGTTGATCTAATCCAACATATTTATGAAGGGGTCTATTATAACTTGGCTCTACAACTCATTTTACATAAAATATATAACTTACTCTATCATGTCAAAAGATTAGATGGGTAAATAATGGTCAACCTAAATCTGATCTAAATATTATTTATATTCCATATTTACCAAACTGATTACAATCTAAATCCATTTATAATTTCCACAAACCCATTTAGAACTGATTGGGTCACTTAGGGTATATCCAAATCCAAACCGCTCTCCAAATTATTCAAAATTTCTCTATTTAACTCACAATGGTAGAAAAATAAAAAGAACACAACATGTTTGTTAACATTGTGTATGAGTAGAAGAGATGTCAATCAGACATGTGGTCTTCCAAGAACTAGTGAATATATCATTTTAAACATTTTATGCCCTTTAAAAAGGTGATTCTGGAGGTCAAAACCAACCAAACGACCTCAAAATGTGGTTAAATCAGATGAAAACAACCGTAAAGTGAATTGGGAAATGGCCAAGTAGATGGAATATCAATCGGGGATACCATTTTTCTGAGATGACCAAAAACACACTCGTACTATCACAAGACACAAAATTGAGCTTTTAATAGTCAAATCCATAGAAAATGACCTCATAATGACCTAAAATCAAAGGAAACCCATATTATTATTATTTGTGATGTGTATGAGTAAACAAAACATTAATCAGATGTGTGGTCTACCCAAAACAACTGAATATGCAGTTTTTAAAGGTTTGATGCCCTTTAAAAGCACCCAGGGGGTCAAAACCAACTGAATGACCACTGAATGTGTTAAAATTAGACGATAACAAACATAAAGTGAATTTGGAAATGGTTGAGTAGAAGATACTTCAATTAGAGATGTAGTATGTCTGGGATGATGGAAAATGCACTTTTAGTGTCATAAAACACTAAAACATGTGTTTAATGGTCAGATATATAGAAAAAAACCTCAGAATAACTTGAAATAATAGAAAACCCATTTTATTATTATTCATGTTGTATATGAGTAGATGAGATGTCAATCGGACGTATAGTCTTCCTAGAACTAACGAATATGCAGTTTTTAAAGGTTTGGCGCCCTTTAAAAAGGTGAGTATGGGGGTCAAAACCAACAAAATATCATCTTAATGAGGTGAAATCATATGATGAAAATAGTATAGTGAATTGTGAAATGGTCGAGCATACAGAACATTAATCAGAGATACCATTTGACCACGATGACCAAAAAAAGAACATTTAGTATCACAAGACACAAAAACATTCATTTAATAGTAAAATACATAAAAAAGTCCTCATAATGACTTAAATTATAAAAAATTGTATTATTAATATTTGTGATGTATACGAGCATACGAAACATCAATCAAATGTGTGGTCTACTCAGAAGGGCCGAATATGTAGTTTTTAATGGTCTGACGCCCATTAAAAGCACACGGGGGGTCGAAACCAACCGAAAGACCACCAAATTAAGTGAAATTAGACAAAAAAACTGAAAAATAAATTTTGAAATGGTCTAGTAGAAGATACATCAATCAGAGTTTACATTTTTTCGGGATGATGGAAAACGCACTTTTAATGTCATTAAACACAAAAACATGTGTTTAATGGTTATATATATATATAAAGACCCCATAATGAGATAAAATCATAATAAAACTATATTATTATTATTATTTATGTGTATGAGTAGATGATACATCAATCAGACATGTTGTCTACTCGGAACCATCGAATATGTGATTTTTAAAGTTTTGACGCCCTTTAAAAAGGTGCGTCTAGGAGTCAAAATCAACCAAAAGGCCTTAAAATGTAGTGAAATAGAAAATAACAACCATAGAGTGAATTATAAAATTTTTGAGTAGACAAAACATCAATCAGAGATTCAGTTTTCATGAGATGACAAAAAATGCACTTTTAGCATCCTAAAACACAAAAACATACGTTTAATGGTCAATTCAATATAAAAAGTATTTTCAATGACTTGAAAAAAATATTAAGAACATATTATTATTATTCATGTTGTTTACGAGTAGACGAAATGTCAATCAGATGTGCGGTCTTTCTGGAATGACCCAATATGTGGTTTTTAATGGTTAGACGCCCTTTTAAAGCATGAAAGTGGTCAAAACCAACTAAAAAACCACCAAATACATGGAAATAATACAACAAAAACTGTAGAGTGAATTGTGAAATGGTCAAGAAGATGGTTTGTTAATCAGAGATGTCATTTGTCCAAGATGATGAAAAATTACTTTTAGTGTCATAAAACAACAAAACATGCATTTAACGGTCAGATATATATAAAACAACCTCAGAATGAGTTGAAATCACAAGAAAAATATATTATTTTTATTATTCATGTTTTTTATGAGTATACAAGACATCAATCAGACATGTGGACTACCTAGAACTACCAAATTTGCAGGTTTTAATGTTTTGATGCCCTCTAAAAAGGTGTGTCTCAGGTAAAAACCAACCAAATGACCTATGAATGCCGTGAAATTAGTCAAAAAACTATAGAGTGAATTGTGAAATGGTTGAGCATACAAAACGTCAATCGAAGATTCTAGTTTCTTTAATAGAAATAATTTATTGCATTTCAATTATTAGTTGAGATATATTTTTCTGTATTAAGTATTTCATTAAATTTTTTCATGCAATTATATTCGATTATGAGTGTGGATCTTGGAAGATGATGAGGTAAAGAGATTTCGGTGCTTATGATTTTAGGTATTTTAGAAATATTTTTTTGTTTTTTTGAATATAGTGGGTTTTTTAATGTTGCTGTGAATTTTTTAAAAAAAATAAAAAAACATATACTGGCCACCATATAGAATTCACTATAGAAGATCGAGATGTAGGATATATTGATCACCATTTGGTAGTCTCTATAGCCAAACCAATTATTTCCTATAGTGACCATCAAATTGTAGTCTCTATAGGTAATCCCTATCTTATCTATAGTGTCCACTAAATAGTGGTCACTATAGATAGAAGCAATGGGCCAAAATCATCCGCCATTTAGCGGATTCTAGGCAGCTTCTATAATCCTTTAGTGACTACTTTTGGTGGTCTCTAAAGGAATTTTTATACTATTATATTCTGGTTTTCATGTTGGTGCTTTTCTGGTTTAGGGTTATGTAGGAATGTGTGTTTGGCGATTCCTTCCTCGTCAATATGATCACCATTTCATCTTCTCTTGATGTTGAGCCCTTTATTCTAGACCCGATTCTTGTTATTGTTTTCAGGTGATTTCATCATCTTGGGACTGTGCTGGTGGGGGCGGTTGGCATCGATGCATTGGTTTTACTTACTGATGTTTTCCTAAAACTTTCTTATGATGATTTCTTCTTATGTTCAGCCTTATATTTGTGTTCTCCTACATTTTTTAGTGTTTTTAGTGTTTTTATTATTTATTCTATATCTACGGTGGTTTCATTCAAGCTTCTGTTCTTACATTGTGTGTGTGATAAAGATGAGATTTTTGGTCTTCTTAGTTCATGGATCCTCTTCAATGATGATTTTTTGGTCTTTATATGATGTTTTTACAGTTGAAATGATGGATTCTAGTCGATTAATGAGCTAGTTTTTCTAAAGGGTTCAGTCTCACTAATGTTCAGTTTGAGTTGATGAAGACTTTTCTATTGTTTTTCTGATGGTATTTTTGGGTTGCTGTGACAGTGTTGATGGAGGTTAGGTGATTAGACCAAGGCGTTGACATCAAGGGTTGCACTGTGATTGGTGCACCCAATTTTTGGTGGGTGATGGTGATTCTTTTGGATTTGTATTTTGAATGTTTGAATTTTGAAACATGGTTGATGGAGTCTATTTTATATTATTAGTTTTTAGGTTTTTTTACTCTGTTTGGATGGCACGTGGGTTCCCACTTAACCGCTTAAAAGTGGTTTATTTTGAAAATACCAAAAAATAATTTTGGAGGAGTTTCTTTAAAGAGGATAGAAAAATTTGGTCATGTTAGAGGTGTAGGTATTGGAGTGTCTCCTAGGACATATTTCAAGAAGAAAAAACCACAAGAAGATACATATTAGATGATGAAAGGATTACATGCACAAATAGATGCTTTGCAAGATATTATTGTTTAGTCCGGTTTGGAAGACCAGTATATGAGAAAGGATCAAAGTGAGCCAGTGGTGGAAAAAAGATCCTCACATGAACAACCAAATGAACTGGCTATCTTTAAGGCTAGTCATTCCCCTCAATTAAATACCTTACCTAATGTAATCAAATTTTCCATTACTCTTTCTAAAAAATGTGAACAAATCAACATTCAATAACACTATATTACTAAATTTCTGCAGGGTAATGTTGTATGTGATTTCTATTTTTCAACACTGACACACCTCCTTATTATGAGGGGTATGATATATAATTTTAAATAATAATTTAAAAATAAATAAATAATAAATAATTAATAATTAATAATTAATAATTGATGAAAAAAATGAAAAATAAATAAAAAATAAATTGATATGAATATCTATAAATAAATATACATATAACAAAATTTAAATAAATATGTATAAATTCACTTATAGACACAAATGTATATATATTTACAAATGTATATTAATATATAGATAATTATTCATAAATACATAAAAATATCCATGCATAGAGACCAATATATATAATTTTAAATATATAATTATAAAAATTTATAAATTATAAACAAATATACATAAATCTATATAAGTATAAATATTCCTATATATATATATAATATAATAAATCACCAAAATAGGGAAAAACAATAACTATAACCACTACTAAAAATATTCCCTTTAACAATGCATAAAAATGCCTTTAACAATGGAAAAGATGTAATGTTGTCCTCAACACTGTTAAATGAGAGGTCCTCTTTATCAGTGCTAGTTTATTGCTGATAAAGGAACCCCTTTTTCAACAATTTATTATCATTGATAAAGGCATAACCTAATTCAGTGTTCTCTTTAAATAACAATATAGATTAACAAATACCTATAACCTATATGAAAAATATATAATTTAATTGAAATAAAATTTTCATCATGAATTCAAAAATGCACTATTATATATATATATTTCAAAAATTTTTTTGTGTAATTTCATTTAAAATTATTATCCACAAAAATTTAAAATGGTCAATGTTTCATCATCTTTGGAACCAATGATCCCCTCTCAAAAAAGACTCCCCATGGTATTAGTTGATGAAAAAATCACCTAAACTTGAAAAAAACAATCTATTTATATAAGAAAATAATTATTATGTTAGTAATACTATAAATATATTAATGAAACATTAATATGAAAAAAATACATTAATAAAATTTTAATTTTAAACAAAGACACACTTGGAGTTATACCGATCACACCGTGAATAATTTTGAAGTTTGGTAGATTTCTAAAAATAAAAATGACTTATAGATCGTTGCCCTAAAGTATCAAAATAATCTGAATGATTTTTTTTGGTTTTGAGAATGTCACATGTTCTTTTTACTAAAATTAATATCAATTTTAAATAAAAACAAATATGAAGTTATATCAGTCACACCATGAATCAGATTGAGTTGAATTTTATTCATACGTATCGAAAATTAATTATGGATCATTGTACTAAAGTATCAAAACAATCTGAATGTGTTTTCTCAGTTTTTAGTATGTCACTTGTGTTTTTTTCTAAAATGTCATTTCAAATTGGAAACACACATTTTGAGTCATACTAGTATCATCATGTGTCATTTTGACATGATTCTTCTTCATACATGTCATGAATGATTTATGAATCATTTTACTAAATTATGAAGAAAAATGGAGCATGTTTTATTTTTTTTCAATGAGTGACACATGTTTTGAACTAAAATTTCAATTTTAAATGGATAACAAACACTTTTATTCATATCGATCACACCGTGTGACATATTGAGGTTAGGTGGGTACTTACATGTCACAAATGACTCATAAAGTATCAAAATAATCTGAATGTCTTTCAACGGTTTTTAGTATGTTACGTGTTCTTTTTTACAAAAATTAATGTCAATTTTAAATAAAAAGACACACTTGGAGTCATAATGGTCACACCATGCTTCAAATTGATATTCAGTTGATTCCTACACATCAAAAATTTTATATGGATTATTATCCTAAATTATCAAAATAATCCCAATATGTTTTCTCATATTTTAGTATGTCACTTCTTCTTTTTATTAAAATTAACATCAATTTTATATAAAAAGAAACTTTTGGGGTTATAAGAATCACTCCATGCATTATATTGAGGTGCAGTTGATAAATAAACATTAAAAATGACTTACATATCATTTTCAAAAATTATCAATGTAATATGAATGTGTTTTATTGGTTTTTAGTATGTCTCTTTTTATTTTTACTAAAATTATTGTCAATTTTAAATAAATAGACACACATAGAATTGTAAATGTCACACCATGCATCGAATTGTGGTGAGACTAACTTATAAAAATAAAAAATGAATTATGGAGCATTTTCATAAAGTATCAAAACAATACAAATGCATTTTCTTGGTTTTGAGTATGTCACTTGTGTTTTTTATGAAAATTTCATTTGAAACAGGAAACACACACATTGAGTAATATTGGTTGCATCGTGTGTCAAATTGATTTGAGAATACATCCTATTAAAACTAACTTATGAATCATTTTACTAAATTATCAAGACAATCAAAGTTCATATTCTTATTTTTGAATGAGTGACATGTTTGAACTAAAATGTAAACATTAAAATGATGACGAACATTGTGAGTCATACCGGTCACACTATGTGTTAGATTGAGGTGCTGTTGATTATTAATCACAAAAAAAATGACTTAATAAATTTTTTCCTAAATTTTCAAAACAATTCAAATATGTTTTCTTAGTTTTCAGTATGTCACTTGTTATTTTTTCCAAAAGTATTGTCAATTTTAAATAAAAACACAAGTTGGAGTTATACTGGTCACACCGTGTGTCATATTTAGGTGCGACTGATTTATACACATCAAAAATGACTTATGGATCATTATCGTAAAGTATCAAAACAATATAAATTCATTTTCATTGTTTTCAATATATCAGTTTTTATTTTTACTATAATTTATGTTAATTTTAAATAAATATTCATAATTTGAATTATATTAGTCACATTGTACATCAGATTAAGGTGTGAATAATTCTTAAACATAAAAAATGGCTAAGGGATCATTTTACTAAATTATCAAAACAATCCAAATGTATTTTCTTGGTCTTGAGTATGTTAATTTTGTTTTTTATTAACATTTCATTTGAAATGTGAAACATGTATTTTGAGTCATATCAGTCACATCGTGTGTCGGTTTGACGTGAGACCACTTCCAACAAATAAAAAATGACTTATGAATCATTTTCCTAAATTTTCAAGATAATGGGAGAGTGTTTATTATTTTTCAATGAGTGAAATGTTTCAAAATAAGATGATAATTTTAATTAGATAATGAACACTTTGAGTCATACCGGTTGCACCCTGTGTTAGATTGAGGTGAGGTTAATTCCTACTCATAACAAATGACCTATGAATAATTTTCCTAAAGTATAAAAACAATATTAATTCATTTTATTGGTTTTTAGTATTCCATATTCTCTTTTTACTAAAATTAATGTCAATTTAAAATAAAAAGATACACATTGAGATATACTTGTCACACTTTGCATTAGATTGATGTGTGATTGATCCTGAAACATCAAAGATAATGTTTAAATAATTTTTCTAAAGTTTCAAAATAATCCAAATTCATTTTATTATTTTTCCTTATTTACCTTGTTATTTTTCTGAAAATTAATGTGAATTTTAAATAAAAAGACACACTTGGAATCATACCGGTCACAACATGTGTCAGATTGAGGTTTGATTGATTCTTACATGTCAAAAATGACTTATAGATAATTTCCATAATATATAAAAACAATTAGAATCTTATTGGATGATTTTGAGTATGCCACTCATTCTTTTTTCTAAAATTATTGCTAATTTTAAATAAAAAAGACAAAGTTGGGGTCATATCAGTCACACCATGCATCAAATTCTGGTGTGATTGCTTCCAATACACAAGAAAATTATGTATAGATCATTTTCCTAAAGTATCAAAATAATTTGAATGTGTTTTATTGGTTTTGAGTATGTCAATTATCTTTTTTACTAAAAATAATTTAAATTTTAAATAAAAAGACCCAAATAGAGTCATACTGGTCACACCGTATGTTAGATTGAGGTGATACTAATTACTACACATCCCAAATTATATATGGATCTATAACCTAAAGTATCAAAACATTCTGAACTTCCAATGTTACCACACTTTTAATTACCTATATTTGTCAAACTATAAACATTTCATATTTACTTGATGTTCTTAGCTGAAAAAACCCTCCTATATTCTTTTGATTTTCAAAAAATAAAAAGTTATTTCAACTAAGAACATTGACTAAATATTATATTTTGTATATTCTACAATAAAATAAAATGGAAAGTGTGGTAACATTGGAAGAATAGAACATGTTATCTATTTTTTGGCTTGTTGTAGATAATTGAAAAAAAATTAGACTTCACAAAATATATATGGAAAAATTAAATATGTATTAGATAAAAATGATAAGGAAATTAACTTACAAATATTAGATAAAATTATGGAAAAATTAATTAAATTAGTTATAATAATTCACCTTTTCATGATGGTTGTATACATTCTTACCCCATTTCTATGTTTTCATTATCTCAATTGTATCCCAGAAGTCCAATATCTAATGAGCATAAGATACTTCAAACAAAACACCCCAAATATAACAATATAATCCACATATATAAGAAAAAAATTCTTATGTGAGTAATACTAAAAAAATAAACATAAATATGAAACAATCCATTGCTTTTATGGAAGTCTCATCTTTATGATATATGTGTACATTCTTCCATCCGGTATTCTACCCATTCGTTTCTAAACAAATATATTTCTTCTTATGAATATGAGAGTTTTCGATAGTAATAGTAGTACAGTAGAAATATAAATACACAAAGGATTAATAAATAATTTAAATTAAATAGTAATTATCTTTAAAAATCCCTCTTTGGGGATGCTAGGTTTTTATGGAATATGATCTCTCTCATAAATTAAAAATAATAATAACCTCAATATTTTCTATTTGTTTGATTCATACATTTCATAAAAATTGATAAATATATGTAACTTTTTATATGTTTTTGTATAGTGAAATATTATTACATATACCCTGATATTATTCCACATGTAGAAGTTTTTAGGCTCCTTGTGTGCGTGGACTGTCCTCATACCATGATTTTCATGATATTTAAACACCTCCATATAATAATTCAATTCTCATTAAAAAATAATATAAAAAATATATAACTTGATGTTTAGATCTAAAATGTTGGATTTAGTGTACTAAAAATTGAAAAACATCATCATGTATGGTTGGTTTATTGGGAATCCATGTAGTTAATCTAGTAAATACATCTTTGGAGTGTCCAAATTGACTTTAATGAGAATCCAATGTTACCTAAAAAAAATAAGTAATAAAAGAAAATAAGATATATTTGATATGATTAAATTGTAGAGTTTTACCCATACATAATTGGTATTCAGAAGATTCTATCATCCATGTGTTTTCTTTCAAATGATTTGGTTAGTTTTTCCACTATTTCATTCATTTTTTTGATTCTATTTATTTTTTATATGTAGAAGTGATGTGAGGACTAATGAATCCAAATTTATGTTCATTGGGTAATCCCTTAAATTGGTATTCATATATTCAACTACAAAAAATATGAAATGTATTTACTCATAATTAACGTAGTATATTAGATATTGGAGAAAAAACATTAAAAAAACCTCATGTATACATTTACAAATAAGACTCCTAGCTATTCATACAAGAGGATTTCATTTACATTCTCAAGAACAATGTAGCCTGCAATGTCATCTTCGTACATTTTTTCTTCAAAATCAACTATGTGATTACTATAACATTGTAACATTGTATTCACATGAAAATTCAAAGTTTGTTAATGCAGATATTGAATGGGTGGGGTAAGAAAGATTTATGAAGATCTTTTCGATCAGTTGGTTGATCCTTTAGATGGTTTTTATTCACACTCTCATTTCACCCCTTACCTCTGTCCTTCTATAATAACATTCATCAGGTCAGACATTTTTTCCTTGATTATTTAAGGTTTAGCATGAAAAATAAATTAGAAATGGGTACCTCCTTGTTGGCATGTTTCTTACTAGATATTATGGCCATTCTATGAATATTCTAATAGCTTGGTCAACCGTATGAATATCTATTTCATCAAGTAGAACAGGTAGCATGATGCTTGTCTCATGAGCTATGCTAGTCACCACTATCACATGACCTATTGGAAGTGAGTTATTTTTTAGATTCTCTTCTTAGATATTAAAAATTGTATCCCTCACTACAAGGTGATGGTAGATATAAATCATTATAATTTTCACCCTATATAATATCAGTATAGGAAATGTATCAATGTATATCTAATTCACATTTCATAGAAAAAATTATGATAATATCTATTACCTCATCTAAGACATATCTTTGAGGGGGAATGGCTTGACTCAAAGCTGCTGGGGGGGGGGGATCTTCACACAATAGTTATTGTTGAGTTTTTTCTTTTCTTTTCTTCCATAATAAAATTTTCTAGAAACACATAGTGCAAATGAAAATTTTCATTAGGGGAATCTACTCTTGATTTTATCTCTTCCATTTCTTTATCTTTATCCTAATGATGTTTTATTTTATCAAGATATGTTCCGGGTGTCACAAAAAAACCTTCACCTATGACATGACCATACTGTTCTAGCTGTTTCAAGACCATCGATTTTAGGTTTTCATCTGGTACTAGAGTTGCAGATTCATGTGTCTAGGTCAGATAGAAAATATAGGAAAATAAGTCATCATTGTTATGTAGTAGTGATTAAAAAAAAATTAATTATGTCATTCTTACACATGTTTCCAAAACTTTTTGTTTGTTATCATCGGTTATTATCCCATATTTATTTACATGTTACTATTTATATATATCATTACATGGGATGGAAGTGGATTTAGATTCAGATTCATTAATCCTCATATAAATAGAGGAATATAATTATGTGGTTTTTTCATGACACATAAAAATATTATGAAAGATTTAAAATATGTACATTTTTTTCATGTGAAGTTTACCCCATACTTGATTTACGGTAGTGGCACATTGGTTTTTCTTCCCATTATATATTTTTAGTACTCAGTTTATATTTCATAATTAAAAATTATCAATCAAATTGATGAATACAATTATTGTCAAATAATGTATTACCATCCATATTATACCTAAAAATATATCTCCCAATGATATCTATTAAATGCATCCCACACTTCTTAGCTTATCAGGTGTGTATACATATGCAGTGGGTGAAAGTTTATTTTTTATTTAGTATATTTAATATGAAATCTCAATATAATTATGTGAAACCTATGTGAATCCATCCAGAAATCATTAATACATATTTATTTTGGATGTAATCTAATATAAATTCACTCTGTAATGGGATGATGAAGAGTAAGTAAATGTTTCATTATTTTTTTATTTTAATAACTAAAAAACATCATAATGTTATTTTGATCTCTTCCAAAATAATCGTATTAAGCATGAAAAAAAACTGTTCCATGAATCTATATCAATTGGAACGTGCTTCCAAGTGTTGATCCCAACCTAACTATTGAGAATCAATTTTTTGGGTTAATAGGATGGCCACACGCATACATCCATACTCAAATTAGATGCCTTTTATTTTCACCTTAATAATTTTTATTAACACCATCATGCTATGGAACTTCTATTTTTTTGCAGCATCAGTTCTTTTTCATCTACTATTTCTTCAGATTAAACACCATCAATATGTTGTTTCTATGGATTGGTTGAATCAATATGTGTAGAAGGTTGTTGTTCCTCTGCACTAGGAGAAGTAGTAAGTTGAAAAACTTCTAGATTGGGATTATCAGCACATGTAGAAGTCATTATCTACAGAATTTGATTAACATTTAATTTAGATTACATAAATGTAGTAGCAAACATATAATAAAATGAGGTAACCCAATGTATATTACAAAAAAACCTAATTATAGAACTCTTTTTATTAAATATTGAAGGTATTTTTCCCTCTATCGAGTATCTAAATCCCTTCATTCTGGTCTGCTGTTACATAAAAAACCCCATCTACATTGGGACCACTATGAAATTAATACAAAATACTAATGAATGTTTCTTCCTTAGTTGGATTTTCAGATGAAACTTTAGTAGTTTTGGTCAATAAAAGAATAATTTACAACTTTCAATTTGATGGATTTGAAACATAAAATACTTGAAACTCCTGTGATTCCATTATAAATGGTTTTTCTTTGTACCCTTCCTTACTAAAATCCACGTTCATGAATCTCAATTCATTTATTTAAAAAAAACTCCTGTTATTAACCCACTTGCATTAAAAAATAGGAACTTGGAATTTTGTATAATCCAACTCCCATATTTGTTTGAGGATTCCAAAGTATGATATATTCACATAAATTAAATTTTTATTCTTAGTACCAGAAACATGCATCACAATAGCCATAAGTGTAACTCCACTATTTTTCATGGAACTATCTTCATCATATTCATTTTTAGGGAACTTATAACTGTTAATTACTTAACCGTTAATTGCATAACCATTGTATGGTAATACACACACAGTTGGTCCTTTGTCTAGTCTTCAAAATCATTCTAAAATTGAATCCAGATTTTCATACGACTCTTTAAAAATGTGGTCCTAAAACTATCCAATAAACTATTGATTATTTGTATTTGATATCAATATTTCAACCCTTGATGGATTGAAATACCTAATAATCTATTTTTGGGTTTCAATATACGAAGAAACCTCTAAGCTGTTATAGAAAATATAAAGGCGGTTCTTCTATCAATATGTAATATTGATTATTACAACATATATTCCATAAGTTCCTTCACGAACAAGCATCCCACTATGATGAGATTTCTACAGACCAATGGTTTCCATGCCAAATAGGTAGTTGGAATAAAATTCAACAGGTTCCTCAAAAATATATCACTTCGTAATAAAAACCACTGGATGACTTCTATTTTTGACAAACCCTTTCAAAATCATAATATATTTTTTAATGGAGTACATCCATATATAATTTACAGGACCACATAGTCAAATATCTCACACTAAGTGAACAATCAAGTGAACCATCATATTAAATAATTCTAATAGGAAGAATATTTATAATTCACATAATTTTATAGAAATTTCCTTTTCCATAGTTGGAGATTTATTCTATTCTATAAATTTTCTATAGGTATATTTTAAAATGAAATAGATCATATTTTATGTATGATGAACATTCTTGGGAAAAATTAAATGTAAAGATATGGGAATTATATCTTTCAACAAAAAAAGAAAGGCATGCGATTTTATACCCTTTATCATTAAATCATTTATTAACATGATATTCTTGATATTCGATGAATACCCCTATGGAATCTTTACATCATTAAATACGCTCAATAATAGATATATCTCCTACCTAGAAAGAGTGTGAGACGATGTAGGAAGAAAAAGTTAAATTTTCACCCTTCATAGGTGTCAAATCTTCCCATATTTCCATGCCAATCATGTCCAAAATAGCCTTTATTACATCCTTTATCTTTCTTGGTGAATTTAATAATGTGGCAATGAAATTATGAAATACATTTTTTTTCAACATGAATAACATCAAGAAAATTTCTAAAGTACATACAATTCTAGTATGGTTATCCAAAAAAACTGTCTCTTTTTACAACCGGTTATCATATGGTTTTTCAAAAAAGGTTTAAAAAATTAGTGTACATTTTTTTTACTTTATAAAATAGTTTATAACCTGTTAGTGGAGATGGTGTTGTACTATCTTATAAAATTATATCAAATTATGATTTCTAAGATAAGTACTTACGTGATTAGGGTAGAAATCTGTGAAGTCCTAGAAATAGAGTCTTCAATAAATCTTTCAACCTAATTGATTGTGTACCTTGTTTGCAAATGAGAGACCCTTGAGTTCCTTTAATGTTATTTCCTGAAAAATTACCATAAGTAGTAAAGTAATTTATTATCCCTTACAACATGATTCTCAATGTGAAATACACATTTCTATAAGAATCATACAACATAACACATGAATCATGTAATAGTTTCATATCATCAATCAATGGATCCAAATAAACATCAATATTACTACTCAGTTGTTTTGGTCATGATATAAGAAATAAATAACATAATGCATTTTTTTGTGAATAACCATGGTGGAAAGTTCTAATTTATCAACAGAACCAGCCATGTACTATGAGTGCTTCTTTGAAAACCAAGAGGATTCAATCCATATGTAGATAATTCAAGATGATGGTTTCTCAGCTTGTTTCCAAATTTTGGATACTCATGATAAATTCTACTCCACTAGGAGAGTGTATCAGATGACAAAGTTTCCCATATTTATTTCTTGTATCTACCTGCCATTGCAATCCTCTTATAGTCTCCTCACTTCCATATAGGCTCCTAAACCTTATAATGAATGGAAAGTACTACAAAAAATTTGTAGGATGTAATTCATCTTTCTTGAATCAAGAAGAACCACACATTAGGCATTCCTTAAGTGATTTTTTGTCTATTTAAAATAGTATACATTCATTTAGACAAATATGTATTCTTTCATATATCATTCCCATCAAACATAGCATTTATTTAGCTTCATATGTTTGGCTAGGGAGCTCATTATCTTCTAGGAGCATATTATTCAAGAGAGACATTAGTTCAATTAAACTGGATTTTCTCCATCTGTTTCCATATTTTATGTTATACAGCTTCAGTATGGATGAAAATGTTGAATATTTATTGCTACCAGTATACAATGATGTCTTTTCACAAGTATTTAACATCTCAAACAATTTTTGACAATCATGAAGTTTATATTAAACTATAATTTTCATTTCCTCAATAAGATCTTCATCATCATTCAGACCTGTAATCACATCCTTGATATGGTCTTCTTAGTTGTCCACACATGTAACCATATCAGATTATCCATAAAATATAGTGCTATCATAGTCACTAGCTACATTCTATTTTCTCTAGTTTTTATTCCAACATTTATAACTTCAATATATTCCATGACAGATCAAGTGTTCCTCCAACTCATCTAGACTAACTATTATTGAATAAAAACATCATAAACATGGACAAAAGATTTGATAAGGTTCATATGCATGATCTTTTGAAAACATGATGAACTCTTACACACTATCTTCATACACTTTTTCATGTGATTGGGATTCATCCATTCTATATTCATATCCATTATATTTGATTTGGTAATATTAAAATTTTAAAAAATAAATACACATAAATGGCCCTTTCAAATTAGGGGAATGTAACATTTGAACGTTTCAAATAATTTCAACATGCTTTGAGGAAAATGGGTAATTTAATTTAAGAAACAAATTACTATACTAGTGTTAGGTTTTATCCTCTAACTTCATCCAGAAGATATGGGGGATCAGCCTTAGAAAAAATAAAATAAAATAATAACTATTTGGGAGATGAAGATGATGAGGATGATAGTAATTATTCCATTTTGTTTTCTAAGACTCATCCCCTTATAAGTTTAGACCAAATCAGAGAGAAGATGCAGTAGTAGAGGACTCCCCTAATTTAAACCGTGAAGGTGATGTGAGATGAAAAGTAGGTTTATGAGTTGCAATGGGATTAAACATTAATTTACCTCTTACAGGAGTGAGTTCATGATGGATATCCTATAGGTAAGATAGAGTTAGTGACATGCCCTTTCTATGGTGTTATTATCAATCTATATTATTTAGGAGGTGAGATTCTTTGTATCTAGAAGTTCTCTAAAAGTTAATATGATCATATAAATATATATATCACCATTGATGAGTAAAAAATGGTCTACCAATGAAATTATAAAAAGGAATCGAATAAGTTGTCCCTTAGATAAATTTTTGAATGATAAATAAAAAAATCTAATTTTGAAACTCATTCAACACTCAATTAAAAGCATACATCCAACTTCTATCCATTATGATTTAAACAATAAAATATTGTATATAATAGAATAACTCTCAATTATCCAAAATAATTTGTTGAAAAAACAATAATCATATTATAAATTTATAAAAATAAAAAAGTATAATTTATAGAAATAAATTTTCTAAAAGCCTAAAATTTTTAAACTATAGATAAATTGAAAAAATTATATAGGTTTAAAAGTATAAATTATATATATATATATATATATATATATTAGTATATAAAATTATAGATATATATATAAGTATAAAATTATATATAATTTTTAAAATAATATATATTTTTAAGAAATTTATATATAATTTATAAATGTATATAAATTTATAAAACTATATAAAAGTACATATTTGTTATAAAAGTGTACATAATTTCTAGAATCGTATAGTTTTACGAGTTCATAAAAGTATAAAATTAAAATATATAAATATGAAATTTATGAAATTATAAATGTATTATAATTTTTAATGAATAAAACTATAATTTTATATTAATTTATAAATCTAGAAAAAAAAGTATAAATACTTAATAAAATTTTATTTTTAAACATTATATATAAATAAGATATACTATAAAATTTATAAAAGTATATAAATTTATAAATGAATAAAATTATAAAAATATAAATATTTAATATTTTTTATTAAATTATATTATTATTATTCGATATATTTTAAAATTAATAAAATTATTTAAATTGAAAATCATATAAAACTATAAAATTATAAACTTGAAACAATTTGAAAATTTCAAAATAAATTTTCAAACAAAGAAATTTTAGTACTGCCTATAATATTTCTTAAAAAAATATGATAGAGGGTCCATAGAATAAATATTAATGTTTTTTAATTAATAAATTCATACAAAATACTTTAATAGAAAACTATTTTTTGTGAAAAAATACTTCATTTAATATAAAATGAGTTTCTTATGAATTATGGATAATGAAAATATATTCATTGTAATCAAACACTATATAATTAATAAAAAAATATAAAATAAAAATATTATATATATTTAACTTCCATCCTTCAAGATATCTATATGAAATACTCTTTAGAGAGAATTACTTTTGTAATGAACTATATAAAATACAATGGTAAATTATTAATTAAAATATAAATTATATTTTTAATGATTTTCATTATTGAAATTTTATATTTAGCATTATTGTTCCCTCAAGATATATTTATATTTAAAAATCCCATGATTTAGAATAATGAAAAATTAAAATTTTTATAAATATTTAAAATTTAATAATTGATCTAAAAAATTATATGAGATATATTTTAGTCATTTTTCATTATCAAAATTTTTGTAATAAAAAAAATTCTATCCTTTGAAAATACATGTATGGACTATTTTGATATTATAAATCACAATCACACAAATATATCTCTTACTTGGAATATTATAAAAATCCATTTGTGAAACTATGTCAAAGGGAAGTTATATTAGAAACATGAAGGGGTTCTACATAATAGAACATGCACTACATAGTCACAATACATTACAAACTTGTACTGTCTATTTAAATCAAAAACCAAAACCATTAGAGAGATAAATACCATAACATGACATCAAAATGAATTAATAAATATTAGAAAAGAAAAAAATGAGAATAATTACATATATATAACACATATGGAATCATTTTAAATTTCTTGAAATGAAAATATGAAAAAAACACATAATAAAAAACAACATGATAAAAACTACGGGTCAAAATGTAAAAAAATACTACTTAAGTTTTTCTTTCAAATGCAAGGATAAAATTCAGTCTCCCTCATCTAATTAGCTATAAGGAGAAGTGATCTGACTGAGTGTAGTGACTAGAACATTAAATTTTAGGACTATTTTAGGGAATGATTGGTCTAAGGAGGAGTATACAAAGCCTCGACCATCTAGCTAGACGGCCACTTCTAGTGCCATGATTCCTTAAAGACAAGAATCGACTCACATTCCATAGGCTATGGTTGAAAAAAAAGTTTATTACTATATTTGAGAAAAAAAATCTAGATCTGAAGTGGAAGTGGTCCCACACATCATTTTCAATGGCCTTCAACACCAAACTAGTGTCTTCAATGAAAAAAATTTCTCTGGATCCAAAGCAAGGTTTTCGAGAAAGAGAATAAAATATAAGGGGGGGGGGAGGCTATAGGATACCTTTACTCAAACCAGATACAATAAAGATGGAATATATTCGTTTAGTTCATCATGAAGAAGTGCAGACGCGCATAGGTGTGGTGAAAGTAAAAAAAAATAGTTTTTTCGGAGGTCCTAACAAGATAAATCCACACATACCATAGATTTGGAGAGATAGATTCCTCGAGACTGTAGAATGGAGAAAATAATAGGGTCTAATGGTAGTGGTGGTAGTGGTGATAGAGCTTTGGATTCACAAAAGGTTGAGGCGTGAGCGATGATAGGGTTTTGTTAGGGTTCAATTTATAGAACCTGTAAGGCTTTTATCCACGCTTTCCAAAAATCACTAATAAAGGTCAGTTTTATCAGATCTAAAATAGAAAGCACTAATAAAGGTATAATATTAATATGAAGGTAGTTTTTATCATGTATTTGGTCAAAATGTATAATCTTACTAATTTACATATATTATAATATAGATTTATAAAATTATATATATAATAAATATATAAATATATAAATATATAAATATTTTTAAAATTATAAATATAAATATAACAAAAAGTTATAGGATATAGGAGAACCAATTCCTACCAAAATTTATTGAAAAATAAAAGGCAATACCTAAAAGAGATAATGGATGAGTTAAAACAAAGGTCATGCCCTCATCCAAAATAGAAAACTACAAATGAAGAGAAGCAGGATCATCCCCATGATCATCCTCAGAAAATTCCCATTCTGACTGCGAATTATTCCGATTAAAGAGTACAAAGTACTTTTTCCTAAGTTTAACCTGATCCAGAGTGGGATCCTTAGAATAAGACTAGATATACTAGCCATACCCACCATCCCAATCATGTCTTCCACGTCCTCGACCATAGTTTTTGTTGTTGTTGAAGATCCCTTTTCTATGTCTTAGTTTGTTTCCAATACCCTTTCAGGTCAACTCCCTTTGAATGAGAATCTCTCTCCATGAGTGGTTTCCCCTTTGAGTGAGGATATGCCCTGTGAGAAACATTCATCATTACTGGGGAGATATATTTTACCATCTTACTCTTTCTTTGTTGGATAAGGAACTCCCTTATACCAGTTCCTCATCCACTTCAATCTACAATGCCCTTTCAAAATCAGATTGACTAAGGGAAGGAACTGGTTCACCCAGCACCACAAGTTCCTTCATAGAATCATCATAACCTGAGAATCCAACCATAACTACCTAGGACATAATGGAAGAGTTAGGATCTGTGGGATCCCTAGAAGTATCAAAACCTATAGTGGAGTTTCCCTGATCCTCCTTTTCACCTTGGACATTTTCCTCCTCAACCACAGAGTTCCACTCCTTACTGGCCATGGTAGTTTCCATTTTAAGGAGAGTTGGAGGCCTTATAGAGGAATTCCCCAACAAGGTAGAAGACACCTCCTTACCCACAATGTCTTCTTTATTCCTAGAGGAAGTCCTAGTTCCCAATTTCTTCTTTGGTAAATTCACATCTTCCTTATGTTTTTTAGAACTAAATTTATTATTTTGGATTCTAATAAAATGACGACATCCAGAAACTTGACAACCAACCACTTTTTAAAAATCAAAAAAAGAAGGAACAACTTCATATTCAAATAGAACGTCAATATTTAATCCATCAAACAATTCAGTGGAATTGGTTTTTCTTGGATGCAGAAGATCAGAATCATCTAAAACCCTTGCATAATACCCATATTTTTCTATAATGGTATCATAATCAAGCTTTAAAGGCACCCCTATACAAGAAGCAACAACATTTAAGATTTTTGGATGCCAAATAACTGAATTGAGCCCATGAATACATACCTAGATCTGTGCATTAGTACGTTTTTTATTGTTTAAAATTATAATTATAAATAAATATATTTAAAAAGTATTTATATATAATTAGAAATATATAATTATAAATACAATAAATATATTTATTATTTAAATATATTTATTTTAATTTTATAATTTTTTAAATATGTAAGTATTTATTTATAATTATAATTATAAATCAATATATTTAAAAAGTATGTATATAAATAAATATATTCATTTATATATTATATAATTATTTAAATAAAATATTAAAATATTATTTTTTTAATTATATAATCATTTTGTAATCAATGTATATAAATAAACTATTAAACAATTTGACTAAAATAAATGTGATAATTTTTTGTATATAAAATTATTTAAAAATATATAATTATATAATTATATATTTATTGATAATTATAAATATAAAAAAATATATTTAAAAATTTTTGTATAAAATTATAAATAGAATTATAGAATTATATATATTTATAAAATTATAATTATAATAAATATATTTATTATGATTTTATAATTATTTAAATATATATAATTATAAATATAATTATATATTTATATTTATAATTATAATTATAAATAAATATATTTAAAAATATTAGTATATAGTTATAAATATATTTATATAATTATTTATATATTCATTAATATATAAATATATATGAATTACATCTATGTAAACATATATTTTTGAAGAATGAGACAAGTTTATGAGTGCTCAAAATAATTATATATAAAAATGAAAAATGTCAACATAAAACCATTCTAAGCTCTATATAAATATAATGCCAGTTATTATAAGCACGAATCCTCTCTACGTAAATATGATGTGAGTTGTGTAATCCTGAATATCTATCTGTGTAAGAATCATTTATCTAGTGGATCTGTTAGTGTAAACTTGAAGCTATCTTACATAACCATCAACACTTAAAGAAAATTCAAAGTTTCTATAGATTGAAAATAAGAGTTTCCAGATTTATTATTTGTGGAATAAATTTAATTGGAATTTTGAAAGATCTAATATATCATGTTTAAAACATAAGAAACCCACAAATGGTCTGTGATTCAAGATATAAAATTATGAGAATATGACTTTCAAGGATAGAGAATAAGATCAAAATAGGTTGAATATAAGATAATATTCTATGTTTGAAATATGATATTCTAAAAATTACAATTCGGATAAAAATTATATATAAAGATTCATGATTTATGATTCAAGTGGAAGTAAATATGATGACGGTTATACATGATTGAATAATGATTTTAATGAGGTGGAACAATAAGGTAATTGATCCCAATAATGTTGAAATGTGTGAATGGATTTTCAATATTAATACAGAAGTTGATGAGTCTAATCTTGACCTATCCATTAGAGTTTAAAAAATTAAAAAAGTGATATATCCAAGAGATAATATGATCTTTAAGGCTTTTTATAAGGAGATAAAGGTAAGAATATTTTTCGAGAATTATTTTAATCATGAAAATGAAAAACATCCAAATTTTATAAATATTGAAATGAAGAATCAGTTGATGAATGTTTTTTGTTTTTTGTGGATTAAATATCACAAAACATTTTTGGTTTAATAATGGGATATAGAAGATGAGTTTAATGGCTTTTATCTTTCTAAAAATTTATATAAATTTAAAGGAGTGATCAATCCAAAAATAAGAAAGCTCCACCTACTGGGATGTTGCTACAATATTTTATATAGTTTTAGAGAACATTTAAAAGTTTAATATTTTGAGTTTAAGATGAAGATGAATATAATATTTCTAAAATATAAAAGATAAATATTTTCATCCATGTGAGAAGTAATAAATAAACATAATCTTGGTGTATGCTTTGAGTTGAAATGGGAGTGAACATAATATTATGGGAAACCAAAGTGGGTAATTTATTATTATTATATTTTCTAGAATGTAGTGATTCCTCCTAGTTTTATATTTTTGGTTATTGAAAATTAAAGGATATATTTAATATAGCCACCCATTCATGTAAGAAAATTATAATATCTAGGAGGAAGAAAAGAAGAAAATAGAGATCTACTACTATTGTTTTTTGTGAATCAATAAACAAAGATAAATAAAAACTCGTGATGAATATGAAAAAGGAGGATTTTTTTATATGTTGTAGTAAGGAAGATGAATAGATATGGGCCTTTTAAGTATAATTGGTTTGAAGAATAAGAATAAGAAAGAAGTGTTGAGTGAGAGATCCACCTTCTATGTAAGTTTATGATATTTTTTGTTGATCCAATAATGATATGAGGATCTACTAGACTCAACAAGGTCATAAGAGATCATTTGAATAAGAAATACTAGTGAGAAGGCTCTAAATATCTTTTAATTAGAGATATAAGTGTAGATTGAGTCATATGTACAGTTCTTTATGAACTTGTGGAATTCAAGTACTATGTAGCTAAGAAAGATGGAGATCTACTGTATGGATTTTGTATCATCCCAATTCTAATTAGTGATTGAATTAAAAAGTGGGAATTGGAAGAAATAATTTCATATGCATGGTAGGATACTACAAAAATTGTGGTACTCGGGATAAGTAGGGAGATATTAGTGTGATTGAATGACTATAGATAAAATGAAGAGATCAATTACAAGTTAAAGAGATTATGAAGAGATCAAAATATTTTAGTAAAATTTGGATGGAAACAAGTGTTAGTAAACCCATCCCATGGTTTTTGTGACTAGATGCCAATGATAATACCTCTATGGATCCCAAGATTGTTTTTCTGGTGTGCAGGTCTGGTGAAAATCCTCCTTAGTAAGATGATAAAAAATTAGACATACGGGGAACTATAGACATCATATAGTAGGGTTTTCTTTTCATATTAAGAAATATTATGAGAAATTGTAGAACATATACATATAATGGATCTCTATGATATCAAAAAAAATTATTCTCTAAATAATAATTTCCAAAAGATCAATTTTGAAAACACTATTAAATATAATAGTGAAAAATGATGTTATAGAAAGTTAACTACAAATCCTTACATTGAAACTACCAGTAACTCAATTCCTAGATGATAATTTCTCAAAAAAACCTGAAGATATTTCGAGTAAAGGAACACTAAGTATACCATAAGTAGTTTAGATTACATGCATGAAGTAATTTTACTAATTTTAGTGTGTATACCTGCCATTACAATAGTACACACTTACAAGGATATAGACAACCAATTGATGGAGACTCAAAGTCAATTCAAAAAATTATTCTTTAAATTATTCCACACCTTTATAGACAGTTGAGGCACAATAATGAGAATCCAATTAATATTCCATTCATTTATATGAAAGAGATATTGAAAAGACATAATGCATCAAAGGAAACCCATAACCAAGAATAACTTTTAGTGTAGTATCAAAGATAAGAAATTAAATATTTACAATTTATGTGGGATAGGGTTAATATATTGTTGTTATTATTTTCTCGTCATAGTTTACATATATTTTATGGTTTTCTGTGTTTTATTATATAAATGTTATAGGAATTTATGTTTTTATATTTTTCTGGAAAAAAATTACATTAATTATTTTTACCCTAATTTGTTTCATTTTTCTTGAATGTATATATCAAAGATATATCCAATAAATATATAAAATTAAATAGTAAATTATCTATAAAAAGGTAAAAAATTTAAAATATGTTTTAAACTAATTATTAAGAAAATAATAATTCCTGTAATTAAACATGAAAATAGACCATATGTTCTTAAATGGTCTCACTAACCCAATGAATATCTTCTTCACATTGAACTAAGGTGTGTTGATAAAGCTGTTATGGAACAAAGGTAATGGTATGGTTTATCTCATTCAATTAAAAACAATCCTTGCTTTGAAATTTTCAAAAAAACTTTCCAATTAGGATTATATGGAAAGGAAATGAAGAAAAATTGTTCTACTTGTGATATCAAAATCAAAGTTTCATTACTAATTCGTTCATCCCTGTATAACATATTTTTAAAATTAACCAACATAAACTGATATTGAACAACTTTAATTATATGTACTAGATCAACTGAATTGTACTTTAATAATTTGTATTTCATACCATGCATGTATATAACTTCAATGATGTATTTCAATTGAACATATTAATAACAAGAATCAATAGAGAAAAAACCTATCCCACTTTTTTGTGTTTCTAGTTTGTCGTAAACATCTTTAATTCAAAAATAAAATCCATTAGAATCTAATACTTTATAACAAAAATCTATTATATATGGAACCACATTTTGTTGGTTAAATTATTCAGTTATTATAGGGCCACCAAACTCCCACAGGTTATGGACCAATATATTTCATAGATTTCAATAAAAATTTATACATATAGAAATTAGTATTATGATTCAATCAAAATAAAAAAACATTTATACATACAAAATCCTTGAACCAGTCATGAAATGATGCATAATTCAATTGTTGAATTTGATAATCACTTTCACGAGACTTATCTTCTTTTATCCCATTAATGTGTATCCTGCAAAAGATAATTTCATGTTTAAATGATAAAATTTATATATGGAAAAAACATGTAAAAGTTAACAAATAAAATTGACAAGGAACTTACTAAATCAATGGTTAAACTAATGGAGTAATGAAAAAGATATATCGATGGACTTGTATCCACTCGATTTCATCCATATAAAATATAGGTCCTTCATTAAATGGACCATCATGAATCCAAGAGGGATTGTCTAATTTTGATTCAAAATCCATAAGATATTATTCAAAAAAAGTAGTACACTCATCCATCAAGTAACCATTGCCTATTTATGACTCCAAATTAGCTCTATTATATATGAACTGTTTCAATGTATTCTGATACTTCTCAATAGGATACATCCACCTGAATATCATTGGACTAGCAATCATTACTTCATTGGTTAGGTGCACTATCAAGTGAAACAAAACATCAAAAAATGAGGGTGAAAATAGTTTCTATACACAACAAAGAGTAAGTAAAATTCTATCATATGAAAATATTACACCACCCATTCAATGATTTCTTAAAAAAAGTTGTCTAAAAAAATTAATCAGCTGAATAAATGGTTAAACAACATTGGGTGATAAATAATCACAAATTATAATTAGAAACAATTTTTGATGTAGTATATGATTGTCATGATTTTTCAACCATTGAAATATCTTTCTCATCACATTCTCAAACTTGTAAATACTAGAATAGTAACCATCAGGCACCATGAGAATCATTAAAATAGAAATAAATGTCTCTTTCTCTTTTTTATTCATCGTATACTATGCAGTAGGCATATAAGCCTTATTTCCCTCACCCAACTATATATTCCATTGTTTCCTTAATATCATTTCTTCTAAATCAGATCATGCATTTACATGGTCATTTTATTTTCATCAAACACTTAAAATGATCCACAATATATATCCCATGCATTTTTTTCAATGTGAATAACATCTAGATTATGCCTTAGAATGTTATTTTTATAGTAAGGGAGATTAAAAAAATTCTTTTCTTCTTCCAATTATGACTTCACTGTATACTTGTTCCAAAATATTGGGTAATATATGAGCCAACAAATCCTATAATTCACATACCATTTGGATGTTTTATTTCATAATCTATGATAATATTTTTACTCTTATCATGAACATTGGTGTTGGTCTGAATTCTTCAGAACTATCAAATACCACTCTGTACTTTTCGAACCTATTCTAAGAGGGAATAAAATGTCCATGAACCATGTATTTACACTTTCTATAATTCTTAATACATGTAGAAGTTTTACTTTTATTTTAGAAAGGGATATCAAATACCCCTTTATTAATCCAACCTGAAAAGGTTGCATAATCTAGGAAGTCATTGATTGTCCATAGAAAAGTTTCCTATTGTTTGAACATTTCATTCCTTTCACAATCATAATTCATCACACCATTTCCCCAAAATTCATTCATCTCATCAATCAATGGAAAACGTTAAGCATCAATCTTATCCCCTAAACTTCTAGGTCCATAAATAAGAGTGAAAAGCAATATAAGTTGTTGTTTAATACAAATCCAAGAAGGAATATTATACGAAACAAACACCGTGGACTATGTGTTATGAGTTTCACTAACCATAGACCTGAATGGATCAAATCCTTATACTACCAACCCCAATCAGACATTATGAACATCTCTAGAAAATTTAGGGTGTCTCTAATCAAAATATTTCCATGTAAGAAATTATATCTGGTGTCTTAGCATATCATTATCCTTATTTTTTATCCACATTCCATATCATCAATTGAGAAACCTTAGATGACATAAATAATATTTTCAACCTCTGATTTAGTGTAAAGTAATTCACATGCTTCATAGAAATCATTTTCCCCTATTTCATATTCTGAATTTTAGGATTCTGATTTCCCAGGTTATCATTCCAATAGGAAGAGTAAGATACA
Source organism: Viscum album (assembly GCA_963277665.1). Classification (NCBI taxonomy): domain Eukaryota; kingdom Viridiplantae; phylum Streptophyta; class Magnoliopsida; order Santalales; family Viscaceae; genus Viscum; species Viscum album. The sequence continues at coordinate 1,087,102,469 of OY728145.1, forward strand.
CTATAATTATCCAAATACACAGTTTCCTTTCCAAACAACATATAGTTGTTTTCACATGAATATATAGTCTCACATGTGAAAACTAGGTTCTCTTTAATTATAAGAGCATCATAATATGACTCAAGAATCTTAGTGTCAATAGGAAGTACCTTTTTCAACAACACCACTAGCATGATGAATGATGTATCTAACCATTGATTAAAATTATTATATTGAAACAAATCCATGTTAAATGAAACTTTTCTATAATTATTACACCTATAATATAATATAATTCAGCCTTTTCATCAACAATTATTTCATAATACTTTAATTAATCATTCTATACCCTATAGAATGGATTGATCTCATCGGTCGCAATATTACAGATGTTAGTGCCTTCAGAAGACAGCCCAAATACCATTTTATTAAGAATTTCATGCATAGGACCAGTATCCCTCACATAAACATCCATATTAACTTTTTTGATATGATGATAGGAAATATATTTTTCCGCAAGATGATTCCAAATCATACATTTTTTTACAAACCCATTCAAGAATAGATCCTCCCTTACATTATCTCATATGAATTTATATCTATTTTCACATTTTCTAAATGGAAAACTGATATATTCACTTTTAAATCCTATAGTGAAATAAATAAACTATATAATTCCTTGAAAATATTCTATAGATGTTCTATTTTGAAGAAAAATACATCTCTTATCCATATCCATATCCATATAACAAGAAGTTATATTTACACAAGACTTCATATTACATGCATTTTTAGAATTTTAAATCACAAAATATATTTAAAAAAAGACTAATAAATTTCGTTTGTACTTAAATTCATACTCATAAAAAAAAAATTCAAAAATGAAATGATCATTGCATTATATTTAATCAATTTTATATTTTATTTTTTAATGTATTCTTTTATACATGACTTTTTTTATAGGGAGGGGATTATAAAACATGTCTAGATAAAAAAATATTTTTAAGAGAATGAAAATGTGTTACAAATGAAAATATAAAAAAACTCAACTAAGATATATTTTTGTTATGAAATGATATTTATTTTGTTAAAATTGTTAATAGGTATTGAAATTATAAAATCAATTAAAGGAAAAAGTAAATATTTGGACAGCATTTAGTCTCAATTTTAATATATGAGTAAACACATCTTCAATAAACACATCTTCATGAAATTTGAAAACACTTACACAAAATAATTTATCAAAAATGATAACTACTGTAAGTAGTTTTTTAAAAAGTACAACAAAATAGACCCTAAATACTCATTTATTTCTAAAAAATACTTTCACATAATTTGAATATAAATTTCAGTATAAACCCACATAAAAGAGAGGAAAAAATATTTTTCAAGTGAGTTAATAAGAAAAGCACTTCTAGGTGAAATATTTTATCAATATAATTAATGATTTCTATAATTTTGAGAAGTATGTATTACATTACATTATAATTTTATGATTAATGAAATTTATTTATATATTCCAAATCCTCTATATAAAATAATAAATGATTACATTCAATGAAATGATATTTATTTTGTTAAAATTTTTAATAGGTATTGAAATTATAAAATAAATTAAAGGAAAAGTAAATATTTGGACAACATTTAGTCTCGATTTTAATATATGAATAAACACATCTTTAATAAACACATTTTCATGAGATTTGAAAACACTTACACAAAATAATTTATCAAAAATGATAACTACTATAAGAAGATTTTTAAAAAGTACAACAAAATAAACCCTAAATACTCATTTATTTCTAGAAAATACTTTCACATAATTTGAATATAAATTTCAGTATAAACCCACAAAGAAGATAGGAAAAAATATTTTTCAAGTGATTTAATAAGAAAAGAACTTCTAGGTGAGATATTTTATCAATATAATTAATGATTTATATCATTTTGAGAAGTATGTATTACATTACATTAAAATTTTATGATTAATGAAATTTATTTATATATTCCAAATCCTCTATATAAAATAATTAATGATTACATTCAATGGATTCCTAATGGTCACCTAATTACTACACTGAATAGTTATATAATCAATACCTTATCCTCTATTAATAGTTATATAATGATACCATGCAATCCTAAATTCTATTAAATTATATAAAATAAAATCTATAAAACGATGATTTTCATTCCATTTTTTATATTAATTATTTTAATTTCATTTAAAAATTATTATTTGACTTGTAAATTCATTTTATTACTATTGTGATATTTATATCCATCCTTATTATTTGTGAATATCCACTATGTGATTCCCAACCCAAGATCACCATGATTATTTTTACTTTTTTTAGTCTTTCTATATTATGATTATAATGGATTCATATCATTATTACTAAATTTTATATTATAATAAAATAATTTGTATTTCATATTATTGAAAAAGTGGTTCATCATAACAAATAATTATTTATTATTTATGGAAAAAATTATATGTTATTTTAGTTATCATATTCTTCTCCAATAAAAATCATACACATATATTTTAATCAGATCTCAATTTTTAAAAAAGTGTGATTATTGTTTCATCATATCCTACTCTAACTCCCACATTGTATCATCAAATTTTTGATTGATTCACAACATCTTCACCAATAGAGTATCTCGATTTCTTACCATCGTATGTCTATGTTCAAGGATTTAGACAAGTAATTCATTATATAGTAAATAGTTATGTATTTTAAATATTATAGTGCTATAGAAATAAATTGGATATACTATGTACATAGATAAAAGGATTACATTAATGACGTTATACATTTAAGAAATATTGGGTTATATGTGGCCACATTTTCGTTACAAATTGAATTACTAAGTTTATAAAAAAACATACTGTATAAGAAAAATACTAGGTCTCATATTTAATAATGTTTATGGTATAATGTATGTATTTTAATTATAATCTTGGAAAAAAAATAAAATTGTTAGTGGGTGTTGGTTTTGATAATGATTAAAATATGAAAATGGAATAATATTAATTAAACATATGGATTTTTTAAAATAAATTGAAATTCATGAGATGTATACATTATTTATCAATAAAAAATTAACAAAAATTTATAAAATTAATAGTCAATAAATTATAATTTGGTTTGTTTATTTCCTTAATTGAGGTTTTACTAAAATATTTATTATTTTTTAGAACTTTTAAAATGCTTCACATAGAATTAAAAAATGTAAATTTTTTCAAATAACTAAGATCTAGATAATATGCATGATATGTGGGGTTTACATGTACAAAATGATATTATTTTCCTAAAAAATAAAGTTCTTATTCTGTTATGTAATTGGCATTAAATAATTTCACCACTAAAAATTCATGAGTCAATCAATTAAGAAAAAAAATATATTTTATTAAGTATACTAATACATAGCATTGGAATATGGATAATATTAAGATATAAATAAAAAAACTTTTAACACTATAATTACGACTAACTAATAGTCTAATATGATGTTATAAGTCTCTTTCTAATTATCCAGCTCCTTTATTCCAATTTCCAAAATTTTATTTCTCTAAAGAGAGGTTGATTAATCCCAAACATAAATCTCTAATAATATTCGCTTTATATAAATAGTATGAAGGATAAATTACCTAAATGATATAAAGGGTAACATATAAAACTCTAGAAAATGAATATTATTTACCTCTTAGGTCTAATTTACTATTGTATTATGAAAAAATTCATATTTATTAGTTATTGAGGGAGATAGTTCTCCCACCAAGATTTTATAACACCATTTAGTTAGTGTTATTATGAATGTGTCTGACCTTATATGAAGTTTTAAGAAATAAGAAAAAAATTTAACTATGGAATATATCCAAAAAAATTATAGTTATTATGTGATATGTGTAAACTTTTGGATTCAAAATTATTAGTGGGATATTTAGGAAATGAGAAACCAATAATTAAATCATTAGAAATGAAAATAATGGAAGATATATGGGAATTTATAGAGTCATAAAATCACTATTTTCCATAGTCTCTTAACTTCCAAGAAACTAAACTTTCATTTTCTAGAATTTTAATTTATGATTTCTCAACTTGAAAAATTCATATTGATGGTCTGAAATCTTAATGTCTTATTCTATAAAATTCTATTTTTCACGTGTTTAATTTTCTCAAAAACTTCTCACAAAATAAAATGTTGTTGATACATCCTAATCATGCTCCTAGTGCCTTAATTTTCATTACACTACCATTTCAATGTCAACTTCTGATAAAATCACTATTTAAACTAGTTATAACCTCACATAACTTATTGTATAAATAACTCACTTCATGAAATAATTATGAAGAGTAAGGTATTTGTAAAAATACCTCAATAAAAATGGATTTTGTGATTGATCATCATGTAAAATTTTAGGCCTATAATCAAAGTGATGTAAGTTCCCAAAATCATAACCTAAAACAGAAATTAGGGATTACCTGATAGCATGAAAAATATAGAACTATTTTAATATAGAGGTGGAGTCGGAGGATCGATGAGATGTGAGGGAGGGGAAGTTGTGAGGGTGGATAGGGGGTGCACAACTCTGGGTGAGGAGACAATGATGGGTGAGGCATGAGGAGAGGGACCATGGGGAGAGGGAGGAGGAGGTAGAGGTGGGGAGCAGAGTCAGGGAGGGAGAGAAACCAGGAGTGAGGGGGATTCGGGGATAGAAGGATCCAGAGTCCAGTTCAACAATGGAGAAGATGGGCGACAGAGGTGGAGGGAGCTGGAGGCGGAGGCGGTTGTGGTGAGTTGGGGTTTTATGAGAGCTATGTGTGAGGCTGGTAGTATGGATGGGGTGATAATGTGTGGGTTAATGTTTTTAAGGCTGGATACCACCTATGGCAGTCGTCCATCCTAGTGTCATCCAATGGATAAATTTATAGTAGTCAAAGGGTGGTGGAGAGTGAGGAGGCTACCATTATTACACTGGTCTTAGGCACTATTAATAATAAATTTATTTTTCTTGATATATTACATAGATATTAGAGTAGGTTGTTGTTCCATGGGGAGTTGGGAAATGTTCATGAATCTCCTCGTGATGAAGGATAAACAATAGATATTGATATCGTCATCATTGTGACTGAAGATTAAGAAGGTGAGTCACTATGTATTTATGTTGAAGATCGTAATTAAAAGGATCCAAAAAAATAGAAGAGGGGAAAACACCAAAAAAGTAGAGACATCCCTAAAGGACGGGGTGGAAGAAATAAAAGAAGGTGATCATGGATGGTCATTATGTCTTTGGTGGAATTATGACATTTTTTAACCCTACAATTTTCTATCTTTTTTGCATGTGTACTTTACTTTTTTATTAATAAAATTTTCAGGGCCATGGGTTTTTTAACCCATGGCTCAAGCCTTTCCTGGTATTTATATCTAATTATAAATATAATAAATATATTTTTTATCTAATTTTTTTAAATTTGTGGCCAAATAATATTTTTATTATGAAATAAAATACCTCTTTCTATCTGGCTAGAGGTAGACCCATTACAAAGCCCATAGGCCTAAGGAAAAGTGGACCATGAACATAGCCTGACGGCCCAATACATCATCATTATTGAATCATCGTGCATGCATCACCACCTAATCACGACATGCCCATATCACTGTCTGCATTGTAAATCCTCTGAAGGGATTTCCAGGATTCAAACCTTGGTCTTTTGGATGCATAATTATGAGTTTTACCACTTAGGTGCCACCCTAAATGCTGTTTAAATATATTTATAATAATTTTATAACTATTTATAAGAATATAATTATGTTCATGGGTATAACAAGAATGTGAAGTATATATCATAAAAAATATGTCATCACAAACATGAAAGAATGAATAATAAGGGTGTCAATGTATAAATGAACATTTCATGAGTCATGAGTACATACCATATGCATGTGTCATCATAATAATAGGTAATCTAACATTTGGAACACACATAGCAATATAAAATAATATCCACAAATAAAATTATGGCCATAGCTAGTGTCAAATATTCTCACACATCAATATATAAACATAAAAATGTCCATGAATATCATAATTATCTCATAAGATAAATATATAGATTTATTTATTTAACCAATTCATTGGATACATATATTTATTTAAATATAAATATATATTTATAATTATAATTATAAATAAATATATTTAGAATGTATTTATATATAATTAAAAAAATTATTAATATAATAAATATATTTATTATTTTAAAAAATTTATCAGAATTTTATAACTATTTAAATATATATATAAATTTATTTATAATCTTGAAAATAATTTTTTTAACATTAATATTATATATATATATATTTTTTAATTATTAAAAAATATATATTAATATATCATATTTATACTAATTATAAACATGCATTTTTTAATTAATGAATATAAATAAACATTATTTTTTAATATAAATATAATAATTATATATATTACTAATATTTTTTATTAAAAATATTTATCAGTGCTAAGAATATAGCTGATAATGTTAACCTTTATCATCACTAAAAAAATTTCTAATAAAGGATACACCTTTATCATCCTTTTTTAGCATTGATAAACATTACCTTTGTCAGCACTTTTAGCTAAAATTGATAAAGGTAAGGCTTTTATTAACACTTTCTATTTATCACTTATAAAAGTATGTGCTTCCCTTGTGTACATTTGTGGTAGTGAATACCATAAAATCTGTAGGAATATAAATCAATTGAATAAGATAGTTAGTGACCTAAAAAGAAATAGGGGTCACTTTTAAACGAAATGAAATCCCATCGAATGGTCAAAAATCATGATATTAATAAAAAACTCAGTTTTGGAAGTCTCATAGGCCTCTTTCGACCTTAAAAAATAATGAATGAGGTCCCCCAAGTAACCATGGAATAAATATCCTCACATTTTTTTGATTTGATATGTGGTACAGCCTAAACAAACACCCGGATCAAAAGTTCTGACTGTTTGAAGTAGAAGTTCGATTTTCCAACTTTAATTATAACTATAATAAATTTTATTCTATTAGTTATTAAATAATTATTTTCTAATTTTCATGTAGTTTATTTCATAAGTTTCTATTTGATTGGGTGTGATCTAAAATTAACACTCATGTCAAAAGTTCAACTCATTTGATGGTGAATTCTGATTTTCAACTTATACAAAATTTTGAAAATCTATTGACTAATAATTATATATAACTAATAAATAACACATTATAAATAACTAAAATTAAAAATAATAAAAAATAAAAGATTATAAGTAATAAATCATAATTGTTAATAATAAATTTTAATCTAATATTTAATATTTAATTATTTTTCCCTTAATTTAGTTGCGTTTTTTATAAAAACCATCGCTTTTTTATGGATGGTTTTTTAAATTTACCATAAATGTAAATTTAATTTTATTAGATAAAAATATCTAAATTAACTTCTAATTTTAAAAACAACCTAAAAAACAAAATTTAGTGGCAATTTTAAGAACCTCCACTAAAACCCCACCGTGATTTTATTAATATTTAGTTGCGGTTTTCAAAACCACAGTGAAAATTATTTTTTCATGTAGTGTGTATATGTACAACATCTACATATACATAGGCTCAAAACAAACATACACAACATAATGCATACATATATACCCACATATAAATTATTTAAAATATATATGTTTGAATATCACATATTAATTATACCTCATTTATATTTATATAGTTGTTTAAAATTTTTCAAAATTATATATTAATAGTTCATATTTGTATTAATTAAATAATTGAACTTTTTAATTAATTTATATAAATAAAAATTAATTTTTGGGGGTGGAACATTATGCACCCCTCGTTGCCTTGGTCATTCTCTGGCTTGGTGGCTGTCGGCCTGATCCATTACTGCTCCTATGGGTTTCCAGTGATGGAAATATTGTTGGCGCATACCCAATATTTGTTGTTTTGATAGCTTCTTATGTGCACTGCTCTATATGTGCTAGTAGTCCCCACTTGGAACAATGAAAATGGAGTCTCGTACTGAGCTTCGGTGAAGGCCAGGTACTCCTTCACCGTCTCATCAAGGGGATCATGGATGTATCCCAAATATGCACCCACTGGGTCAGACTTGAGGATGATATACCTATGAAACTTCGTGGTGGCTATCCTATAGTAAAATATATTACAATTGAATTATCATTAAATATTTATATTATTGAACAATAATTGTGCGCATATAATCATTTCAACATAATGATTATTTATAATTAATTACATTAATAATAATAATAATATTTAGAATTATTAAATACATAAATAATAATATTATATATAATATTTAAAATTAAGAATTTTTTATTTTTTTGTGATTAAAATATTAAATATATTACTATTATGGTTATTATAAATGATGAATAATTGTATTATAAATTTTTAATCATAAAAATATTAGGAATAATTATATTTTCTATATTAAATCTTGGTGGGGTGAATTTCTAGGGGAAGGCAGTGACGCGGGCAGGTGGTGACGCAGGCGGTGATGCAAGTGGTGATGCAGACATGAAAGAGGCAAATGGTAATGCAAACATGATGTAGGAATGATGCTACACTGGGCCTTCGGGCCACGTAATGGGCTTCATACCCACTAGGTCTTCGGGCCATGTACTGAAAAAAGGCTTGATGGGTGGGATATCCCTTGGGGGGGGGGGGGTTACGGCCTGCCTTTCTGGCTTGTGCATGTGGTGTGTGTTTTTAATGTAAATGTACCCCAAGCACCAAATGTATATATATTTATTTTTAAATTCTTTTAAATATTTTCAAATATAATTATTATTTATTAAAAATGAACTTATGTTATTATTTAAAAATAATAACATGATTATTCAGTATTAATTATTATTTTTTAATGATTCATTTGTTTTCAATTAATTATTATTTGTATAGTCACTATTTTAAATATCATATAGATTTTATTTATACCATATTTTATTCACATAAATTTTTTGAGTTTTAAACATAATCTTTTAATAAAAAAAGTTTGCATCCTATATATTATTTTTGTTTTTTTATATTTATTAAATTTTTTGTTATTAAATTTTTTTATATGTTTAATTCATTTTTCATGTTTCATTTTTATTTTTGTTATAATTTATATTTCATATGCTTCTAATGTCATTGGAAATGTAATAAGGAGTTTTTAGAAAATATCAGTCTTTAAAATCGTGTTCCATAGAGGGATAGATGACCAAAGGATCTTAGATTGATTTGAAATCATAGGAAAACAATCTTAGATTGTTTTTTGAATTTTAGAAACTGACGGCATATCAAACTGAGGTGTCGTTTGTCCGATTTGACCAAAAACACAGTTTCAATAGTATAATATGATAAAATTTGAATTTGGCAGTTAAAACCATACAAAATAATATCCAATAGACCTGAAAGGTTGACACAATTGCCTTTTAATTATTTTTTACATGTACGAGAAGGCGACATGTTAATCTAACGTGTGATGTGCTCGAACCGACTAAATAAGAAATTCTTAGAAAATGTTGGTATTTAAAAACATACACCACATAAGGAGAGAAAACTAAATGAGTTTGGATTGATATGAAATCACACAACAACCATAGATTGATTTTGGGATTATAGGAACTGAAAGTGCATTAAACTGAAGTGTCATTTTCCTGAGATGACCAAAAATGTAGTTTCAATAATTTAAAAAGCTAAAACATGTGTTTAAATGTTAAGGCCTCATAAAAATATCAAATTGATGGGAAATATTATAGAATCTATCTTAGAATTATTTTTGACATGTGTGAATAGACAACATATCAATCCGATATACAATGTTGCTCTAACAAACTAAATAATAAGTTCTTAAAAATTCTGGTCTTCAAAAATGTATGCCAAAGAGGGAAAGCTGGCAAAATGTGTTCAAATTATATTGAAATCACACAATAACAACCATAGACTTATTTTTTAATTATAGGAACTAAAAATGTTTCAAACCAAGTTTCCCTTTTCCAGAGATGATTGAAAATATAGTTTCAGTAAATTAAGATGCTAAACAATGATTTTGAGCATTGAAACCATAAAAACAATCTTCAATTATTGTGAAATATTATGACAGTTCTCTTAGAATTTTTTATGTCTATGAGCAGACAACATGTCAATTTGAAATGCGATGTGATCAAACAGACTAAATTAGGATTTCTTAGAAAATACCAATCTTTAAAAACACATTGCACAGAGGTTTATTTGGCCAAATGAGCTCATATTTCTATTAAATCACATGAAAATAGCCGTACATTTATTTTTTTAATTATAAGAACTATCAGTGAATCAAAGCGATGTGTCCTTTCTCTGAGATGCTTGAAAGTGAAGTTTCAGTAATTTAAAATACTCAAACATGTGTTTGACTATTAGAACCATAGAAATAAATCTCTAATTGATGTTAAATAATATAAAAATTATGTTAGATTTATTTTTTATGTGTGTGATAAGATGGAATATAAATATGACATGCGATGTGCTCGAACAAACTAAATAAGGAGTTCTCTGAAAGTGTCGGTCTTTAAAAATGTATTCCATAGAGGGAGAGAAGGAAAAATGGGCTCATATTTCTATGAAATCAGAATAAAACAATAGTAAATTTATTTTTGAATTATATGAACCAACAATGCATCAAAATTTTGTGTCCTTTACCCAAGATGATCGAAAACGCTGTTTTTCGTAATTTAAAATTCTAAAACATTAATTTGATTGTCAAAACCTTAGAAAAAAATATCCAATTTATTTTAAATATTATGAAAGATATATTAGAATTTTTTTATGTGTGAGAGAAGAAAGAGTGTCAATCTTATGTTTGATGTGCTCAAACGAACTAAATAAAGAGTTCTTAGTAAATTTTTGTCTTTAAAAACGTGCGCCAGAGAGGGTGAGTCAGTCAAATGAGCTCCTATTTCAATTAAATCACATGAAAACAACCGTATATTTATTTTTGAATTATAGGAACTAACAGTGCATCAAACTAAGGTTTTCTTTTCTTGAGACGACCTAAAATGCAGTTTTAATCATTTAAAATGCTAAAACAAGTGTTTAAATTTTAAAACCATAGAAAATGATTTCAAATTGAAGGGAGATATTATGAAAACTATATTATAATTATTTTTGATGTGTGTGAGATGATGAAACGTCAATCCGACATGTGATGTGCTCTAATGGACTAAATAAAGAGATCTTAGGATATGATGGTCTTTAAAAGAGTGCGCCACAGAGGGCGATTCAAACAAATGAGCTTTAATTGTTGTGAAATCATATGAAAACATAATTATATTGATTTTTGAATTATAGGATCTGACGTCACATTAAACCGAGGTTTCCTTTGCATAAGATGACAAAAAAAATTGTTTTAGAACCCCAAGACACTAGAACGTGCATTTTACTATAAAAACCAGAGAAATGATCTCCAATTGATGTGAAATATTATGAAATTTCCCATAGAATTATTTTTTATTTTTGGGAGTATATGGCATGTCAATTCGATGTGGGATGTTCTCAAACTGACAAAATAAGGAGTTCATAGAAAATGATGGTCTTTAAAAATGTACGCCCTAGAGGGAGAGTCAGAAAAATGCAATTCAATTTCTATGAAATCATAAGAAAAGATTTTTAAATTTATTTTTTCATTATAAGAACCAACTAAACATAAAAATGAGGTATCCCTTTCCTGAGATGACTGAAAAATGCAGTTTTAGTAATTTAAAATGCTAAAATATGTGTTTGAATATTAAAAATAGAAAATGATCTCCAACTAATTTGAAATATTATGAAATCTATATTAGAATTATTTTTTACATGTGTGATTAAATGGAACATAAATCCATTTTGGGATGTGCTCTAATGGACTAAATAAGTATATCAAAGAAAATGAAGGTCTTTAAAAATGTATTTCATAAAGGTTGAAATAGATAAATGATCATAGATTACTATGAAGTCACATGAAAATGACCATAGATTTATTTTGGAATTATATGAACCAATGGAATGTCAAACTGATTTTTACTTTTCTTGATATGACTAAAAATCTTATTTAAGTAATTTAAAATGCTAAAACATGTGTTTGACTGTTAAAACAAAAGAAAAAAAATCCCCAATTGATATGAAATTTTATGAAATCATCCTTAGAATTATTTTTGACATATATGAGCATATGGTTCATCAATCCAACATGTGATGTGCTTGAACAGACTAAATAAGGAGTTCTTAGAAAATGATAGTCAATAGATTCCATTTTAAATAATAAATAGTACAAATGATTATTAAATAATATACATTATTATACATAATTAAAATTTTGAATTCAATGAAATATAAATGTAATACATCATCGATGCCCATGTGTATGTAAGTTTCATTTAGTCCTACACCTTGACTATCTGGTAGTTCACCCATACCGACTAGTCCATTTGACAAGTTCTTGAGTGTGTCCAGCTATAGATCTAGGTGTGTTGTTATTAGCTACATTTCCTGGTGTGATATCCTCAGTAGTGGGTATAACAATAGTACTAGAACTAATTTACCATACACTCAAGTGTTGTACATGCAACTTGAAGGTATCTAGATATGGGATAGGAAAATCACTGAGTGGAAGCCCCCAACCAATGCCCCAATCCAAGGAATGTGGTACCACAAGAGATGGAGATGACATAAGATCCACAATATCAAACTTTGTGGTGTAATTGGTCCCTCACTATAAAGAAGGTAGAGTGGGGAATGTCTAGAACAAATCCATGTGTGATGAGGAAGGTCCAGTTGGTGGGTATGTAGTGGTGACCCACTCCAAAGAAGGTTATGTGGGGAATGTCTCGAATGGAACCATGTATGATAAAGATAGTCTAGTTAGTGGCTATGCAGTTATATCTAGAGCAGTATGGGAAGTAGAATGATGTGAACAAAATTTATGTGAAGTTTGGTCATCATCGATGTCTAATGGATGAGCACATCCTGAGGTGAAATGGGCTAATGGATAGGATCATGCTCTAACTATATAGAGATGCACTCAACACTATGTAACACACCTGTCATCGAATTAAGAACTAGACTCAAATGATCAATACTAAATAACACTCATGTCTCAGGTGTGATCATATCATGGACTTCATCGATCCAATAACTCTAAAAACTTAAAATAACATATTAATAGATTAATAATAAATAACTAAGAAGTGTGAAAAAATTAAATTACCAAGGTATAATATGACCCTCCAAGCCGAGTGATAAATATTATGGTCACTCATATATTCTAGAGAATGTACTCAATGCATGGGACATGATGAAGACATACTCTAAAATATCCAGTGACACAATACTACTCATGTGAATCTCACATGGATATGTATGGATCATGTAAAATATGCCAATATCGATCGTGTTTTCTTATAATTCTAATACTTTACACCTCTTCAATCTACCACGGTGGCCCCAGAATAGACAATCGATATCTGAACTGTCTCATGACCCTAATGAATTTGTGTCACTCAACAATATGAAAAATGGATTTGTGGCACCATGGCAGCATAATGATGCATCCCCATTGTACAATAGTTTGGAATATGTCCCATAAGGTCATCTGTATATGGAATCTAACTAATATACATAAATAAATAAATTTTACTATTCATTAACCATAGACTACACAATTATATCAACAATTATTCGTACATACCTCGTCAATGGAAAAAAGATCAAACAGATGATGGTAATATGAAATGGAATACATAGGGATATATAAATATATCTTCGAGTGGCTCCAAATATGAATATCAAGTAACCAAATTTAACAAATTATTTAATTATCATATGACATTGGAAGTACATTATGTATTAAACATTTAAAGTATATGTGAGAAAATGGGACCATACACAATGCATCAAGTGGTAAATCAGACACAAAATGAGGTGTAGGTGTAGGAAATCGTATCCATGACCACACCTATAATAAAAAACAACAACCATATATGTCCTTCAAAGTAGTGTGAGATTCCCAGGAAAACTCTCTATACAGATATGTCAGACATGCCAAACACCAACTATACCACCCAACAAGCTAAAAATCTCCATGAAAATGTAAGTGCATCATATGAACATATAATCCCGAGTGATATAGAAATAAATTACCTCCCATCAATCTCATAATATACAATCATTAATATCTCTACAATGACACCTCTTCCACATATGGATCAATGGGGCCGAAATGAGTGTCCAACCAGGACATCCATAACCTACATTCTCTAAGGGTCCCTAGTGCGTCCAGTAACGGTAAGTCCAAATATCTATGTAAAATGTAATCCCATCTATATATCATCATACCTATAACAACATCTACATCCATATAAAGGCCCAATAATATAGATACATACTGTAATGAAATCACTATCTCCCTATAAGGAATATGAAATATATGCACCTCTGGTCTCCATTTCTAAACCAAAGAAGAAATGAGTAAACTGTAAATGGTTATATACCTACACATGCTCAACCCATATGACACAGACTGATGTAAATAATGTATGATAGGCTCTAGTGGTCTCTCTTGGTGAAATAGATGATCCCTGTATAATTTTAGTATCTAATCTTCACCTCTATCCCAATAATATTGTGATATGTGCTCACTTTTTTGCGGTAAGAAGAGAAGAATCATCAAGGTCTAGATGTATATGTGTGGATTCCATCTATGTAAATACAAAAATAAATTATAAAAATATAAATCTATTAAATAAGATGTATGTTTAGTGTAACAAGAATTATGCTAATAGAAATTATTCATATAATAAACCCTTATACATGGAAAGTAAAAAATTTGAAATAATCAACCCATGGTAAAAAATTCAAGTCAGGTGTGATGATGAATCCTTCATGATATCTTTTTAAGGACATTGTCAATGATTATGTACCTATTCCCTACATATTCCAACACATTGACACATCCATTTCTCTTGAGGCCAATATTTTTTTTTCAAATATGTGTAGATTTTGGCTGACCTTTTACACACAACCATGATATATTCAGAACAAAAATTGGAAGATACAAATGGGAATTTAATGTTAACACATCTCTAATTAGTCAATACTCTGCACTATAACATTTTTTCAATGTGTTGGGTTGATACACTATATCAACATAACTCTCATGTGAGAGGTGAAGATGAGAACATGCTGCAAGTACATGTGAGAAAGACATCTTGTATGTTTGGAAGTAACGATATTCACATGTTTGGTCATCAATTAAACAATAATCAACTGAGCATCATGAACCTCTTAAACATCATCCCGAGCTCCCATCCTATGAAAATGGACCACTAAATATGATTGGAATAGGTTTGATTAACCTCAAACTCCTTTTAAATTTTTTTGAGTATCAATGACCTTGAAATAGTTTTTTATCGACATCTTATGATATGTCAACAATATATTTAACGCATCAATATAATGTATGACAAAAAATATTTATGATTGTTAATTTTATAACCCCCTTGAAGACGCGGTTAATTCATTCCACAATGTTTTTAGTATTGTTACTATATAACTTCCTTTCATCAAATGTCAATGACCATTTTTTATTTGGGATTTACATCATGTACTTGTAGACATCCTCATTTATTCCTCATATTTATTCCATTATTTAAAGAAAAACATATTTTATTGGTTCATATTCTATAAAGTCATGTGAGAAACGTTTAATAAAATACACATTGATATAAAATATGCATAAATACCAAATGTGCAGAAAATATGGTCTCATACCTAAGCTGATGATTGCATTTTTCACATTGTCATCACCAAATTTTGTTCATACATTACTAGAAATATGTCTCACGTAGTAACAATGGTAGGCATGGGGGATAACCAACCAGCATCCTCAATATTCACTACTTATTTGATAGCATTGTGATGATCTAAAATAAGTAACACCCCTTGGTTATTTGTGATAGGAACATGCAGAAAAGATAGAAACTGACTCCAATAGTTCATATTCTCCTTCTCTACTTTTTCAAATTCCAGTGGCATGGGTCTTATATTTCTATACTGAATGGAAGTAATCAAGATAAATACATTATAAATTCAATATAGTAAAATTTCATCCACTTTTATGAGTTTTTTGTTGTATGGGAATACGATGATGCATAGAAGGAATGCCCAAAATATTTGATGAAATTGGACTTTGTCTTCTAAGATTAGATGGTTCCCCATAATCTCCAAAATTTCAAATTGAAAAAAATCCAAACCATTTTGAAAAAATTTATCGATCCAATTAGGAAACACCTTAAATGAAATTTTCCAATATCTATAAACCTTCTCAATATATTTTTCTCATTTCAAATCATGCCTTCTTGTATGAGATTTTATATCCATACTCACACTCCATGTGTTCTGGTATTAATTCGACACAGACATCCTGATTAAATCTGATCATACCAACAAAAATATAGCATATGAATGTCGAGTCGAGGTGTTTATGATCTTGAGTCATACATGGATTAAAACAAATTTGTGGTCTTAAATGTTATTTAATTTTCCAACATGATGAATTTATGAAAAGGGTATCTCTCCACTACATCTTGAATATGTCACCAAACTGTTGAATTTTTTTAGAAAATATCGATCTCATAGACTCATCCATGAGACAAATGTAATCCCCCTTCATAAGGTAATTATTTAAAATAGTTTGTATTTACTATTTTAATTCAAATCATCTTTTAACATACAATTCATCATTATTCCTTCCAAAGTTGATTTGTTGGAAAATACCTTGGAACTCAGTTATTGGTGTCACTACATCCTAGTCAAAAACTCAAGCACCACTACTGCAATATATTGTGATATTTACACCAGCCGTGCATGTTGTATTTCTGGATCATTGGATGGGAACATCTCTTCTTCTTTGTCAGATAATTCATCATCTACTAAATGATCATCACATGAATCATTGATCGAACCCATATGTGGATCAACTACAAAAATATATGTTGTAAGAGCACTACTACAATCATCTCAAATATTTTCTATACTCTACATGTATTTTTTTCACCTGACCTACCTTGAACAACCAGTTCAGATATAAAAATATACCCCTCAATAAGTCCTCTATCATCTGATATGTTTTGTTCAATTTTAGTGGTATCTGAAATTTTACTAACATAACAATTCTATCTCACTAATACTTCCATTCTCTTGATATATATCATAATCAAGACACAAATCTCTATTGTCGACCAAATGATGATGCATGTAATATATATTATTATGAGTTTGAGGAAATATATAAATAATAGATGATATAAACTAATTCATAATGACCTTCAATTGATCATGAATTTTACTCTTAACTATGTTCATCGTATCACATACAGTAAGATTTACTAATCGTGAAGGACCACAAATATAAGATATCCCATGTTTGTCGTCTATTATTTCACCTCTATGATATACAAATGCATGCATCTGTTTGTCCATATTTCTAAAAATGTTATTTAAAATTAAATTTCATGATAATATATACACCTATATTTCTTCATATAAATATTAAACCATCAAAATTTAGATATTATTATTTTGATTAAATTCCTCTAAAAAGTAGAGAATAGATGAAATTGAAAGCAAATGGGCAGTTGTGATGCATCCTAGAACAGTTTATTAATATATTAAATACTAACTGATAATACTTTACTTACAACGTAATGTTATATTAATATATAAGATACATATACATATATATACTATACAATTAAAATTTTAAAAATAGTCACTAACATAAAATATTCACTTACAATTAAATTACTAAATAAAATATATTTTTTACAATGTAATAATATATATATTAATTATGATAAAATTTTACACTAATAATATATTATTCGATAATAATAATAATATAGTAATATATATTATAATAATAATAACAATGAAATATTATATATATATATATCATACACTCTAATAATATATTAATTTCTAAATTATTAATCAATTTACCAATATATTTTATACAATTAAATAATATATACATTAACATGTATAATAGAATCAAATAATTTGTATTAAAATATTCATGTGAAAAGTTTGTGTGTGTGTACAATACAACACAATAATAAACAAATTAAATTTAATTAAAAACAAAAAATTTACCAATTAATATTTAAATTATATACAAATTTCATTTTTATTTTTAAAAAATATTAAATTTATCATCAAATCTCAAATTTAATTATTTAGTTTAATGTTTTTATAAATTGAAATTAAATAGAAAACAATTAATTTCTCTATCTTAAAATATAAATTTACAATTAACATACTAATTAATATATATCTTTTACAATGAAATAATATATTAATTAAAAAATTACTAATTAACTAACAAATAATATATTTTCTACAATTCCATTACATATATATTAATTATAATAATAAATTTATTTATATTGTATACAATTTAATAAATATATTTACTAAAAAACCATTAATTAATTTAATAATTTATTTTATACAATTAACCAATATATATAGACAATAAAATGAAATAATTATAATGTAATAAAAATACTACAGTATTATAAAATTATCAACTAAATAATACAACACATTAATTAAAATTTTAAAAAACGAATATCATAGTTACATTAAATATTATTTCAATAAAATACAAAAAATATTAAATTTAAATTTTAAATATACTTATTGGATCTGTAGGTCTTGGGAACAAATATAATGGGGTACTACAAATGGAGATTCATGGTATCATAAATGTAAGGAGTTTGTGATTGGGGTAACCCATATTCTACTATAGATAATGTTCATAAGAGGGGGTGCCATTAAATGGGTTGTATAAAATGGTTTTAAAGTACCAAATCTACACTTTACCGGGAAGTGGGATCTCAATTCAAGTATGTCGAATCATAAAATAAATGATCCATGTTTGGAGGATACTTAAAATGGTTACGAAAAACCAGATCTACACTTCATTGGGGATTGGGATCTCGATTCGAGAATACCAAGCCGAAACTTTGATTTAATAATGAGAGAAGAGAGGAGTATGTCATGGTAGAAGAGGATAATGATGGGAAGAACTGAAACTTCATAAAAGGGGGTTTGTTCAACTAAAATTGATGATATCCAGGGTCGAGTGTGATTTTAAAGACGAGTAGAAATTTATTTCTCATTAAGCTCCTTCTTATTTAGATTTTCTAATAAGGTCCTAATTAGAAATTCACCTTCAGTTGAATATATTCCAAGAAGGAACTTTCCTAGAAAGAACCTTCTTCAAAATAAATACGTATTAGACACTTTTCAAAATAGCCCCTCCCAAAAATATATTTTTAGGAATGTGTGTATATGGATAGCTCCTTCCAAAAACAAATTTCTAAGAAGGTTCTTTCTATTAAAACACCTTCCATGCCCCACTGACTGAAGGAAAGTAGTCTTATATCAGGAAACTATTTCCTTTCTACAATAATTTGGTTATAGGTATTTATATTATTAATATATATGGAAAAAACTTCTTCAATTAATTTATGGTACCTAGGGGCAAGATGGATGTATCCCATATAGGCACCCATGGGGTCAAACTTGAGGATAATGTTCCTGGGTAACGTTGTGGTGGCCATCCTCTCCATCGGTAGCTCTCTTCTTGAAATTGGTAACTGAATGTGTGTAATTAATCCTCCCCACAACCCCTCCACCGCCAAAAATTTATACAACTATAATTTGGGGGCACCAGTGTTGGGGAACCTCCCCATCTCACCCCCACCACACGCCTCTTGAAATAAAAAAAATCAAAGACGAGTTTTTGAGGGGTTGTGTTTTGGCCATGCAGATGATTTTGTTTTAGAAGGAGGAATCAACTATGTTTTAGACTATGACATCAATTCGAGGATAATGTTTTATTTTTGTGATTATCTTTGATTAAAAATTAGTTTTCTTCTTATCTTGGTGATTTTTCAGAACCAGTTTATTTAGTCAAATATCATCAAATCTCTACAATCAAAATCATTTTTTCTCTTATTTCTCAAATAATGTTATTTTGTCAAATATTATTTCTATGAATCTTTTCTCCTTGTATTTTCTTCTATTGTATTGGGTTTTTAAAGGAAAGGTGTTTTATTTACACTGCACATTTTCTTTGCTATTGTTTGTATGTTCATCACATGCCATCTTTCCCATCATTTGTTATCAAAGTCATTGGTTTCTATTTATGATATATTATGGAATCCAATTATATTTGAAGGATTTTTTTTGAATGGTACCAAATACCATATGTGGTGATTAAGAATAAAGGATTTTCTTTTCTTCAATAGAATGTATCTTCTAGTGTTTAGTACTCATAATCAAGAAAGAAAGTATGATGAAGAATGAGAGTTTGAGCATGAGATGGTTTGTGGTTTCATTCTCTAATGGGGTGAATCAACTTGATGAACCATATTTTAACATATCTCATTCCAAAACATTGTGGGAGATGTTCTACACTGCCTATGCTTCCAAGAAAATAAATAATAAATTTATACTGATAAAAAAATAATGAATTTGAGTTACAAATAAGGTGAGTCTATTTATAACTATTTGGGAGAATATCAGGGCTGTTTTGATAAATTTTATAATAGGGGTAATAATTTTTGAGATGTGGTTTTAACACATTTTTTCTTAAAACTTTACCCAATTCATGGGATAATTTACATGTTACTCTAAAAAATTCTACTCCTAATGATGTTGTGATATTTATTTTGTTAAGTATTTCATTTTGAATGAATAGATAACGAGACATACTCAATAGAAATATTCTTCATAACTTTTAGTAATACAAAACATGGGAAGAATCTTAGAAAATAATCAGGGACAGAGCAGTCGAGGTAAGAGTAAAGACAAAAGAAAATCTAGGTTGATGTAGAGAGAGTTTTAATGTCATCATTGTGGAAAGAAAGGATATGTAAAAAGTTTTTATAACATATAAAATGAACAAAAAAATGAAGGAAAACCAATAGAAGAAAAATAATGAGGGTGATGGTCTTGTAGATGCTTATATAGGGGTGATATTGTTATTGTTTATGACTCCATTAATATTTATTCTTATAATTATTATTGGTTTGTTGAAAATGGTCTTGGTTTTTCCATGAAATCATGGAAGGACCTATTTACATCTTATAACCTAGTTAATGATGGACATGCTGATGTTGTAGGTATCAGGACTATTTTTTCGAAGTCCCGCAGAAGAAGTAAACTAATTTTGAAGAATATTCAACATGAACCTGAGGTTATTTTGAATATTATTTATACCGGTGTTCTAACGATGAAGGTTTTATCATTACAATACTTGCGGTGATGGATAATTGAAGCCTTACAATAGTTCTTTGATTGTGGATTGAGGGAAGTGGGAGTCAGGTTTGTACTGGACTAGATCTTCTATTTCTTATGACAATGATTGAATTATTGAGTACAATGTCTCATAAAAGTTATGGAATAAGTGGATTGATAAAATTATTCAGAAAGAAATTTTTTATTTGTTCATGTTGAATATTATTACAGATTTGAAGAGTGTTAAATTAGACATGTCCGATCACTGTATTGCTGAAAAACATAGTAGAGTGAGTTTCAGTACTCATCCTTTTCACAAGAGGATACATGTGCCTAAATTAGTACATTTTTATATTTATGGTCCTTTAAAATATAAGACCTTCAGTTGTAGTCTTTATTTTATGACATTTATTTATGACTACTCATGTAGGCTTTGGGTTTATGTTTTGAATGAATTTTTTGTGATCAGTGTTTTAATGTAATTTCAGGTTTCTAATAAGAGTGAAATTTATTATCAATAAAAATGGGGGTGATTATTATGGTTCTTTAATTAGTCCTTCATACAAGAAGGTATTCAACATCAGAATACACCTCTTAAGACACCTCAGCTAAGTGGTGTATCTAAGCTGATGGACAACACTATATTGGAAAGATTTTGTTGTTTACTTTCAGAAGAAAATTTCTATGATATTTTTGGGGTGGGGATTTATTTAATACTTCTTATATTATCAATTTATCATCTTTATTTTCTTTGAAGATGGACAATACTGATAATTTTTGGTATGGAAAAGAGACTACGTAGGAACACTTGTGCATTTTTTATTAGAAGGATTTCTTTCATGTTTCTAGAGACGAGATATCCAAGATAGATGGTAATTCACGACCATATATTTTTGTTGGATATGGGAAAAATGAGTTTGGGTATAATTTATATCATACTCCTTAGAAAAAACTTGTCAGAATCCATGATTTAGTGTTTAAGGAGGGTCAGACTTTTGAAGATATTGATAAGAGAGAAAAAACTACTTCTCCAGATTCTGATGGCTTTATCGGTCTTGAGAAAGGTTTTGATTCACATTTACCGCATAATTTTGATTTTGATGATCGTTTCAATGTGAAGAATGATGTTCGGGGTGAATAGGTCAGATTTGATGTTTCCAATGCACCATTTTTTAATGATCCAATTCTAGTGGTTATTAATGAACATGCAGTTCCACTCTAGATGTCATCACAGTATCGTACAATTTCTACTATGTAATCAAATGATGTGTATGCACTCCTCACTGAAGGGGGAGAACCAGAATATTCTAATGAGGTGATAGAAAGTGATCAGAAAGATATATGCGTTGATATAATAGATAACAAGATGAAATCATTACATGAAAACCATACTTTTGTGCTGGTGATGTACCCTATAGGTAATAGATCCTCAGAAAATCAGCAGATTTATCAGATTCAAAATGAAAAATCTAGGTATATTCCATCATACAAGGATAATTTAGTTGTTAAAGTCTTTTTTCAGAATAATTTTATTATTCTTGATGATATTTCTTCAGCTGTTGTCAAAATGTCTTCCATTAGGGTTGTTCTTGCTTTGGCTGCTAGTTTGGATCTACAGATTGAGTAGCTATATTGGAAGACAAATTTCTTCCATGGATATTTAGAAGATGATATTTATATAGAGTTTCCAAAGGGTTTTTTTAAAACAGGTACAATGAATTGTGTTTGTAGGTTAAAGATGAGTTTGTATGGCTTGAAGAAAGATTTGAGGAAGTGGTAGGAGAAGTGTGAATCTGTAATTTTTCATCAAGGCTCCAGGAATACATCTTGTAATCATTATTTTTTCATATATTAGTGATGATGATTTTATTATACTATTTCTTTATGTTGATTATATTATCATTGATGGAAATTATGCTTCTACAATTGACAGATTGAAGTAGAATGTTTTTTATTATTTTTCAATAAAAGACTTGGGGATAGCATGATAGATTCTTGGCCTATCGATCTCCATTGATAGAAAGTCCAATAAATTTTTTTAATCTCAAAAGAGATATATTGAGAAGGTTCATCAGATATTTTCTATGGATAGATAGAAAGTGGTTAATAATCCTCTTACATTAAATATTTATCATAGTACCAGTCAACCATTTTCTAATGGTAGAGAGAGAGAGAGAGGAGATGCAACACATACCTTATTCTTATGTTGTCAAATGTTTGATGTATGAAATGGTACGTACTAGACCGAATATAGCCCATATTGTTTCAGTGGCCATTCATTTTCTATAAAATCTTGGTAGAGAGAATTAGATAGAAGTGAAGTATTTATTTCGTTATCTCCATGGTACTTTTGATGTGAGATTGTGTTTTGGCAGTAAGGAACCTATTTTTTATGGCTTTACAAATTCAGATATGGTAGGATATATTGATTCTAGGAATTCTACCTCATGCTATTTGATCACTTTTGTAGGGGGAGACGTATGTTGGCAGTCTCGATTAAAGAGACATGTTACTTTATTTACCATAGAGTCTGAATTTTTTTATAGCTACAGGGGCTTGCAAAGAATTTATGTGGATGCAATTTTTTATTTTAGAGGTCAATTTTAATCAGGACATGTATGTTTTATTTTATGATAGTCATAGTTATATTTGTTTGGGAAAGAATTCCACTTTTCATGATAGGTCAAAACATATTGATTTTCAGTATCATTAGATATGCAATGTCCTTGATTCAAGATAGTTGGAGTGTAAGAAGATCCATAATCATAAAAATGGGTTAGACATGTTGACCAATAGTTTACCCAGAGGTAAATTTGTGACTTGATAACTGATTGTATGGTAGTTAGAGATAATCAGGTGAGGTGGAGGGGGAGTTTGTTGGGGAACCTCCTCATCTGGCCCACACCACACACCTCTTAATATTAAATAAAAATATAAAAAAAATCAAAGATGTGATTATGAGGGATTATATTTTTGCTATGTGGGTTATTTTATTTTAAAAGGATTTAGAGTCTTGGTTTTGGTAAAAAAATGTCAATACGAAATGAAAGTTTCATTTTTTTGATCGTATTTAATTGAAAATCGGGTTTCTTATGATGTTGGTGATTTTTCAGCACAGGGTTTTGATCTTCAAATTCATATAGTCAAATTTATTTTTTACAGATTAATGAGAGGGAATGAGCCTGTAAGGGGCGACGCCGTGTTATGGTTTCCCCTATCACCACCTCTCTTCTGCCATGGATTGACTTCGATCTTCTCTTCAACCCTCCAGACCAGTGCTTCATGACAGCGGTTCTTCTCCCTGGGGTGGAGTCATTCCTTTGTGGGCATGACTATCTTGGTATTTCCCACCGCTTGATGGCAATATTTCGGTCCCCCCCTTCTTCACCGGGTAGGGATTTTTTGATAGTGCGGTGGCACATGCGGTTGTTGTTCCCACTTCTCCTGGCCTAGGGTCGATGCAACGATTCTGTTCCGAGCTGGGAGCATGTTGGGGCGCAGTAGAGGTGCGTGGCACCTCAAACACACAGAACAGGAGGAAAACGGAGGAACATAATATTTAACGTGGTTCGGCGAGTTTCCTACATCCACGGGAGAAACATGGCCGCTTTTCTATTCCCTTATCTCCGGTTAATCACAGAGGATACAATCACAGGTTACAACACATACCCTTCTTGTACACACATCAGATTTATCCCTTTAAATAGAGGAAGAAATAAATGAGATTGTCTCCGGTAGGTCGAGGGTAGCTCATCTACCCTTGGAGTCCTCCCTGCCGGCTGCTGGAGGTCCATGAAGGCTGCCCGTCCACTGTGGTTGGTTGCCGCTTGAAGAAAACCTACTGCCGACCAAAAAAATCCACCAATCACTCCCAAATTGGGAGTGGTCCCTACAAATCTCCCCCTCACGAACAATTTGGGGTAGAAGCCAGACCTACATTCTCCTTGCAGGTGTTGAAAACTTCATCGGCAAATCGAACATGCTTCTTCATGCCAGATGACGTGGCACTTCCACCATCTTCACTCGATCTCGGGATGAATGTGGTCCCCATCAAAAGATACAACCCTTGGGACTCCTTCCCAGTAAACTTCGTTGTACCCCCACGTGAGACTTCCACCACTCCACCTGCTATGGAAATCTTGAACCCTCTCGCATCAAGCCTACTCAATGATATCAAGTTCCGCCTCATCCTCAGAACTAATTTCACGTCAGCCAGTTTATGAATTCCTCTTTCGGGTGTCTTCAATTTCACTATCCCGACTCCTCGAACCTTGCATGTTGACCCATCACCAAGTCGCACCGAGTCTCGCACCTGCTAAAAATTATCAAATATACCTCTCATCGTACATATGTGTGCCGAGCTCCCCGAATCCAGAACCCATCCGTCTTCCTTTGGATTTTGAGGCCGCTCATTATTCCTCTTTAGAAATCGACATTCCCGATTCATGTGCCCGTATCTTTTGCGGTAATAACACTACACTTCTCCTCGTTCAACTCTCTCATCTGAGTGCATGCTTCCCATTGTCACACAGATTTCATCATCTCCTGATAAACCTGTGATGTTCGCATCCTCCTCTTCAACTTTTTTCTTCCCAGCAACGTACCTTTTGCATTCTCCACAATCACTTTTATAGTGAACCTTCTTCTCGCACTAGAAACATGTGATTTCTCTCGGATCACGTCCCCTTGATTTTGGCTGCCATTCTTTACCTCCTGACTGTCGATGCCAGCTCCTCCCACGCTGATCATCTCGCATCGCCATGATTTTCTCTCCTGAATGCGTCGAAGGTCTTCAAAATGCCTCCGAATCTTGAAGCGACGCCATCACATCGTCCAGCTTCAATGCCTCCTTCCCACGAGCAATGTAGTCACAATCCCATCAAATGAGCTTGGTAGTGATGACAAAAGAAAAAGTATTTTGTCTTCCTCTTCAACCTTCACATCGAGCCCCAATAACTGTGTGAGGATTTTTTTGAATTCGTTGGTATGATCCAACAAATTCGCTCCCTCATCCATGCGCAATTGGTACAGTTTCTTCTTCAGGAACAACTTATTGGTGAGCGACTTCGCCATATATCACTGTTCCAACTTCTTCCAGATCTCCTTCGGGGATGTCTCGTCCAACACCGAGTACTTTACCTCATTCGCCAGACATAGCCGAATTGTGCTGACGACCCGCATCTCGAGCTCTTCCCAATCATTGGCACTAGTTATCTCTGGCTTTTTTATGATCAACGGTCTGATCATGCCCTGCTACACCAAAATATCCTTCACCGTTCTTTGCCACAAGCCGAAATTATTTCGACCATCGAACTTCTCGATGTCAAATCTTGGAAGTGCTCTGCCACCCGTCATCATCGTTGCCGCAAAACGTGATCACCACTGTAGATGTCGCACCTCTTAATCACCACCTGATAGAGTGAGAATTTTCAAAAACTAACCATACGGATGTGTCCGGAACGGTCGAAATAGTCGGAATCGACTCCTAGATCGCTGAAATCAGACACCAATTGACCGAGATATTGTCGAAACATGTTCAACGGTCTAGATCACCCACTGATGTGGCGCTGACGTGGCACACCGGAGCTCTTGGTGGAATCTCACCGGAATTGTTGCTGGCGGAGTGAACAGTACCGGCTTCTCCGGCACGGGGTTACTATTCACCCGCGGGTTTGACCGAACTTTGACCAGCCATATATCCTTCGTTTCAACTCCGTTTTCCTCACCGTTTGGGCCGTTGGAATCGTCTTGCCATCCTCTTCACGAATCTGGCCTTGGAAAAAAATTTTGAACACTTTCAATTTTCCAGCCACTGGAAAATTTGACGTCGTCTCGCCGGTTCACCTCCGTTCACTCCGCCTCGCCTATGATACCACTTGTTGGGGTGCAGCAGAGGTGCATGGTACCTCAAACACACAGAATAGGATGAAAAACGGAGGAACACAAGATTTAACGTGGTTCAGCGAGTTGCCTACGTCCACAGGAGAAACAGGGTCGCTTCTCTATTCCCTTCTCTCTGGTTAATCACGGAGGATACAATCACAGGTTACAACACATAACCTTCTTTTACACACAACAGATTTCGCCCTTTAAATAGAGGAAGAAATAAATGAGATTGTCTCCGGTAGGTGGAGGGTTGCTCATCTACCCTTGGAGTCCTCCCTGCCGGCTGCTGGAGGTCCATGAAGGCTGCCCATCCACTATGGTTGGTTGCCGCTTGAAGAAAACCTACTGCCGACCAAAACACTCCACCAATCACTCCCAAATTGGGAGTGGTCCCTACAGGAGCGCATGTGGTGGGTTGAGGTGGTCTCCAGGTGCAAACGTGAAGGCAGTGATGAGATATGGTTATAGTTTACAGCATGGCCACGCAGCTGCTCTTGTGGGTCTTGTTTTTTCTTGATTTGTTGACTCTTTGAATTGGATTTGGGTGTGGTTGTTTTTGTTTCGAGGTCTGAGTTCGCATTTGTTTTGCTCTGGGTGGCTTCAGTTTGATTGTGGCAGTGGTGTAGACGTCGAAGCCCTCAGCCTGTTCGAATCCCTACCCTAGCTTCAAGTTTCCTCTTCTCCTCTCTTCGTCGGTTCTGAAGCGGAGGTTTGTCAGAGGTTTTGGGAATACAGATTTTGATAGCAGACGATGATCCCCGCACGACCTGAGCCTTTTCTTCTTCCTTGCTTTTCAGGTTTCTCAGAGGTGGCCTCAATAGTGTCAATGGTATGTTTTGATTTTTTGGATTTTTTCTGAATTCATTTACAATGAAGGATATTTTTATGTTGCTTCCACAATGTTATCAGATATGGTTTGTTTGTTATCTGCTTCTACGATATTTCTTTTGATTTTTGTTCGATTTGCTATTTTTGGTTGTGGCGGCGGGCATCGGCGTTGTCTACATCGACGATGAGATAAGGATGTTCGGTGTGTTTGAAGGGGTTCTACGATGGTATTTTTGACCAGCAACGCATCTCCAGGTTTTCCAAGAGATCATCACCAGTGATGCTAGTTTGGTTCTGAATAGTGGAATCGGTTCTGTAGGGTCCACTCCCAATATGGGGTGACGTTTTTCGGTGGAGGAATTATTTGGCCGGCAATAGACGGGTGGAGTCTCCATGGTTGGCAGCACCAAACCTGCTGTAGGTCTTCTTTTGTGGGCGTCAAGGTGGATAGCAGGCTGTAGGAGGAAGTTCCATGGGTAGATGAGCTACCCCCATCAACCGGAGAAGATATGGGTTTCCCTTCGTTTATTTAAATGAGTTGTTTTCCCATTGTTTATATAGAATATGTGGTGTAATCTGTGATTGTGTGATCCTCCGACAAGAACCGCAGAGAAGAAATAGAGAAACGTTTCTCTCGTGGACGTAGGTCATCCGACCGAACCACGTTAAATACTGTGTTGCTCCGTTTGATCCTCGTTATGTGTGTTTGAGATACCACGCACCTCCGCTGCACCCCAACAGGTTCGTATGTTGGTGTTGGGTGGTGACGATGACTGTGGTGTCTGTGACATCGAGTGATGTGGGCGTATCACAGATCATGATCTCCTCATTTTTTATGTAGGATTTTTTAAATTTTGAATTTTGAATTTGTATCATCATTGTTGTTGATGCGTGATGTTTTGAGGAAGATGTTCTATTACTGCAACCACAATGCAGTCATTTTGAAAATCCAAAAAATAGAATTTTCATGTCAGGATGGAAAGGAGGAAAGTGCTGTTTTTCACTACTTTGGAAATGATGGAAATGAAGAAATGATTTGGCTACGTTGGTCCATGCCTTAAGTGATTCTGCAACCATTTGTCTACAAGAGTTGCTTTAGATGATGTTTAGGGTTAAAATTTCTCCCTGTTTCATGGCTTCTTAGAATTGGATGTTTGAGAGGGTATGACTTTTTCCATTCATACTGGACTCATTCTTTTTGGTGCGAGACAACTAGTCATGTTGTGATAAGATAATGGATGCTGGTTTTAATGTCTTTTGTTTCCTGGAGGAGTTGATATCTTATAGTGAGGGTTGTTATGGATCTTGAGTTTTGGTCCGTTGGGGCCTGATTTGTTGTTTAAGTCTTGATGTCATGGATTTACTCCATCTTACCTTAAAAGGAGGATTTATCAAAATAAAAAATTTGAAGGCCTTCGGGCCATTGGAGATTTATTATTTTCTCTTTTTTCTCAAACAACGTTCCTTTATCAGATCTGCTTGTTTTCTTCTCTTGTCCACTAGTATTTTATTCTGTTATATTGGATTTTTTGAAGGGAAAGACAATTTTTTTCTATTGTGCATTCATTTTTTTGTTGTTCGCATGTTTGTTAATTTGTTTATTTCCTAAAAACCATCCCTACCAGGCTTAATAACCAAGGCCTATTGTGTATTAAAAAGAAATTAACTTAAATTTTTCCTAGTTTGGCTTATCCTTAAAATCATAAAAGTTTGTGTTAGGATAGGATCAATTTTGGATTCCTGTTTTGCCTAACACTCAAGAGAGAATCTGATAAAAGCCCCATTTTTTACTTCAAAAATATTAAATCACTAAAAAAGAATACCTCCTATGTCAACATGAAAACATGTTTTCTCAGTACTATTTTAGGGGTGAGAAAACTGTAGTTATGAATATGAGGCCATTATTAGTGGTGAGAAATTTTTTTAGCACCCTCTAGTAAATAATAATTGGTGCTTGTTTATTACATTGATACAAGTAAAAGAAATATGTTTTAAAGTCTTATATATTATTGTAGACGCCAAAAAGTGCTTAAGTTTTGAAGAAAGTTTCGAAACGATAAAGCGAAGTCATATTCGGACTCGGAGACCCGGTCCGGGGGGGCTGGAGGTGTTGTGCGAAAAAAATGGTTAAGTGTGCGAAAAAATGTGTCCCGCGCATAATGTTCCGGGATTCACGAAGATTCCTCGGTGCCGGTGTGAAATTATTTCGCGCCCACGCCCTGCGCAATTGACATTTCACGCCGCCGCTGCCGGTGCAGAAAACATTCGTGCTGCCGCCTCTATCACGAAATTATTTCGTGCAACCCTGTATTTCACAACCCTGAGTGCCTATAAATAGAAGGTGACCACCTTTCATTTCGGGGCTGAAGAATTCGAACTGGCTCTCGCGCGTGAAATCGGCTTTCTGCGTGCTCGAAGATGGCTTCCAGGTACAGTTCTTTTCGCGCCCAGTCACCCCAGGGTCTACCTTTGCGCAATATCCCCTTTAGTTTCGACTGAATTCCAACCCCTTTGGGGTCCTCCCCTTGCACGCAATTCCTTTCATTGCGTGCAGGCAGACCAATTGCGCGCAATCCCCTTCCTTGAGCGCAAACCCCCTTCCTTTGCGCGCAATACTCTTCTTTGCGTGTATGCCCCTTCCTTTTTGTGCAATCCTCTCCCATTGTGCGCAAGCCCCTTCCTTTTCACAAAATCCCTTTGTGTTGCGCACAAAATCCTTGGACCCAGTTCCGCGCCAAATCTTCCCGATTTCGTGCCGACCCGGGGTTTTTCGCGCAGGACACCTTTATTTCGCGCGAAATCCTTAAAGTCGCATGCAATTCCCTGGGACCCCTCTCCTCGGTGCTCCCCAGGTGTACCCCTGTGAGAGTGCCAGATTCGCTCCTTACGGGCACCATTCGCAGGTGTCTTGCGCACCCTGGGCATCCACATCATACATAGTTTCCCGTACGACCTTCGAGGCTCGTGTGAAGTAACTTCAAAGTCCCCTGGACGATACCGCCAATTTCATTGCTTTTCCTCATGTTTCTTCGCATAGGCACACTAATGTCTATTGCTTCTTTGCATAGCCACACTAACATGGACCTCTCGATGGTTTGTTCTGTCACACCCCCAACACGGCGTTGGCGATGCCTTCCCTACGACAAGGAGCAAAGGGTAATGATTATGTAAGTCCTAGGGGTACGGAGTGAACCCACCTCGCCCGATCTGCATGACGTTAAACTATCAAGCACCACCATCCTTAGTACATGACGTTAAACTATAGTCTCACCCCATGCCTCGCACATGGGGAACCCCCACCTCGGACATTCTCCATGCCCACTCGTCTCTACGGGGATGCGATCACCCCTCATAGGGGATGATATCCTCCTTATTAGAGTGGCGTTTGTCTGCAGGGACAAGGCAACCACCTTGGAATAAACCCCAACTTTGAGGTAGCACTTCTGCTCCTCCTCTCTTCCTGGGGGCCAAGTCCCTCTCCCACTGCACTTTGTCGCCCTTGGGCCTCCATCCGAAAGTAAGTCCCGGCTTCCTGGGCTGCTCAACACATAATCCCCTCTCTATTTCTCACAGACTCACCTTTCACGATGCGATCGTCGGGTCTTTTCTGCCTCTTGTTTCTCACACCAAGCATGACTCACATGAGCTTAGAGCAAGCATTGACCATGGCCACCACATTGGGCCATCTCAGAGTGTAAGCCACATATCCACCTGTGGCTGCCTCAGAGTGTAAGTCCTATATCCACCTTGGTCCGCCTCAGAGTGTAAGCCCCAATCCATCCCGAACTACAGGTACTTTGATCCATGTCAAGGCATGGTACATAGGAATCCTCCATGAGGTTCAAGCCCCAACACCTTGGGTCGCCTTAGAGTGTAAGCCCCAATCCATCCCGAACTACGGGGACTTTGATCCATGTCAGGACATGGTACGTAGGAAGCCTCCACGAGGTTCAAGCCCCACCACCATGGGCCGCCTCAGATTTTAAGCCCCATATCCACCATGGGCCGCCTCAAGTGTAAGCCCCATATCCACCTTAGGCCACCTCAGAGTGTAAGACCCATATCCACCATGGGCCGCCTCATAGTGTAAGCCCAATTCCATCCCGAACTACGGGGACTTTGATCCATGTCAAGACATGGTACGTAGGAAGCCTCTACGAGGTTCAACCCAACCACCTGGTCGTTTCAACCCCATTCACGTCGGTTCCCCACCATCATGGGCCGCCTCAGAGTGTAAGCCCCATACCAGTCCTACATGATGCAAAACTTTATCCTCCATCTGAAATATGTGATCTTTGATTCCCCACCACGAGGATACGTAGGAAGCCTCCACGAGGTTCAAGCCCCATCACTTCTGTCTCATCCTGATCTTTCCCTCGAGCCTATGTGTCTTAGGAAGCTCATGACCTAACCCGGAGGTTCAACTTCTTCCGAGTCCTATCCATGCATCCATTCTCATGGGACGCCTCTTCAGGTGTCCCATCATCTCATCGAACTACGTGAACATTGATTCCCTGCCACGGGGATACGTAGGATGTCTCTTTGAGACTCAAGCCCAAAGCCACCATCCATCCTAATTCTTACCTGGGCCACCACATCCTGGTGGGATAATGCCCCTTCATTCCCAATTCCCCTCGACAACATTCAGGAATCCGCCCATGTGCTGGCCCCAATACCAAAGTTCCCTCTAGGGGGTTCCTAAATCTGATCCACTTTTACCAGTGTTCTGATCAGTCCGATCCATCTCCGCTGGAAGTTAAACTTACGGCATACCCTGTGTTACACATGGGAAGCTGAGGAAAACCTTAGATACATGCCTATGAAATATGTTTCCTTGCGTTTGATGTAGGATTCCTCGAGCTTCTGCGCCCTCGATAATCCCTATAATAAGGGACAGAAGACAGACATGCCAACCCCCAGCGTCCAGACACGCTGGTGATGCCCCAATGTGACTACTCTCCTAACCGAAGGTTACTGCCCTGACCGGCCCCCTTGGAAGGCCCTGACAGAAGCAGCGTAATTAACTAGTGTCTATGATGATATGGCACTGGGAAGAGTTTCACAAACCACGTCTTAAATCTATGAGGGAGACCCAGACTAGGTGACGAGTTCCGAGGAGGAATCCACAGAAGGAAGAACTGACATCCCATCATCCCATTTCGATCAATGAGAAGACGTCCCTGAATAAGGAACAGATGCCGCCCGCCTTTGGAAAGTGGGAATGTGGGGTAACAACTGTGCATCCTCTGTGTGACAGATACACGTGTCCCCGGTGAAAGCATCAGAAACAGAAATGGTGAACCCGACGTGAAAGTCTTCTCCTCAGCATGGAGGCTAGTAGGGATCAAGGAATCGGTGGTTTAACATGTCATCTGACCCCCTCATCTGGTACCAGGTCCCAGCAAGCAGGCGTGATGTGAAACTCCCCAGAAGTGGGGACAGTCAGGACGTTGAGCATTCCCTTCTGTGTCTTTGTTTGCGTGGATCCCTCTTATCGGCCATAGAAGACGGAATGACACTGGGGAATTGGTTATCGATTTCCTTTTCCAGCAGTATTAATGATTTCATCTCCCTGCTTCCAGGAATCATGTTGTTTCATCCGCAGCTCGATCACCTAGCCACTGGCGTAGGGGTAGGGGCAATATCGACACGGCTACCCCGCGCGGTTCTTCCTCTTCCACGACGGCCTCAGCCGCCACGACTGCTGGGAGCCCACGCCCCCTCTCCCCATCGGAAATTATCTAGTGAAGGGTAATTAATGGCCTTGTACGTAGGTAAGAGGAGGAGGGGCTCATCCCCACCAGGGATATGGGCCGCCTAGATCTTGAGTCAGCTGTGCCTCACCGTCAACGCCTCCCCTGAGGGCCACGCAGGGAGCCACTACTCGCCACCCCAACATTCAATCATTTCAGGAGCTTCTCCCCGGAGCGCCTTGACAACTCCCTTCCCTACGCAGATGAGGTAAGGGATGTCTGGGTCAGGCAGATCGGAGTCTTGCTTCAAGGGCTCCCAGTGAGGGCCCCCACCAGGCCGCGTCAACACTGTCGCCCAGTTCCCCGAGCTATAGAGCAGGTAATCCACGCACCTACATCACCGGCTCTAGTTCATCTGACTCGGTGCTAGCGCCAGGCACAAAGGGAAGAGGATGCTCACCCTAGGGCATCAACATCAGCAACTACTGTGGCCAGAGGCACCGCTGAATCATAACTCCAATTCCCTGCATATGTTGAGTAGGGAAAGTTTCACACCCGAACCGGATTGAGGCCCCAAATGCCGCACTGGTAAGCCGGTTCGACTCTCTTTGTCATTGGCACAGGTGATGGCTGTCGCGGACCAATCCACAATAGTTCCACCCAGCGCGGAGGCTCACTCCGCACCCCCACTACAGAAGGTATGAGTCCTCCCTACTTCCAACCTTGGTTTGGAGGTTTTCCAGTGCCACCTTCAATCCAAGCAAGGTTCTTCCCTGTGACTGAAACACTCCATATGGGGGTCTCTCCCACACTCACTACAATGGGTACGAGGTCACTCCCCCTATTGTATACTTTCGGTATGGAAAATTTGCATGCCCGGTCAGCCGCCAGCATGAGGGTGCTCCCCGTGTCCCTTTCGACATTTGTCCCGGTGCTCCTTGCACCCTGGCTTCCTTGGGTGGAAACCATCTTCGCCCCAACACTAGTGTGGTTGGAGGACCCCATGTCGTAAATCTACCTTGTCCTGAAGAACCTCCCAGGGGCAGGAGAGAAGGTCTTCACCGCTGCAAAAGGAATTCTGGTGAAGGCCAGAGAGGAATCAAATCAGTCCACTTCTCAGACTCCGAGGTGGAGTACGATTTAGCGCAGGAGACCCCCCCTTAGTCCTCTGAGTCAAGGGCTGGGACAGGTACGAGGTGCATCAGCCTAGTACTCCCGGAATTCGAGGTTCGTAGGATCCCTGTCTCCCTCTGAAGGTACATCTAGGAGGATGAGACACTGGCATGTTCCTAAGGACCGACCGCGCAGTCGCCGCCATCATCTCCGGAAGCGCCCTCTGCCTTGTCTAGAGACTACGGAGTGGAGAGCTATTTTGCGGGTCAATGGCAGAAGGGCCGAGGCATAACCAACCCTCGGAAGACACTGATACTGTTTCAGGTGCTCTGGTCGCTGGACCATCCTATCATGATATGGAGGCCAGGTCGCTACAATCCTCAGAGGACAACCCAAGGTTCGGTGACTAATCGGCTTACTCGCCGTATTCTCCACCGGCTAGCCCGCCGTCCCAGCAGTCTTCCTTAGTGCTGCTATAAGTTCCTTGGACACCCCCAGTTGATGAGTAGGGAAATCAAGGGCCATACCTTGAATCTGAGCCGAGAAGCTTCTAGACCATCCTCACAGGAGACCATTTCCCTAATGAGTTTTGGTCGGTCATGGGACCAAATTTTTATTCACTAGAATGGCTCACCCCAGAGGAGTCTGAATGTTTACTCCACAACCTCTAGGCGACTCACTTCCGTCTTCGTCACCAGTGAGTGGATTATCCAAAGTGTCAAGTTCACTTTGAAGATATCGGCGAAAAATGTCGTCTGATTGACCTGGATGAGCTGCCTGTGGCCCAGCACCCTGAGTCACCTGGTCACTACAGGGCCCTCTAACAACAATGCATTTTGAGTTTCCAATTACCCTGCAAAGTTATTAAGGAGGCTACCCCCCACGTACAAGTTCGTGGTTGGGGACAATATGCTGCCATCCTCTTCAGTGCAATTCGCCGGTATCCCGACTCACTAGGTGACGATGAGGACATGCCCTCGAGAAGAGTTGCGGTCAAAATGATCGACCTTAGGGAGGGGAAAACGAGCTGGAAATTCTTGATGGGAACGTCTCCCTTGAGGATGTGCCACCACTACTGGACCCATCAGGGAGAATCACCCATTAGTAGAGGAACCTCCTAGGTCTCCCTGCACCCACTGAGGTGGTAGTTCTAAGCCGGAACCCCGACAAGGGAAAAGAGCACGTCGGAGCTGTCAAGGACTCCGACTCGTCCACTTTAGTAAAAAAGACGGAGGAGGACTCCGAGAAGGCCACGTTGTGCCAATAGCTTGTTGATCAGATAAGGTTGGTCAATGAACTCCTGGATGAATGCATAGAAGAGCGACGACCTGAATACGGTGATCCTAAGCTGGGGAAGCAGGGGCAGGAATAGTTCCCCCTTGATGAGAAACCCCCAGGCCATCCTGAACATGCCACTCCCGTTGAAAGGGCGGAAGCTGGAGATCACAACAAGAGGGCACGGTATGTCTCACCGAACCCTCCTAAAAGGATCAACCATCCAAGGAACCCCACTCGGGCTCCAACAGCCACCCCAAGGGTCGCTCCACCAGCCGCTCCGCGAGCCGCCGATCTTGCCTACCACATTGAAGAGACCGACAACACACTCATGGTTAGGGACCCCCATCAAGATAGGGAACCCCATCCAGATGATCCAATGGCGGCACTCATTGCCCTCCTGGATGAATTGAAAATGTGGCAGGTGGCAATCCCACCATATGGCAAGCCATACCCAACACGGGTGGATGACATGACGACACCTCCAGGTTTTGGGAATTACACCTTCTCCCCCATTTAATGGGATGGGGGACCCGCCACAACACCTGGTCCACTTCAAATCATGGTGTGTGCCTATGTTAGGGTCTCCAGCATAGTAGGAGGCATCCAAGCTCTACTGTTTTGTTTAGACATTGTAGGGGCCAGTATTTGTCTGGTAGAACCAGCTCCCCGCCAGATCCGTGGCAGGCTGGGAGGACCTTCGCTGGAAGTTCCTCTACCAGTTCAGCTCTACCACCGAAAAGAATAGTGTCATATACATCTTCAAGTGAAAAAAGGCCTGATGAGCGAGTCACAGACTTCATCGCTCGGTGGAAGGGGCTCACATATTCCCTTGACATGCCGCTGACTCATGAGAAATTATTGACGATGTGCATGGGAAATGTCAATACAAAATTGGTTCCTTCTCTGATCATTCAGAACTATCCTGGAGGGTTCTGAGACATCTCAGATAAGGCCCAACATTTGGAGGAGGCCCTACAATAGGCCAGCCAGGCACGACCGTTGCCCCCTGTAATCCTAGCAAGGAGGGCTTCCAGAGCCAAGTCGGCTGTGGTGGCTCAAATAGAAGCCCCTAGGAAACTGGAGTTGCTACCAATATCACCGGCCCCATATCCTCGCAAGGGACCTCCACCTCAGGCACAACTTCCAGTTCAAAAGTGTCCTCATAATCGGCAAGCACCCCCGTGCCACGTGCCGCCACCGCCTAGGTGGGATAATCGAGTTCTTCCACCTCGGCAGGCTCCTCCGGCCCCTCCTCAGGGATAGGCTCCTAGATCCCCATTTCCAGAAAGAAGACATCAGACTTTCTCATTCAATGAGGCTTAGGTCCCTGGTTACTTCCATAGTTCCTTAGAGTAGGGAATTGTACGCTTTCCTGAGTGCAGAAAGCTAGAGGAGGTGAATCTCACTGACCTCCCTGTCTACTTCCCTCATCACCGGATCCTGGGGCACACCCTCAAGAAATGCTATGTGTTCAAGGAATGGCTCCAAGAATGGATTGAAAAAAACATAGTCAGGTTCGTCCCGGCTCCGACACAAGTGGTGGGTGTCTTTGTAAGGCCAGATAGCAGTAGCGACGACGAGGGTGAGTAGTAGCAGGTTTCTGACCATGGGTCCCATAAGTATAGTGGCTGGATGGCCCACAAAATGGTTCCCCATGCCCATGTCATCATTGGGGAATTCCTGAATCAGACAAAGCCTCTAGAAGCTGTGGCTACCACTTCTGCATCATCATCTCAGCCTGCATCTTCCCAGAAGAGTAGGCATCGGTGGCGCAAGAAGAAGCAATGCGCCCTGCCGATGCCGCTGTCATCCCACACTCTTGGCATCTTTATGCCCCTGGAGATGGGAATCCCTCCCAGAATCTTCCCAATGGTGGACGATTCTTAGAGTGACAATCCAGGGTATGCTTCGGTTAACACCATTGAGTTGGTAAATCCCCATGTGACTCCCGACGATGGGGATCACCAGGTGAACCTCCCCAATGTCCCCATCCGACGTCAACGTCGGTGAAGCCGCATCCATATGAATCATCGAGGTGCATTAGTTGGAACCTCTAGATAGGCTGTGCATGCCACCGAGACCAGACAGTAGGCTCAACGCCGGACTCTGCATGCACAGCCTCTTCATCTGGTGTCGGCAGGCCCGCCTCCACCACCGTTTGTGCTGCTGGATCAGGCAGAACCACCTCGGCCATGCCACGACCAGTTTCGCCCCGCTACAGGCCAATCTCATCCATCCGGTCCTCATCTGACAGTAACTCTCTGGGCCTCGACTAGTGATTAGTGGGATATACCCAGCACCAATCAGCCTCCAGTCCAGCCAGCAGAGACATCTATACCTCCAGTCACAGAGCAGCCCCCTACGTGCAGAAGTTCGCACTTGGTATTGTAGTACAATGTCCTTAGGCATCTTGTCAGCATCCCAGCAAGGCTTTCTATTTTTGATGCCCTTCGCCTATCACCAGATATGTGCGAGGCGCTTTCCGAGGTTTTAAGAAGCCCCCTCCAGTTTGAGACGGAGGTAGCAGCTATAGAAGCCTTTCATGCTGAAGTAATTGGGAATGCCGAATTCAAGGCTATCATTTTGTTCTCTGGAGAGGATGAAGTCTCTCTCATATAGGGGCACATCCTCCAGCAGTACATCATTGGCCAATTTAACGGTGTGGAGGTTGGTTGCTGTCTCATTGACATTGGCTCCGGGAATAACCTTATCCTAACATAGAAATTACGGAAACTAGGGTTATCTGAAGATAACCCGAGTCCCTCCGATTTACGAATCCAGGGATATGATAGGATAGAACAGACCTCGATCGACAAGATCCATTTAATGACCTAGTTTGGTGGCCTAGTTGCCAACACCGAATTCATGGTTGTCTCCCAGGACACCGCATACAATGCATTGATGGGCAGACCCTGGCTCCACCTGCACGCGGCGGTCCCCTCATCGTATCACCAATGACTCAAGTACTCCCTAAATGGTTGTGTAGGTGTACTCCAAGGTGATGTATCTCATTTTGCCTCTTGTGAAGCCCGCTACTTGGACACTGACTATTACAAGAGAAAGGATAAACAAGTCCATGCGAGTGAAGTTGAGCCCGCCACGGTCACAACTGACCCATGGGCAAGCCTGAATAACGCCTACATCTTCCCGATCAATTGGTAAGATTCCACGACCCTCGATATGGGGAAATTTTTTGTTGCTTCTGGGTCGAGAGGGTGCCATGCACCCAAATCCTGGCGGTATCTAAAGATCACTTCACATTCTTATACGAATCAGACCTCAGTGATCCCAGAACCTCCCAATCCCATCAGGTTTCGGGGCGTCCGACTCATGAAAACGACAGTTCGTCATAATTGTCTATTTCGTCGGGTTGGAATAATCTGACTCCGAATGATGCGCCACCACTCCTTTGATATTATCAAGCGTGGCCCCATGGGCCGGAGACCAGATAAGATCGGGTCGACAACCTTCATTGCTATGGTCTCAGCAGCGTCGAAGTTCTCCAATACAACGACCGCTGCCGTTCAAGCTGGTACCAGCCTCCCATTGGGGTCTGGTAGCTCAGAAGAAATTTCCCCGACAGAATATACCTCTATAAGTGGAAAAGAGGATATAGAGGATGCTCCAGCTATCTTTGAGGAAGGCGTTTCCACCACGGTTGATGAATTGGTACAGGTGAACCTTAGTAGCGAGGGAGACCCGAGACCCACATTGATCAGTGCCGCCATGTACCTCGAAGAGAAGCAGTGGTATGTAGGCTTCCTTAAAAAATACCGTGATGTATTCGACTAGAGTTATGATGATATGACAGGTCTAGATCCTAAGGTAGCCGTCCATCACCTTGGTCTCCCTGCAAATCATTGCTGGTTTATGCAGCCTCCCAGAAAGATGCACCCTTCTCACAGTGTCATGGTCGAGGCCGAAGTTGACAAGCTCATCAGAGCCAACTTCCTCAAGGAGGTACAGTAACCCATGTGGCTAGCCAACATCGTGCCAGTCAGAAAGAAGAACAGAAAGAGAAGAGTCTGTATCGACTTCCACAATTTCAACCGCTATTACCTGAAGGATGATTTTACCCTTCCAGTGACAGAGTTGTTGATTGATGATATAGCTGGGTTCCAAGCTCTCTCCTTCATGAATGGTTATTCTAGATATAATCAGATCCAGATAGCCCCCGAGGACGAAGATTCCACCGCCTTCAGGGCACCCCAAGGTATTTTCTATTACCAGGTTATGCCATTTGGCCTGAAGAATGTAGGTGCCACCTACCAGTGGGCCATACACCGCATATTCAAGCCATTCCTCGGGACATTGGTGGAATGATATGTGGACGATCTGGTCATCAAATCTCGGCGGCTCTAGGACCATCTAAAAAACCTTGAGAAATTTTTAGGCTTCCTCCGTTCCCATCATTTAATGATGAACCCGTTGAAGTGTGCCTTAGGGTTAACCTCCGACAAGTGTCTTGGATTTGTTGTTAGATATCGGGGCATCGAGATCGACCCATAGAAGATCAGGGCCATCATCTAGATGCCTCACCTGAGCAATATTCGGGAGCTTCGAGGGTTCCAAGGCCACATAGCCTATATACGCCGATTCATTGCGAATCTGGATGGCAATTGTAAGCTCTTTTCTTAGATTATGAATAAATGCCCTACTTATGAGTGGGACGAGGAGTGCCAGACCACCTTTGAGGAGATTGAGAAATATTTTCTCCAGCCTCCGGTATTGATGCCACCCATCTCCGGAAAGCCACTGACCCTCTACGTCACCGCCTTGGAACAGTCCCTCGATGCCCTTCTCGCCTAAAAGAACAATGGGGGGACAATGAACATCATCTACTACCTCAGCCGCATTCCTCTCGATAAGGAGACCAAATACCCCCCCATCGAGAAGAGATAGCTTGCACTCGCATTTTCCATATAGAAAATGCGACATTACCTGTAGCACCATGAGGTACATCTGGTCGCCCGAGTTGACCCGTTGAAGTACATTCTGAGCCATCCCATGTTGACTGTTCGTCTAGCACCATGGGCGGTAATCCTCCAGAAGTTAGACATCAGGTTTGTCCCTCATAAGTCCATCAAGGGACATTTGTTGGCAGACTTCCTAGATGCCCATCCAACCTCAGTGGACCAGTCCCTGGACCTGGATTTTCCTGATGAGGCAAACCTATTGGTAGATCCAACCATCCATGTTGGTAGATGCACTTCGATGGTGCCTCCCGGAGCCCCACCGACAGGAGGCTCAATGATTCTAGGCTCAACAGGGTGGGTTTGGGTATCGTCTTTATTACCCCGGTGCAATCCGTTCTTCCATACTCATTCCTATTGTCAGAAGGCTGCACCAATAATGAGGCAGAGTATCAGGCCCTCATTACTGGCCTCAAGTTGGCCCTTGAGATCGATGTGCCCCATTTTCATGTGAAAGGGGATTCCGAACTGGTCATCAAGCAAGTCAATGGTGGATATGTTATCAGGAAGCCAGATCTCGTACCATTGTTGGAATGAACTCTCCAGCTAATGGCCCAGTTCCCTTTACAGCCAAAGGTTACCCATATACCTCGGTCATAGAATGGTCAAGCGGATGCTTTGGCCATCTAGGATGCATCACTTGCAGACCTCGAGCAAGATGATCTAATTATACATGTGGCACATCAGAGAGTCATTGATCCCATCACCCTAGAGGATGACGACGACCTGCGGGTAAGTCATCTTACCGTCAGAACTGCTACGGCAGGAACCTCAGGTTCTTCAGATGCAGTGGTTGAAGTGACTCCTGATTGGAGAACTCCTTTTGTTGAGTATCTCCAAAATGGTTGCCTGCTGTCTGATCAGGATGAGTGTAACGACCTGAAATTTTGAATAAATTTTGTTTCCTAACTTTGTGTGTTATTTTATTTTATACTCAACAAAACTATTTCATTTAATAAAATAAGTATAATTAAAATAAGACCGTTGGGTTTTGACTGTTATATGGCCGTTGGTCAATATGACCGTTGGAAAATAAATGTTGTGATTATTGTATATAAATACAAGTGATCTTAATTAATTAATATAGAAAGAAAATTCGATGGCCCCATCCAGTAGTCTCAGGCCGATCGAAGCCCATCTGATGGAACTCAAGAAGGAGGTAGGACCTTTGGGATTTGCTCTGGACCAAACCCAAGCCAAACTTCATCGTGTGAAGCTGGAATGGAATCGCCTTCACGAGAAGTTCAAGATGATAGAAATCACTACTCGGGAAATGTTGGCCGATCCGCCCCAAGATTCTATCACACTAGCACTCATTACTCTTAGGTCCTATGCTGGTGTTATAAGGGGTTATGTAATGATACCGTAACTTCCTTGTGTAATCCTTTGATTTAAATAAAAATTGTGATGTCTTCTTATGATGATGTTTGTGAATTTTCAAATGTCCGAATAAATATAGTATGCATATAATTGATTAATTCTAGAAAAAGGATATATTTAAAATATTTATGTAAACCTTAAATAATTAATAATGTGTAATGATTTTTAAAAAATGGTCTTCTACAACTGTGTTCAGTATGAAATTTAGAGTCTAATAAGATCAACTTAATTTTTGGTGAATAGAAAATTATGAATAGTAATTTTATGCTTATGATTAGTAATATGACCAAATGGATTATGTAATTTCACTTAAGAAAGTATTAATATAATTGAGGCACCTTGATTAAGTAATGTGATTCAATAAAATAGGTAAATAACTGTTTCAGAAATTATTGGTTAAGTATTAGTTTTTTCAGGTGAATAGTGTTTTTTATTTAAAAATTATTTTCATAAAATGGAGTTCATTTTTGAAATTAGAGCAGCGATATTTTTTTAAGGTGAATTTTTGGGATTTTTCTGAAATAGTTGAATTTTCAGTGAATAGTGAAAATACAGTTTTTGAGTTTCAGGTGTTTAATGACATCATTAAGGATATAATAATAATTTAATAATTCTGGATGACTTATGAATAGTAATATAAGGTATGAGGTGTCCAAAGTGGCCAATACCATGGGCAAATACCATGGGCAAGCCCATGGTTTTTCTAATACCACTGATGAGGTGTCCATTGACAATTAATGCTTTGTCCCCTCACTTCTCCAATAAATACCAAGACTTTAACTCATTCATTTAATTTCAAAATCCTCCCCAATGAAGTTATGGTCTCTTTACCTCCCAAGGAGTCCTCCCAAGGTTCCCTCAAGCCTCCCAAGGTCCCAACCTTCATTCTTTCGAAGTTACTCTTCCAGGTAAGGGATCCTTTCACCCTCCTCTTTTAAGTCATGACTTCCTTTATGTTGGGTATTATAATTTCCATATATTTATGATGATGGTATGTTATTATATGTTCTAATTTTTGTCCATTTCATGTCTAATTGTTGAGATACCCTTTCCACTCTCATCAATTTATTTTCTGAATTTTTAAGTGACGCCGTTAGGTTGCCGAATTTTTCGTAATAGAAATCGCATCTTCTATTTTCTTTCATGTTTCCTTTTCATGTTGTATGTCATTAAAATATCCATACCATGATATTATTAAGTACCCATAATGTATTATGAGTTATTTATGAGTGGGTTGCCCTTTTACACTCTATTTTCAATGTTTTCTAAAACCATGTTATATAACCATTATGCTGCAGAAATTTCGTCTCAAAATTTCTATCTCTTTCTCTCAAGAAATTCTATTATTTATTTATGTGAATACCCAGACTTATTTCATTTCTATGGGTGTTCATAAATATATAAATATGATATATTTGATTCTGTAATTGACATACATATAACTCTCACTCCCTTTCCATTGGTTATAAATGACATAATGATCTTATTTTTAAGCACTTTTTAAACGTCACGATTTTGACATGAAACCCATTTCTTTGATTCCATTTGGGTTATTTATAAAATGTTTGATTATGATCTTTTTGGCTCACATTAAAGTGAAGACATATTAAGGGTTCACCCTGATAGCGCTCCAATGCATTGGGTAAAGAATTAATCTCTAGAGATGACATGTTTTACGATACCCTGGTGAATAACCTTGGTAATTTTTTTGACACCTTGAGGATGGACCTTGGTGATATGATCATTAATGTCTAAATGAAATGTTGTAGCCACATATTC
Source organism: Viscum album (assembly GCA_963277665.1). NCBI lineage: Eukaryota > Viridiplantae > Streptophyta > Magnoliopsida > Santalales > Viscaceae > Viscum > Viscum album. Next base: position 1,087,146,755 of record OY728145.1, read on the forward strand.
AAGTCATGATTCAATTTTTTTCAGTATGATATTCATATTCATTCATTTCTCATGTCTTTATGTTTTTATTCAAGTTCTTATTGACATCACAAGTGCATTGATTCCCTTATTTACCCTTACTAGGCCTTCCGCTCACTCTTTCCTTTTATGTATATCTCCAGGATATGAGATGAAGTAAATTTACATAGGATAAACCTATGATGAAGCCTTAAAAGTGGTTTAGAAGAATGTCTTATATTGTTTTCATGTATTATGTTCCTGATTTACAAGACACTAGACTTTAAAGATACTCTATATGTAAAATGTAATAAAATGTTTTGTATTAAAAAGGTAGGATGCCATACCAAGCATGAGTGAATTCGACGCTGTGTGTTGCATTTTACCCTCCAGAGTGGTCCCAGCCTTGATCCAATCCTCTATAAGTGCATGTTTTAAGGTGTTCTACTCCATTGCATTCAGGGGGTTCAGATTCCAGAGTTCAGGCAAGAGGTTCATGCCGGTTCTTATGGGGCCCATCAGGCTGGGCCAAAACTATATCACAAGATCTAGAGATTAGGGTATTTTTGGCCCTCCATGATCCACGACTGCATTGAGTTATCCAAGAGGTGCCATGCGTGCCAATTTTATGATAACTTTGTGCATCGTCCACTAGAGCCTCTCCACACTTCCAAGTACTCTTGGCCCTTTGTAGTTTGGGGGTTAGATGTCATAAGACCATATCCGCCGACAACGGCTTGCCAATACCAGTTCATTATGAACACTACAGATTTCTTTTCCAAGTGGGAAGATGAATTTCTACTCAAGGATGTCAAGTCATGTTCTATTGTGGAATTTGTGAGTTCCGATATAATCTATCGTTTTGGGGTTCCTCACACTATCCTCACCGATAATAGCACCAAGTTCTGAGTGGACGAGTTGAAAAAGTTTTACGCCAAGTACAACATCTGTTCAAACTATACCTCCTGCTATCATGCGCAGGCAAATAGGCAGATCAAGGTGTTCAATAAAACCCTCTCTAACATTCTGAAAAAAATGATTGTTCAGAACAAGAAGAGTTGGCTGGAAAAGATCCCCAACGCCCTCTGGGATTATCAGATGACGACTCATAATTCCATCCAGGTGACCCTATATTCCCTGGTGTACGGAATTGAGGCCATCCTGACCATCGAGATTCAGTTTCCCTCATTTCTCACAGCAGTCTATGACCATGAAGCGCCAGATAGAGTGGATGAAATCCATATAACTGAATTGGAAGTGCTTGAAGAGAATAGGCTTTGTGCCCTGCACAATCTAGAAAATCATCAAAGTAGGATCGCTCGAGCCTTCAACAAGAAGGTTCGCCTCTGTTCTTTCCTGCAAGGCGATTTGGTGCTGGATCTGAGAACACCAATGATCCTCGAAAGGAAACCACCCAAGTTGGAGCCTAAATGGGAGGGACCGTACATAGTCCATAGAGTTTACCCCAATGGATCATACTCCTTGGTGACCATGGATGGTGAGCGTATAACTCCTCCCACCAATGCCAATTTCCTCAAGCAATACTTTGCCTGAGACATCGGGTCCCGCACAACCTTATACAACATTTGGTCCTGCATGACCTTAAACTGTCCAGTCCTACAAGACCTTAAACTGCATTTTGTCCTGCATTTGGTCCTGCATTTGGTCCCACATCGGGTCCCGCATGACCTTAAACTGCATTTGGTCTTGCATGACCTTAAACTATCCAGTCTTGCACGACCTTAAACTGCATTTGGTCCTAAATATGGTCCCACATTTGGTCTCGCATGACCTTAAACTACACTCCATTCCAATATGACTTTAAACTACATCTTTCAAGAACTACGTGTGGCTTGATTCCTATCCTTATGGGATACTTAGGACCACCGAAACAATTATATTTCAAGTCCAGCCCCATATCTTATCCCCCTGCCCTGTTTCTTTCCGTGAGAGGGATACGTGGGTGTGGTAAGGGGTTATACCCTCCTTCGCATTGGGTTTTTGGCAGTATTCCCCCTTCCCCTAGGATTTTGATGCCTCTTGGTGGATCTCAAGTTGAGTCCCTCGACCCTTTACAGTGGTTCACCAATGTGTTAAGAGTACTCTGGTCTAGCACCATGAGTGTCAGATTCAACTTAGACAAGTTCCATCCACTTTTCAAGCTTCGTGTTCCCCTTAATTTGGGCCCCCATCATCATTTACGCCCAAAGGGAACCCCAAACGACATGGATACTAGGCCTAAGGGCTCTCCTACCATTATAGGCCAACACCCCTGAGGATTTCCCCATTATCATTCACACCCGAAGGGACCCCCAAACGACATGGATACTAGGCCTAAGGGCTCTTCTACCGTTATGAGCCAACGCCCCTGAGGGTTGTAGACAAAAAATTGATACAAATCCTGCATTGCGAACATAGCCAGGGGTCGATGCTCATTTTTTTGTCCTCAAGCTAACGTGACAAGATACTGTGTTGTGAACATGGTCAGCAGTAATCCTACGCCGCTACACCATCCCTTTCAGGCCTTGAATGTTGGTTACATGTCCAGGTGGAATTTTGACACTCTTGGCACTATCCCTCAATGCACCTTCACACGTCAGGGGAGAAAAGCTTCAATATGGCATCCTTCTGGGCTTCCGTGGTCCAAGATCTAAGACCATAAAATAAGATCTTCTCAAAGGACTATGTGTGGCTCAATTCTCATCCTCATGGGATTCGTAGGATCACCCAGAAATCACATTTTTGGGTCCAGCTTAGCTGGGAGCTAGCTTCTGTTTCCCCTTATCCTCAGACCCTCGCTGGCCTCTTGGCCTAAGGCTCCTTTCTTGGAATTGCGCACGGTGGTGATGTGGACCTCGTCCTCATTCACGTCAGGTATGCTCTATCACGTCATGAACATTACTTCATGTCCAAGCCACACGAATTTACACTATGATGTCTGGTCCTATTGTATGACTCTAAACTGTGATAACATCATTCCGACCACATGACGAAAAACGACACTACATTGTGATGGCCTCATCATAGGGGACGTCACGTTGGGTATCAGTCATTTACCATACCATTTTTCAATGCCTGTATATGACTTGGTTCTTGTGGCAATGCCAAGAATTTCTACCCTAGGCCTATCGCTTCACAAAAAAAACCACCCCACCTTAAAGGACAAACAAGACACATCAAATATCGCTTCTTTTGGTGCATGGGCTAGACCCGCATGCCCCTTTCATCATTTGCACTGGTACCCTACCGTGCTTCATTTTAGAACTACATATTGCTTGAGTCTCATTCTCATGAGATACATAGGAACACCCGAGCACTGCCCCATGGGCACAACCTAACTTTCATGTTCGGTCCCTTGACCTAATAACTTTCCCAAGGAAAACATGGTAATCTGGGCTTACATCATTCACGTCGGGTTTCATAGTCACCTTACCATGTGACTCCTGCCTTCCCTACCGATCCCTGGTCTGAGTTCTAAGACCTTAAACTATGACCCTTTCTAGAACTACGTGCATCTTGATTCCCATACTTATGGGATACGTAGGAATGCCCAGACATTTCATCTCGGGTCCAGCCCTGGGGATGACCAATCCCATCCCTTCTCATGGTCAGCCCCTTGTCCTGACCCCTTTTGGGAGTTGTGTAAATACAACATTTTCCCTGAACAATTATGGTATTCCCCATAACATTGAGAAGTGATAGTTCCCTCACAAGAGAGGTCCCGTCTAAAAGTAGGATGATCCATGATCAGATTAATGTGCCCGCATAATGCACTTCCACCATGGTGGCATAATTTTAAGAGTGTTGGATTCTGTTCAAACAAACCACCACTTCATTTTCCATGCTTTGCGTTCCCCTTTATTCGGATCCTCATCCTATTTAACATTTGAAGTGACCCCCTAACAGTATGGATGCTTGACTTATGATCCTCCTGCTGTCCTGGGCCAACGTTCCGGATGACTGATCACGTTTGAAGGGAACCCCTAACAGTATGGATGATCGACCTATGGTACGCCTACTGTCCTGGGCCAACGCCCCAGAAGACTGATGGATGATATTTGAGTTAGGTCCCGTGTTGCGAACATGGTCAGTGGTCGACCCTCATTTTTGTCCCCATTTCAGGATAACACAATAGGGATGCTATGTTTCGAACAGGATCAATAGTTTTCTCTTATTGTCACACCCCTCCCACAGTGTTCTAAATTTGGGGTAACATGATTCAATTTTTTTTCCATCCCCTATGTTCGGACTGATTCCAATGTCCCTGGAATTTTTCTGCTCGTGCACTAGATCATGTTGAGAAGATGGTACATTGATTGGTCCGAGGTCCTCTGCCTTTGGCTGGGCCTCCTTCTTCTCCTCAAGAATCTGGATTGGAATTTCGAATGCTCGAAGCTTGGTTGACGCTACCACGATCAAACTAAGTGGTAGTACGAGCACCCTTGGTTTCTCACATCAGGTACAACCCACATGAGCTTAGGAATGAATCGTTATTTATTTCAGGATTATGGTCGAGCCCATTAAACCAAAGTGATAAGTAAATAAATTGTTTCATACATACAGTTCAAAGCAAGAAACAGTAAGGCAAAATGGGTTTAAGGGTTCGGCGAAAATAGGTCCCCTAAGGGTCAGCTTCATGGATGGATCTCTCCAATCCGGCCACCTTTTGCCTGGTGGCCTCCAGGACTGCCTCCCGCCCCCTGAGGACTCTCTTTTTACCAGCGTCCGTGGAGCGCAGTTCGCTGACCCTAGCCCGTGCCTATGCCTATTTAGTTTGGAGCTCAGTTATCTGGCGATTTGCTTCCACGAGTTGTTCTTGGGCATCTACCAGTTGGGACCTCAACTACTCCACGAGATCAGAACAGTTTGCGATGAATATCTCCTATTCTTTCTCCTATTCTTCGAGGAGTTGGACCTCCTGCTCCACCCTCATAAATGCTTGGGTACTCCCCAACTCCTCCTGACACTGTATGACATCGGCATGCCGGCTACTCTCACACATCTTATCGTCCATGTAATCACAAACTGTCAGGTTAAGGCGTTGAGCATATGCCCCTCCAGCACACAGGAAACATAGCTAGGTGTGGAGTGATCTCATCCACTTCATCCATTCCGTTTGAGGCTGACTGAGAAAATACAGGATGCACTTCCGTCCATTGTGTCGTGTCATTCGACTCTCCTTGGCCACTTCAAAATCCGAATCATCGATTTCTTTGGGATCAGCGGACCGATAGATAGGGAACACAACCAACTGGCTAGTAACAGGGTCCTCCTTAGATATTCCTTCAAGGGGAATAGGTTCCTTAGCATCTAGGAAACCTACCTCTCCCACCTCGGCTGTGGTAGCGCCCTCGTCAACTTCCGACCTTGCCCCGACAACAACGCCATTGGTATCTGCTGCTCCCTGCTCACCAGTTGTTGGGGCTGACTCGGTTTGGGAGGCATGTTCTAGATGGTGCGGTATGTTCGCCGTGGATTTGCCTACTAATGGTCCGGGCTCAGCAGCCTGACGGGCCTCCAATGCTGTGATCACTGTACAGAAAAGGAGCACCCTAATCAGTTGAGTCCTCCAACAGTAAGTACCGGTATTGAAGCAAGGAACTTACGGGAACCCAAGGCATCAGCCTTCAACATTCTGGCCTCTACGGGAGATGTAACAGTAGGGGATACTTCAGCACCCGTCAGCTCGATAACGAGCGTCGGTGCCCCACCTTGTTCAATTGGCGCTTCTCCCCCTCCTTTGAGTGGGGACTCTTGATCAGCACCAGCACCAATGTAATCCTATGCAAGATAAGGAAAGTGGATTAAGGATTGCGAAGGGAAGAAGATAAAAGGAAGAGGATATATAAGGGTTGAAACATACCTCAACCAGCTCAGTCACATCTATGTCAGAGCTGACGATCTCACCGGTCTCTTGAAGACTCCTTTGGTGGGACGCACCCTAAGACCCTTCACCTTCGGGCTCATCTCCTTCACCTTCCCATTCTCCTTTTGCATCCTCTCCTATTTCACCGCCCTTAGACTCATCGTCACTGTCATCACCCCCCGACGACATCATTTCTGGATCATGCTCCTGGACGAGCATCACTTTCACCAAGAGAGGTGGCTCCACACGCCAACCCCGTCTGCTATGATGAGAACCCGGAAGTGCCATAAAACTGTTATTGAATATATGTTCTATGTCCATATGATGTTATTTAAAGAACACAAATAATATAGGCCATTAGGGGAGATGAATCATAAATCATTAAGGCACCTTCTCTGTGTGTGCACCCTTGGTAATATCCAGGAGGATATAATGAGAACGAGACCCGCCAGTAGGAAATCCACATTTCATAGTGCCATTGGATGTTCCTATCTGCGGACGTGTGTATTCGTACTTAGACTTTAAGATTATTATTAATGGGTATTAAAACTCGCGCACTTAGATGTATTGACAAAAACTGTGATGACACACTGTTCGTAGCGAGGTGGGATACGTTTGGTGCGTCACGAGTAATACAACATTAATAGATAATGAGAGAAAGGATTTGTCCCTTCTATTCCATAATAGAAGTATATATCCTAGGCCCTTTGATGGAATTGATATAGCCTAAATAAATCCATGGATATGGTAAGGTATGGGAGATTTCAATTCCAGAAATTCAAAGAAAGAATAATCGAGCACATGGGTTGATGACACTAGCATACAACCTGCTTGATTTGAGATATCATTACAAAGGGATTATATTACATTGTAAACGTTTATAGGAGGTAACACGTCATTGCAGCGTTAACTTCTTTCTCTATGGGTTCCTGGGCATGTTGCTAGACACTAACCTTGGACCTTAGGCAGGCTTCGCCTAATGCCACTAAGAACAGGTCCTAGAGGGTCACACAGTAAGTGTGCACATGTATCTCAGTTAAATATTAATTTAAAAAGTTAAATAAATATTATTCCCGACTATGGTTTAATAATTATTTAAGAATGATTTATTGTATTTATATCGACACTAGTTATTTGAGAGAATATATTGTGGGCGAAATAATATATATTTATTAGCAAGTAATGCAGTTACATTTATTTAACAAATGAATAGCCATTACTCAAGGACTAATAAATGTGGTGGAGGAAATAAAGGGAAATTGAAAATAAAATTACACGCTGTGTATATTAAATATACATGTTTTGTAGTTTTATGGAAAATGAGTACACGCCGTATATTAATGATTACACGCCATGTAGTTTTTCCAGTCGGGATATTAAGGATGTAATATTGTTTTATTAAATGATATTTATTATAATCAGTGTGGGCGCATATCAAGGAATTAATAATTCGACATGGGGGTTTTCAATAAGAGTTAATGAAATAAATAAAATGTGTAACGTGTTTATTTGTTGTTATAAATCTATAGCCTCAAACCCGATTATAAATATTCTTACAACCCCAACACTTTTCCCCAATCGTTGTGCACAAAAACTCTGGAGGATTATTTCAAGGCCGAAAGAACTACTTCCTCCAAGAACTCTCTCAAGACCGAGAGAGATTCCCCTCAATCTGATCAAGGCGATCAAAGGTGGACATCGTAAGTGAAGGTTCTTCCGTGCTAGCACCCAGAGATCCCTTCGGTGACATCCAGAGATATGTGGAGCACGTGTGGATCACCGCTTGAGGAATCCTACACTTGGATTCTATGACGCAACGACTGATCACATCAGATTGTGACCGGAGACATCAAGGAAGTAAGAATTCCACCAAGGTAATTCTTGGGAATTAATTAAATTAATTATAACCCACATATGATGATCCTGTCTCTATGGTTCTTGGACTCCCTCTTTTGTTTTTTGTTCATTGTTCTATTTCGTAGATCCAACGTTTTATATCGTGACCGATCTTGGTTTGAATGTTGTTTAATGTTAAAATCAAAGTTGGACACTCGCACTGACGCGCTTCCGCTATGCCCGGAACCTACAAGTGGTATCAGAGTGTTCATATCATTGATTACAATTATTTAGTTTTTTATTGGTGATTTAATCATTTAATAATTTAGTTGTTTCAATTCAAGTTAATCATTATTTAAATCTGAATCTCGAGATCTGTTCCTCCTCTATCATTTCTTATTCACCATACAGAAATGACCTTTTCTTTTAATTTTTTATAAAATAAAATAGAGGATCTCATCCGGAGGAGCCAAAAATTCCTGGCCGTACAACACGAGAATACACAACGTGTATTTGCAACTACACACCGTGTAGTCTAGGTTCATGCATTAGACTAGTCTGCCAAATTAGGTGGTGTATTGATCCTATCTATGTCATTGATGACACCGTGTGTTGACCAGGAACAGGTGTTACACAGTTTCTGGATTACACGCCGTGTGGTCCAACAGAACACAACGTGTAGTCCCTTTGGGTTAGGGTCGGACCGTGTACCCCATACACGGCTTCCCCAGCAGGAAACCGTGTAATGCAGAAACTACTTCCCGTGTGTCCCACTGAACATGCCGTGTACTCTGAAAATTTCCGAAGTATATTAACACGCCATGTACCCGGGCATGTACTTTGGATGGACGGTGAAGAACATTACACGCCGTGTACTCACCCAAATTACACAGATTTATTAAAATTTATTATTATATTATACAAACCCTTGAGACGTGTACCGTGGTGCATGCATAAAGCTGAGGCACAACACATGATAGGTGTTTTATATATATGTGTTTAATTTAACATCTGCGTAATGAACGATAATTCACCGGGTTGCCTCCAAGGTACAAGTTATGTACAAAGATAATTTTAAATGAATTTATTTGTTTAAATTATGATGGATGAGAATCTCAAGGAAATTCAGAAAAGGGTTTAAGATAAAAGGATTGATTAATTAAAGATAATTAATTGATTTGAGCATGATTTATCTTAAATAATAAAGATTAAATAATTGAATGATAGTTTTATTTATGTGTATATATCATTGCATTTATGGATTATCATGAGCTAGACTAAGACCATTGTATGTGAATAGTTTCATTAATTTATTTAGATTAAATTTGTTGGCCTGCGAGCCTTCTCCTCATTAATATGTAGGGCCTACATGCCTAAGGATTATTTTATGTAAAACCCCATTTTTACCCCTCACCTGCATGTGAGATAAATGCATATGTAATGGATGAAGCTCCCAAGCTAGTGGAGGTGGCTCAAGTCAGGTTCCAGGGTGAAACTAATCCAAGGAGATACAAAGGTGGACAGGTGGAAAGCTGTAAACACGAACCTGAAAGGTTCAAGGTGTTTCTCCCCTAGGTCTTGGGTCAGTTTGTCAACCGCTAGATAAACCAACCAATAGAAAAAGCTCATGGTCATACCATTTATTTTATTTCTGTCAGTTTCATGGTTTATTTATTATGGGTGTGTTTTCACGATCACAAAATTAATGAAATAAATGATCATGCAAGATGGAACTAAAATAAAACTGGATTATATGTAAATATTATATTAGACATTTTTAATCACTTAAGTATATCCCAATTAATATGAACAAGAATGTAATAAAAAGTAATAAATTGGAAACTTACGTATAAGGATAAAATACCTCAAAGAAATATTAAGTCGGTATAGCCTTCCATAATCTTGGTTAGAATCGAACCATAGTTCAAAGTGCTTGACCAACCCTAGTTGGGGTGAATTCAATTATCGGGGAATTATAATTCAAGGTCTTGGGTTGAATTGACTTGGTTCACATCAAGGATTGACTACCACAACAGGACTTGGTGTGACCAAGAGGAAAAGGTTGAGGAAATGCAAAATAAAAGGATTTCAGGATTGGGGAGTCCACTCAGCGAATCAAGGAGTTGCGAGTTAATGCAGATGGAATTTGGAATGCCTACCTAAAACCCTTCAAGTTGCTTGACCAACCCTAGTTCGGGTAATGTGAAGGGAACTATTTATCCTTACCACTAGAATATTTAGGCAACATAATATTTCGAAGTCAATGGTGAGGGCTATTGGATTTCGATAAAATAGTGGGAGACTAATGAGTATTAATTTATTTATTTGTCTCATTTTTTTAATAAAGTACTAAACCTTTTATCATCTTAATTTGTAGAAACGACAAGAAAAATGACTTCAAACATATCATTGTGAAACATACTTGTGAAGGAAAACCTTCTCATTGGCACTAATTTCCAAGAGTGGTAGAGGCGTTTACGTGTCATCCTTCGCCACAAAAGGAAATTGTATGTGCTGGATGAGACTATTCCAGTTGCACCTGGAAAGGAGGCCAGTGACGAGGAACTATTTCTATACATGAAACACATGCATGATGCCATAGATATCCAGTGTTTCATGCTATCATCCATGTCTAATGATCTCTTGAAGTAACATGAAAACATGGACGCGTATAGCATGATGTCTCACATTAAGGATCTCTACCAAGAGAAGGCGAGACAAGAGAGATATGAGATCTCCATCTCTTTGTTTACAACTATGCTTGGAGAGTCTGCACCAGTTGGGCCTCATGTAGTCAAGCTCATTGGCTACATTGGATTCCTGGATATCTTCAGGATTAAGTTGCCGGATGAGTTACGTACAGATCTCATCCTATCATCACTGCCCAATGCCTTCTCAAGCTTTATTGTCAACTACAACATGAGTAATAATGAGAAGAGTCTATCGGAACTTCTGACCTTAATTAGATAGGTAGTTAAGGACATAGGGTGTGACAAACCCATATTCCTTATGTTGAATAAGAAAAGGAAGGACCAAACAAAGGGGTCAAAGACTTATAAACGGTCCGAAGCCCCCGAGCATCATCCTTCTAAGAAGGGGAAGATACAGAGGAAGGGAAAGGAACAAGAGGCAGTATGTTTTTCATGTGGAAAGCAAGGCCACTGGAAGAGGAAATGCACCCAGAAGCGTGGGGATGATAAAGGTGCGTTTGTTATCGAGTGTAATTTTTCTATTTCTACACATTGGGTATTAGATACAGCTTGTGGGGCTCACATCTAAATTAAAATTTAGGAACCAAGTATATTTAGAAAGATTCCCAGAGGAGAGGTGGATCTTCGAGCTGCCAACAACGCAAAGCTGGCTATGTTGGCTATTGGCTATTACCACCTATCATTGCCGACTTGGATGATTTTGGTTTTGCATAACTGTTATTATGTGCCTAGTGTTACGAAGAACATAATTTCAGTATCTTGTTTGGATATCGATGGATTTATTTTCATGTTTGAAAATAAGGGTAGTCTCTTTTATAAGAACAACGTATGTTATGGTATGGAAAATTTAAATAATGCTTTGTATGTATTAAATTATGAAAACCAACTGTCGGAAATCGATAACGAAACAAACTCACATGACTCATACATCACCCAGTTGTGGCATCACTGTCTTGGTCATGTAAACAAGAAGCACTTGAAAAAGATTTTACAAGATGGAAATTTAGACTCTACTGAGCTAAACCCACTTGATAGATGTCACACTTGTTTATAAGGTAAAATGACCAAGCCAACATTTAGTGGATAGGGTGAAAGGGCCACAAAGCTTCAAGGATTAGTGCACACGGATGTATGTGGATCATTTCCAGTAGAATATAGAGGTGTATATTCTTACTTCATTACATTTACTGTTGATTTAAGTAGATATGGATATGTCTACTTAATGAGGTATAAGTTAGATTCCTTAGAGAAATTTAAGGAATTCAAGAATGAAGTGGAGAATCATCTTGGTAAGAAGACAAAGAAAATTCGATCGGATCAAGGTGGAGAATATCTGAACCAAGAGTTCATCGATCTTCTACGGGAGTCTGGGATTCAATCTCAGCTCACTCCTCCTTATACACCATAGTGGAAAGGTGTTAGTGAAAGGAGGAACCACACCTTGTTGGATATGGTGAGGTTGATTATGAGTCATGCCGATCTTCCATTATCCTTTTGTGGATATGCATTAAAAACTACCGAATACACATTAAACCGAGTACCAACTAAGGCGTAAAATAGAATTCCATCCAAGTTATGGAATGGAAATAAACCCATTTTGTCACACCCACGTGTATAGGGATGTGAGGCATTTGTTAAGGCCTTCTCAGGTAAAAAATAGCACCCTGGGGTAAAAAGTGTATCTTTATAAGATATCCTAAGGAAATGAAAGGATATTACCTATATAACCCTTTAGACAAAAAAGTGGCTATCGCCAGACAATCCGTCTTTCTTGAGAGGGATAATATCCTCAAAAATGATAGTAGGAGAAAGATTGACTTCAATGAAATTGATGCTCAAGATACACAAGAGTTGGTACAGGAACAAGTTCCCTAGGTCCCTGTGGAAGAGGTTCCAAAAACACTAGTACTGCATAGGATCTCAAGAGAGGTTAGGGAACCAGAGAGATTTGGTTTCCTAGTCACCAAGGATGGTGAACCATTATTGTTGGACAATGATGAAACTCTCTCTACAGAGAAGCAGTAGAAAGCTCATAAGCTGTAAGATGGCTAGAAGCTATGAATTCTGAGATGGATTCCATATATCAGAACCAAGTCTGGCTTCTGGTTGATGAGCCAATTGATGTAAAACCTATTTGATGCAAATGGGTATTCAAGAGAAAACTGGACATGGAAGGCCAAGTTAGCACCTATAAAGCAAGGCTGTGGCTAAAGGATTCAGACAATGTCAAGGAATTGACTATGATGAAACCTTCTCGCTATTTTCCATATTTAAATCCATAAGAAGCATACTTTCCATAGTATCTTACCATGACTACGAGATTTGGAAAATGAGTGTCAAATAATCATTCCTTAACATGAACCTTCAGGAAGATGTATATATGACATAACCAGAAGGGTTTGTGACACCAGGTGAATCCAAATGGGTTTTCAAGTTGTAGAAATCCATTTATGGATTAAAGCAAGCATCAAGGTCATAGAACATTTGATTTGATGAATCCATAAAGGAATTTGGGTTCATTAAGATTGAATGTGAGCCATGTGTTTATAAGCGATTTAATGGGAATGTGATCGTTATCCTAGTAGTATATGATGACGACATATTGCTTATTAGAAATGATGTACCAGTATTACATTCAGTTAAGGACTTTTTGAACAAGTGTTTCTCCATGAAGGAATTGGGTGAAGCAGCCTACAATCTAGGGATCTAGATCATTCGTGATAGATCCAAAAGGCTGCTTGGACTATGTCAGGGTACACACATTGACCAGATACTTAAGAGATTTAGTATGGAACAATCCAAGAGGGGATTAATTCCAATGTCACATGTCCTACATCTCTCTAAGAAAATGTGCAGACATACACAACAGGAGAAAGATATAATGAGTAAGATCCCATACGATTCAGCTATAGGATCCATCTTGTATGCCATGTTATATACCAGGCTTGATGTTTCCTATGCACTGAGCATGGTAGGAAGATATCAAGAAGATCCAGGAGAATAGCATTGGACTGTGGTTAAGACTATCCTTAAGTATCTGAGAAGAACTAAGGATATGTTCCTAATGTATGGAGGAGACAAGGAGCTTGTCATCAGAGGGTATGTTGATGCTGGTTTTCAGATAGATCAGAATGATCTGAAGTCGCAATCTGGATATGTTTTCTGTCTCAATGGAGGATCTGTGAGCTGGAAGAGTTCAAAGAATCATGTTTTCACTGATTATACAGCAGAGACTGAATATATAGTGGCTTACGATGTAGCCAAGGAAGCCATATGGATTCAGAACTTTGTCCAGGAGCATGATGTGGTGCATACTACGTAAGACCCTGTCACATTGTATTGTGATAATACTATAGCGGTGGCTCTTGCAAAAGAACCAAGGTCACATCAACAGACAAAGTACATACTCCAGAAGTATCACCTCTTGAGGGATTCCTATCAGATGGGTGAAGTTGTAGTGAGCAGAGTGTCCACAGAAGAGAACATGGTGGACCCCATGACTAAAGGCCTATCTCAGTAGAAGCATGAATATCATGTGAGAGCTAGCAGGTTAAAGGTTGTCAGCAGTTCGATCTAGTCCAAGTGGGAGTCTATTGGGGTTAGTGTCCTAGAACCAACTACTTTGTACTTTATTCATTAATAAATACCTTATCACATCTTGATTGTTCTTCTACGTGACAATGCATGTGATAATGTCCTAAGGACAACTGTTGTATTAAAGGGTTATAGCGGATCCCTACTATGATGAGACCCCGGAAGTGCCATAACACTGTTCTTGAATATATGTTCTATGGCTGAATGATGTTATTTGAGGGACACAAATAATACAAGCTGTAACGCCCCGACCCCAGTTACCCAGAGTCGGTGCATTAATTACATAACATTGGCATGATCACAAGAAAGATCAAATCTCGAAAGACCGATTGGTTTAGTAGCCTTGGAAACACTAGATATATTCATAAGTTTTACATTACATCAGAAAATGAAAAACTACTACAACAACATAATGTCTCCATAATACACACTCATATCCCCACATAATATCCCTACAGGTCATTCATAATTTACTTCTTCACTTCCTGGGAAAAATAAAACATAGAAAAGGGGTGAGCTCAAATGCCCAGTAAGGATAACAATATAGCGGAAACTTTCATAAATAAGAATAAACATTTAAGGCAATGTATAACTAAAACAAAAGCCTTTTAAACTTTTACTTCAACATAGTATGGCATAAATAAAATGAAATAATGCCATTTACTTATTCACATGGATATTCTACTAATCGAATAATCACATGCAATATCAATAACCACTTTCATAATGTTGGAATGCATAATTCCAGACTATCATAACCACATAGCCAAGGCCTCGTGCCAAGACTACAAATAAGATTTTGCCATGGCCTTGTGCCAAGACACTAGTTTGTCTCATGAGACCTACCGATGCATCGAGGAGCTATAGCGGGCTCCACCCGTCACATATTAAGTCCAATGCATTCCCATATGAAAAGGTTTAAACATAACATAAACATTCGTATTAAAACTAGCATACGAAATGTCAATAATTTCACCATAAACTATGAATGGTATAAAAATAGCACATCCACAGTCAAACATATCACAAAACCTTCAATACAATATAGAAGTTTTGTATCATAATAAATCAACTTCAAATAATCTTAAAATCCATCAAAGGATGTTGACATAGATGAAATCAAAACTATTTTAGAGAAATATCTCTTTTTTTAAATCATTTTAAAAGTAACATAATTATAAAATAATAAATTCAATTTGAAAATATTCTTATAAGCTTGTAAGGGAATATTTGAAGATTTTATAACAGCGGAAAATAGCCGCACCCGCCGTAGAAGTTAAAAAAACATTCTTACCTTAATTCTGTCGAAAAGGTTAAAAAGGACCTTGTTTTGAAAACGACGGAAAGATTCCTTTATAAACCTCTTATAAAAAGTCAAACAAGGGTATAAATGACTTTAACCCATATTCTTTTAAATAATAACAATGTTTTGAAATACATTTTGAAGAAACATGGATGTGGATGATAAAGAGATCCCAGTAAATTATTACGTATAAACAACCTCGGATAATGAAGAGATTGCGAAATAAACCTTACCAATTTGGTAACTTATGAAACATACAACCCATGAAAGAGGTATCATACAATGAATATGTAAATACACATAAATTAAAGTTTATTACACAAAGAATATAATTATGGGCAGTACATACACCACACAAAAGGTAACGGTGGCAATATGGCATGAATCTCATGGGAATAAGGAGTGAGATGAAAACCCCTTACCTTGTACTTTTCCTTGGTTGGGGTAGGTTAACCTCCTGTATAATGGTGAAATAATTGTTATTAAATTATAAAAGAATCATATACATTAATATGATATCATATATGATCTTTTAATATTGATTTGATAATAATATCTTAGTATTATCGTTGTTTCGGGTGTTAACTTACTTGATTTATTTTATATGTTTTGTTACGTAAGCCATGTTTGTAATGGATAGGTTGTATATTATTCATATCTAGAATGATATCAAGTCCTTAAACATCATTTTTAAATCATCAAATGATAATTATACATGAATGGATATGATGGAGAATGAATCTTATCGCGTTCGTGGAGACGGTAGTCCGTACGTACGCACGAGCGACAATATCATTCTTTTGATATTAAAATAATATATAATTGGATAGTATATCATATATACAGAATAATTATCATGTTATATTTATTATTTACATGAGTTTCACATCATTATTATACCCATCCAAATAATAATATATTGAATAACAATTACACCACGACGTGGAGACGGTAAGCCGTACGTACGCACGTATGGTGACATGTTATTAAAAGGGTGGATAGAATACTGAATATGGTTGTACCATATTTATAATAACATCAGAGTATATGTGAGATACTGGAGTTATTATTTTAGAATGGTAAGAACAAATAAAGAAGAAGTGGAAGAAGAAATGAACTTAGAAATGGGTGGTGAAATCATTACCTCTTCTTCGGGTTCTTCCTTTTGATTTGATCAAAAGGGCTCCTTAGGTTGGCTTTCTGATCAAACTAAGGCCTCTAGGTTGTAGTGAGGGAAGTTGGGAGAGTATGTGGGCAGAGTTTGGCCGAGCCAAGTGGCTTGAGAGGTGTGAGGAATGAGTAGAAGTGGTCTCCTTTTATAAGGGAGAGGAGGGGCTCTTTAGGAAAGAGTGAAAGTATTACTTTATAATATAATTATATTCGGTTTATAATGGTCCAAAAATCATTGAGGTCGAAGATAAGATGACTCATTTTCTAAATAACATCAACCAATAAGAATTGGACAGGTTTTAGATAATATTTTAATCATTATAATCTTATTTATTTATATGATTTATTAATGAGGTAAACATTGCATCATTATTGTGTCATTAATAATTTAAACTATTTGATGTCTAAAAATTATAAATAAAATATCATTATGTAGGAAATCTTTTTAGCTTTCTAATGAATATTTATAATCGAAAATCCAACATGTATAACCCTATGTAAAAATTGTTCTTCTAAAAGATGTAAGCTTATGCCATTTTTATTTTTATTTTAACTTTATTAATATAATGTGTCCCTATCACATACAAGTGGCTCTAAGGGGTCCCCAAATCGACCCAAGGATGCCCATGGTCGGGTATGTGTCCACCAATAAGGTTAGGACACGTTTTAGGGTAATTTTGTATTATTATAATATTATTTTTAACCCTTATTTACCGGATTTACCCTTTAACCATGGTAAATAAAATATTTACCGCAGTAATTATTCAAAATGTGTAAAAATAAAAGTTACCTATTTACATAATTTGGACAACCTGATTCCAAATATGTAATCCATTTTTCCAAATTCAAAACACAGAATTGGAAGAAATTAATTTAAAATTAATTCCCGCTGTCAAAACAAAAAGCGTGTTTTTAAGAGGTAATAACTATCAAAAGATTGACACTTGTTTATGTTCGGTTTAATTGTGAAATTATGTCCAATGACAAACATTAAATTAAATGGTAAAAATATATTCTAAATATACTTTAAAACCACTCAAATTCATAATTTATCAATATTAATTATTTTGATTAAAAAAGTTGATTTTAATTAAAATTTAGTAATTTTCACTATTCATCAAAATATAAAAGTTATCCGAAAAGTACCAAAATTTCACCCTAGGCTAATTTAAATATTCCGAATCCAAAAATGAAGTCCATTTTAAAATATAAAATATATATGATTTCAAAAAGTAGGTATTACTATTCACAACGGCTAGTTTAATTAGTTGTGGTGTGTGTTATAACTCGAGGTTGCGTACAACACACGCTATCGCATTATTCGAAGGGAAACGTGCCGTGGAAGCTTGGGGTGTTACATTCTCCCCTCCTTCAAATAATTGCGTCCTCGCAATTTATAGGGTATTACTGCATAAAAAGACTCGGGTGGTTCTTCGTCATAAGTTCCTCGGGTTCCCACGTTGCCTCTTCCATCTTATGATTTCTCCACAAAACTTTTACCAGACGCGTCGTCCGGTTTCTCAGTACTTGTTCTCTTGTATCAAGAATCCTGACAGGCTCTTCACAATAGGAAAGATCGGGTTCCAGTTCTAATTCCTCATATGTGAGTACATGAGTTGGATCAGGCATGTATTTCCTCAACAGAGATACGTGGAACACATCGTGAACTTTGGAGAGACTTGGCGGCATTGCCAATCGGTAAGCTACAACCCCAATTCGTTCTAGAATTTCGAAAGGTCCGATGTACCTGGGACTCAATTTACCTTTCTTACCAAAACGTATGACTCCCTTCCATGGAGATACCTTCAGGAAAACATGATCACCAACTTGAAATTCCAAATCCTTCCTTCGATTATCGGCATAGCTCTTCTGCCTACTTTGAGCTGCTTTGATGTGATTTTGGATTACCTTCACCTTTTCCACCGTTTCCTCCACCAGTTCTGGGCCTACAAGTTTTCTTTCACCAACGTCATCCCAACAGGTTGGTTTATGATATCTCTTTCCGTATAACACTTCATATGGTGCCATCTGAATACTCGAATGGAAGCTATTGTTATAGGAAAATTCTACCAGTGGTAAATATTGATCCCACATACCCTGAAAGTCAAGTGAGCAAGATCTCAACATGTCTTCTAGGGTTTGAATAGTCCGTTCTGATTGTCCATCTGTCTGAGGGTGGTAAGCAGTGCTCAAATGAAGTTCAGTATCCAGAGATTTCTGAAGACTTTTCCAAAATCTTGAAGTAAAACGGGGATCATGATCAGAAACAATCGATAGGGGTACTCCATGAAGTCTCACAACTTCATTAATGTATAGTCTTGCTAGACGTTCCAGGGGTAGATCTTCTCTTATAGCAAGAAAATGTGATGACTTGGTAAGACGATCAACAATAACCCATATTGCATCGTTCCTTCTAGGAGTCTTTGGTAGCCCCATGACAAAGTCCATCGTAATATTGTCCCATTTCCACTCCGGTATGGGAAGAGGTTGCATGACTCCTCCAGGCTGTTGCCTTCCAGCTTTCACTTGTTGACAAACCATACATCTTGACACAAAATCAGCAATCTCCCTCTTCACGTTGTCCCACCAAAAATGTTCCTTCAAATCTCTATACATTTTGGTGCTCCTAGGGTGTATAGAGAAATTGGAACTATGAGTATCATCCAGCAATTCCCTTTTCAGATCAGGTAAATCGGGAACACAAAGTCTCTTCCCGAATTTCAAAATTCCATCTTCATACACAAAGTCGCTCAATCTCCCATCATTCACAGCTTTAATCTTCTTCTGAAATTCTTCATCATCGGTCTGAGAACTCTTAATCCTTTCTAGTAAAGATGGTTTGGCAACCATTTGAAAAAGCATTGATGTTTCACCTTCCCTGGTTATTCCCATGTCCATCTTCACTAGATCCATGAAAATTGGATCCCTTTCAATTCTCATCATGTTCAAAACTCCATGGTCTTTTCTACTCAAAGCATCTGCCACCTTGTTTTCTTTCCCCGGGTGGTAGTGTATCGTGCAGTCATAATCCTTGAGTAATTCAAGCCATCTCCTTTGCCTCATGTTGAGTTCTTTTTGTGAGAAAATATACTTCAAACTCTTGTGATCAGTATAAATCTCACATTTTTCACCATAGAGGTAGTGTCTCCATATCTTCAAAGAAAAGATCACAGCTGCTAACTCAAGATCATGAGTAGGATAGTTTTGTTCATGAATTTTCAATTGTCGTGATGCATAGGCAATAACTCTATCATTCTGCATAAGGACACAACCAAGTCCTTTCTTTGATGCATCACTATAAATAACGAACCCATCATTCCCCGATGGTAGAGTCAATATAGGAGCATTGACTAATCTTCTCTTCAGTTCTTCGAAACATTCTTCACACTCTTTTGTCCAAACAAATTTAACCCCTTTACGTGTGAGCTTCGTTAATGGGTTAGCCAATCGGGAAAAATTCTGGACGAAACGTCGATAATAGCCTGCCAAACCAATAAAACTGCGTACCTCAGTTATACTCGTAGGTGCTGGCCATTCTTGGATTGCCTTGGTCTTAGAAGGATCAACAGAGATTCCATCTTTAGAGACAATATGGCCAAGAAAAGAAATATCCTGAAGCCAGAATTCACACTTGCTAAACTTCCCATATAATTCATGCCTCCTCAGAGTCTTCAAGATAATGCGCAAGTGATTTTCATGATCTTCGTAGGTTTTGGAGTATACCAAGATATCATCAATAAATACCACCACAAATTCATCGAGATACTCCTTGAAAACTCTATTAATCAGATCCATGAATACAGAGGGTGCATTAGTCAATCCAAACGGCATTACAGTAAACTCGTAATGCCCGTACCTGGTTCGAAATGCTGTCTTCGGAATGTCTTCCTTATTCACACACAACTGATGGTATCCAGATCGAAGGTCAATCTTTGAAAAGTATTGAGCTCCATGCAGTTGGTCAAATAAATCATCAATACGAGGTAGGGGATACTTGTTCTTTATCGTTATAGCATTGATCTCCCTGTAGTCGATACATAACCTCATAGATCCATCTTTCTTTTTAACAAAAAGAATAGGGGCTCCCCATGGAGAAACACTATGGAAAATAAATCCCTTATTACTCAATTCCTCTAGTTGTTTCTTTAGTTCGACTAATTCTACAGTGGCCATTCTATAAGGGGTCTTCGATATAGGCCTTGATCCAGGAATCAAATCAATGGAAAACTCAACTTCTCGTTCTGGAGGATGTCTAGGTAAATCTTCCGGAAATACATCTACAAATTCTTTCACAACAGGTACATCCTCTATTTGAACATTCCTTTATTCACCGACAATTATTTCATTCTCTTCCTCCCCAATAATTGAATTAAGTTGAGCTACTGGGGGTGGATCTAAATAAGAATTAGGTGGTGACGATTCTGCTCTAAAAACAAGGTGTTCCTTATCATTATCATCAAGAATCGTAACCTCTTTCTTCTTAAAATAAATCTTCGCATCATAGTCCGAAAGCCAGTCCATACCGAGGATTATATCAAACTCAATCATAGGTATGACGATGAGATCAGCAGATAAAGAAAATTTATGTGCTCTAATGGGGACTGATTCACAAAACTTTATTGCAATGATACTTCCCTTAGGAGTTTTAACTGACAACTCCCTTATTAAATCAAATTGGAAATATCTAATTTTCTTAGAAAACTGGGAAGATATGAAACAATGCGATGATCCAGAATCAAATAATGCATTTGCTAAACTTGAGGAAACCATTAAATTACCTGCCACCACGTCTTTTGGAGCTTCTACCTCTGCAGTAGTGATAGCATAAGCCTGGCCTTGATCCCTTGGCCTTTTCTGAGGTAAGTTCTCCTGACGCTTAGGACATGCATTTGCATAATGCCCCATCTCCCTGCAATTGTAGCACTGAATGTTGGTAGCTTCCTTCTTCCCCTTGCAATCATGAGCTTGGTGGCCTTTTTCACCACACTTGTAACAGACTCCCATTCCCTTCAAGCAAGTACCAGGATGTTTCTTCCCGCATTTACCACAAGATGGATATTCAACCTTTCCCTTCTTCCCCTTATTTCCATTCCCAGATTGATCAGCAGGTCTCTTCTTCTCTTGCTTTGCTTTAAAGTCATAAGACTTAGAGAATTCCTTTTCGGTCTTGATAGCACATGAGACAATGTCTTCGTACGATGAAAAGGATTGTGAGACTAATGCTCGACGGAGAAATGGTTTTAACCCATCAAAGAAACGATCAATCTTACTTCTTTGGTTATGTATATAATCACCAGCGTACCTTGCTAACCTTGTAAAGTTAGCCTCATACTTTGCGACATTCTCATCCTCCTTCTGTCTCAGACTTAGAAATTGCCTTTCCATATCTGCTCGATGGTCGCAAGGGAAGTATTTTTCTAAAAACAGATCTTTGAACTCACTCCATTCCATATTTGATATTTCATCATCTTCCTTCATGTTTTGAATCAATGACCACCATTGATCAGCATCTCCAGTGAGGCGGTAAACTGCCATGATAACCTTTTCCCTTTCATTACTCCCCAAATCCTGAAATATTTTCTCTAGGGAAAATATCCATTGCTCAGCTGCTAAGGGATTTGTACTCCCATTGAAAGTTGGTGGTTGTTGCCTCATGAATCGATCTAATATTGATCCTCCACGCTGCGGATCAGGGTGCTCCATACGGGTAAGGTTATTATTCATAACCTGAGTAAGTTGTCCCAGTATGGTGATTAGCTGATCGGCACCAGTTGCATCACCAGCCCCACTATAATTATCTTGAGCAGGAGGGCAATCCCTACATGGAGTGCGTGCATTGATACAGTTTCCATTTCTTCCACTAGGCACCATTTCTAAACAATGGAATAAACTAGATCAGTTTATGAATCAAAATACATAATCCCATACTTATAAAACACTCAACATAAATTGAACTATTTATGGATATAATCCATAATCATAAAAATGTCTCCTTTGAAGATGTATATACTCATAAACCCTTCATAATGGTTTGTAAAGAAAATGAGAATTATCCTAAGCATATCCCCCGGGAGTGTCGTAACCAAGAGTGCAGCAAGTCCTGTTGTCGTGCACCAGTTCCCGTTCGAGTCTAGCTCAAAGCGGTGTTTTCGGGTTTTACCCCTAGGTACATCTGTGCCAGAGCCGCCTCTACCTGCTCGTATCCAGACAGGGATGTATTGCTCGGAAAACTCAAAAAATCCCTACAATACCAAAATTCTAGGAAGTTCTTCTATACTAATCCTCAAAGTTCATCTTAGGTCTACGTGCTCTAATCAGAGTTTATCTAAATCTAGCTTCCAAGGTTTGTACTAAACTTCCTCTGATACCAACTGTAACGCCCCGACCCCAGTTACCCAGAGTCGGTGCATTAATTACATAACATTGGCATGATCACAAGAAAGATCAAATCTCGAAAGACCGATTGGTTTAGTAGCCTTGGAAACACTAGATATATTCATAAGTTTTACATTACATCATAAAATGAAAAACTACTACAACAACATAATGTCTCCATAATACACACTCATATCCCCACATAATATCCCTGCAGGTCATTCATAATTTACTTCTTCACTTCCTGGGAAAAATAAAACATAGAAAAGGGGTGAGCTCAAATGCCCAGTAAGGATAACAATATAGCGGAAACTTTCATAAGTAAGAATAAACATTTAAGGCAATGTATAACTAAAACAAAAGCCTTTTAAACTTTAACTTCAACATAGTATGGAATAAATAAAATGAAATAATGCCATTTACTAATTCACATGGATATTCTACTAATCGAATAATCACATGCAATATCAATAACCACTTTCATAATGTTGGAATGCATAATGCCAGACTATCATAACCACATAGCCAAGGCCTCGTGCCAAGACTACAAATAAGATTTTGCCAAGGCCTTGTTCCAAAACACTAGTTTGTCTCATGAGACCTACCGATGCATCGAGGAGCTATAGCGGGCTCCACCCGTCACATATTAAGTCCAATGCATTCCCATATGAAAAGTTTTAAACATAACATAAACATTCGTATTAAAACTAGCATACCAAATGTCAATAATTTCACCATAAACTATGAATGGTATAAAAATAGCACATCCACAGTCAAACATATCAAAAAACCTTCAATACAATATAGAAGTTTTGTATCATAATAAATCAACTTCAAATAATCTTAAAATCCATCAAAGGATGTTGACATAGATGAAATCAAAACTATTTTAGAGAAATATCTCTTTTTTGAAATCATTTTAAAAGTAACATAATTATAAAACAATAAATTCAATTTGAAAATATTCTTATAAGCTTGTAAGGGAATATTTGAAGATTTTATAACAGCGGAAAATAGCCGCACCCGCCGTAGAAGTTAAAAAAACATTCTTACCTTAATTCTGTCGAAAAGGTTAAAAAGGACCTTGTTTTGAAAACGACAGAAAGATTCCTTTATAAACCTCTTATAAAAAGTCAAACAAGGGTATAAATGACTTTAACCCATATTCTTGTAAATAATAACAATGTTTTGAAATACATTTTGAAGAAACATGGATGTGGATGAATAAGAGATCCCAGTAAATTATTACGTATAAACAAGCTCGGATAATGAAGAGATTGCGAAATAAACATTACCAATTTGGTAACTTATGAAACATACAACCCATGAAAGAGGTATCATACAATGAATATGTAAATACACATAAATTAAAGTGTATTACACAAAGAATATAATTATGGGCAGTACATACACCACACAAAAGGTAACGGTGGCAATATGGCATGAATCTCACGGGAATAAGGAGTGAGATAAAAACCCCTTACCTTGTACTTTTCCTTGGTTGGGGTAGGTTAACCTCCTGTAAAATGGTGAAATAATTGTTATTAAATTATAAAAGAATCATATACATTAATATTATATCATATATGATCTTTTAATATTGATTTGATAATAATATCTTAGTATTATCGTTGTTTCGGGTGTTAACTTACTTGATTTATTTTATATGTTTTGTTACGTAAGCCATGTTTGTAATGGATAGGTTGTATATTATTCATATCCAGAATGATATCAAGTCCTTAAACATCATTTTTAAATCATCAAATGATAATTATACTTGAATGGATACGATGGAGAATGAATCTTATCACGTTCGTGGAGACGGTAGTCCGTACGTACGCATGAGCGACAATATAATTCTTTTGATATTAAAATAATATATAATTGGATAGTATATCATATATACAGAATCATTATCATGTTATATTTATTATTTACATGAGTTGCACATCATTATTATACCCATCCAAATAATAATATATTGAATAACAATTACACCACGACGTGGAGACGGTAAGCCGTACGTACGCACGTATGGTGACATGTTATTCAAAGGGTGGATAGAATACTGAATATGGTTGTACCATATTTATAATAACATCACAGTATATGTGAGATACTGGAGTTATTATTTTATAATGGTAAGAACAAATAAAGAAGAAGTGGAAGAAGAAATGAACTTAGAAAAGGGTGGTGAAATCATTACCTCTTCTTCGGGTTCTTCCTTTTGATTTGATCAAAAGGGCTCCTTAGGTTGGCTTTCTGATCAAACTAAGGCCTCTAGGTTGTAGTGAGGGAAGTTGGGAGAGTATGTGGGCAGAGTTTGGCCGAGCCAAGTGGCTTGATAGGTGTGAGGAATGAGTAGAAGTGGTCTCCTTTTATAAGGGAGAGGAGGGGCTCTTTAGGAAAGAGTGAAAGTATTACTTTATAATATAATTATATTCGGTTTATAATGGTCAAAAAATCATTGAGGTCTAAGATAAGATGACTCATTTTCTAAATAACATCAACCAATAAGAATTGGACAGGTTTTAGATAATATTTTAATCATTATAATCTTATTTATTTATATGATTTATTAATGAGGTAAACATTGCATCATTATTGTGTCATTAATAATTTAAATTTTTTGATGTCTAAAAATTATAAATAAAATATCATTATGTAGTAAATATTTTTATCTTTCTAATGAATATTTATAATCGAAAATCCAACATGTATAACCCTATGTAAAAATTGTTCTTCTAAAAGATGTAAGCTTATGCCATTTTTATTTTTATTTTAACTTTATTAATATAATGTGTCCCTATCACATACAAGTGGCTCTAAGGGGTCCCCAAATCGACCCAAGGATTCCCATGTTCGGGTATGTGTCCACCAATAAGGTTAGGACACGTTTTAGGGTAATTTTGTATTATTATAATATTATTTTTTAACCCTTATTTACCGGATTTACCCTTTAACCATGGTAAATAAAATATTTACCGCAGTAATTATTCAAAATGTGTAAAAATAAAAGTTACATATTTACATAATTTGGAAATCCTGATTCCAAATATGTAATCCATTTTTCCAAATTCAAAACACAGAAGTGGCAGAAATTAATTTAAAATTAATTCCCGCTGTCAAAACAAAAAGCGTGTTTTTAAGAGGTAATAACTATCAAAAGATTGACACTTGTTTATGTTCGGTTTAATTGTGAAATTATGTCCAATGACAAACATTAAATTAAATGGTAAAAATATATTCTAAATATACTTTAAAACCACTCAAATTCATAATTTATCAATATTAATTATTTTGATTAAAAAAGTTGATTTTAATTAAAATTTAGTAATTTTCACTATTCATCAAAATATAAAAGTTATCCGAAAAGTACCAAAATTTCACCCTAGGCTAATTTCAATATTCCGAATCCAAAAATGAAGTCCATTTTGAAATATAAAATATATAAGATTTCAAAAAGTAGGTATTACTATTCACAACGGCTAGTTTAATTAGTTGTGGTGTGTGTTAGAACTCGAGGTTGCGTACAACACACGCTTTCGCATTATTCGAAGGGAAACGTACCGTGGAAGCTTGGGGTGTTACACAAGCCATTAGGGTGAAGACTCATAAAATTATGAGGCACCTTTTCATGGTGTGCGCCCTTGTTAATATCCAGGAGGATATTATGAGAACGAGACCCGCCAGTAGGAAATCCACATTTCATAGTGTCATTGGATATTCCTATCTGCGGATGTGTGTATTGGTCCATAGACTTTAAGATTATTATTAATGGGTATTACAACTCGCGCACTTAGATGTATTAATGAAAACTGTGACGACACACTGTTCGCAGCAAGGTTGGATATGTTGGGTGTATCATGAGTAATACTGTATTAATAGATAATGCAAGAAATGATTTGTCCCTTTTTTTCCATAATGAAAGTCGATATCTTAGGCCTTTTGATTGAATTGATATAGCCTAAATAAATCTATGGTCATGGTACGGTATGGGCGAGTTCAATTCCAGAATGTCAAAGAAAGAATAATCGAGCACATGGGTTGATGACACTTGCATGAAACCCGCTTGATTCGAGATATCGTGACAAAGGGATTATATTACACGATAAACATTCGTAGAAGGTGACACATCATTGCGGCATTAACTTCTTTCTCTATGGGTGCCTTGCGTGTTGTTAGATTCTAACCATGGAATTTAGATAGGCTCCACCTAATGCCACTGAGAAAGGGGCCTAGAGGGTCACACACTAAGTGTGTCCATGTATCTCAGTTAAATATTAATTTAACAAGTTAAATAAATATTATTCCCGACTGTGGTTTAATAATTATTTAATAATGCTTGATTTCATTTATTTCGACACTATTTATCTGAGAGAATATATTGTGGGTGAAATAATATATATTTATTAGTGAGTAATGCAGTTACATTTATTTAAAAAATGAATAGCTATTACTCAAGGACTAATAAATGTGGTAAATGAAATAAAAGAAAATGGAAAATAAAATTACACTCCATGTATATGAAATATACACACCGTGTTGTTTTATGGAAAATGAGTACATGTCGTGTATTAATGATTACACACCATGTAGTTTTTCTAGTCGGGATTTTGAGGATGTAATATTGTTTTATTAAATGATATTTATTATAATCAACGTGGGCGCATGTCAAGGAATTTGTAATTCGACATGGGGGTTTTCAATAAGAGTTAATGAAATAAATAAAATTACTAACATGTTTATTTATTATCATAAATATATAACCTCAAACCCAATTAAAAATATCCTCACGACCCCAACACTTTTCCCCAATCATTGTGCACAACAATTCTGGATAATTCTTTCCAGGTCGAAAGAACTACTTCCTCCAAGAACGCTCTCAAGGACAAGAGAGATCCTCCTCCATTGGATCAAGGCGATCAAAGGCAGAATCGCAAGCAAAGGTTCTTCCGTGCTAGCACCTAGAGATCGCTTCAATGACATCTAGAGATACATGGAGCACATGTGGACAACCGCTAGAGGAATCCTACACTTGGATTCTATGATGCAATGACTGATCACATCGAATCATGATCGGAGACATCAACAAAGTAATAATTCCACCAAGGTAATTATTGTGAATTAATTAAATTAATTATAACCAACATATGATGATCCTATCTCTATGGTTCCGGGACTCCCTCTTTTGTTTTTCATTCTTCGTTCTATTCAGAAGATCTGGCATTTTATATCGTGACAAATCTCAGTTTGAACATTGTTTAACACTAAAATCAATGTTGGGAACTCCCACCAACATGCTTTCGGTATGCCCGGAACCTACACATACATGTCCATGGTTGTCAAATACACATGTCGTCGATGGAAGTTCACTTTGTCTGCAACCCGGACAAGCCCAAATTCTGGCAGTTGAATAAAATCTCGCACTATCTTCTGCCAGAGGTCTTCAGTACTCACCGGCTACCGCAGGGTTATCCAAGACGACCATAGTGCAGGAAAGATTGCATCATGAGAAGGTTGGAGGAGATATCTTATTTGCTTCTCAGGAAGTTCACTGGTCGCTCCATGGGACCACCCTCTTCTAGGCGACGAGGGAAAGGCCGCACCATTCGACGCCCACGATACTAAGGTCCCGACCTATACGGGCCCCATTGCCTGGCACACTTCTGATCTTCCCCCCCTAGCGGTGCTCTGCCTGCTCTCTCGCCGCCCGGGATCCACACTAGCAACCTTGAGTTGTCGAACTCGCTTCCGAAAAAGCCCCTCAGGGTATACGATGACCCAATGTTTGGCTTACTCGGTTGAGAGGCCAATATCAACACCGGTGAGAGGAAAGGTGATGATGTCGCTAGAGCCGTAGGTTGTGAACATCTGCCACAGTTGAAAAAGATCAAAGGGATGCCTTTCCTCTCGTAAGTCTGTGTATACTTTTTTTGGCATTCGCTGGAGGCACCCAAATTTCATGGTGAACCTGGACAACACATAAGGCTCACAGAAGATCATCCCATCGATCCGGACCACAAGCACCCCACCTATGATGCTCTGGAAATACTCCTTCTACTCCAGTGATCCATGCCCATTGTCTATCATTTGGACAGTCAGGGTGGGGAATGGGCTGAAGGCGAAGTTGGAATGGTTGCCAATTTTGAGCCATACTACCTCCTCGTTGAGCATCAGTGGCATGACCACGAAAATGTTCTGTAGAGAGGGTCACATGCCATTGCCTTGAGGGAAGATGGCATTTTGGAAGGTGTATCCACCGTAGTGAGATGCAACGCAGCCATGGAAAATATGGAAGGCACCACAGACTCCAGTAGGTGATCCCCCTCTCAAGATGCATCCCAAAATGGTGTATAGTCGAGCCATCATGGGGACCCCATAGTCGAGCCAGCATGGGGACCCCCAGATTGAACCTCTTGTTGGCAGCCATGATGCCAGCCATCACCAGGGTTACCGGGCGGATGCCCATACTTGCATCCCTCACCGGTAAGATCCACCCACTTAGTAATGTGGCGAGGAATCCGACGTACCGAACATTCGGGTCCCAGCTCTAGTTTATGCTGTAGCCCCATGAATGGTAGTGCCCCGCCTCCAGGATCCAACAGTATGATCCACTCTTTCTCCTCTCTGTTATGGTTGGACATCGCCTTCCCCACCCTGGAATCTTGACTTATGGATCCCTCTCCAGGAATAGGCTGAACCAGTCCTTGAAGGTGATGTCCTTCAAGAAGTCCTTCACCCCCAGCTTCTCCTTGGCCAGCTCCAGCAGATGCCACATCAGTATGGGGGTTCGTGATCTGTCACCCTAGGTGTTCATTGGTGGGAGGAATTAATCATATTGATGGCCCTCCAAAGGGATGCCCCAGATGTAGTGGATGTCCCAGAGACTAAAACCCACTTCCCCATGGTGAATGTGGAAGGTGTTGGTATTGGGGGACCATCAGATGCACAGCTCCGGCCTGAGCTCAGGCTCGCAGTAGAAGTGAAACTACGGTGTCCACACTTCCACAAATATGCCAATGTGCCGAAACTCGGCCCCAAATTGGTCGCATGTATGGAAAACCCAGTATGCCTAGTCCCATTCGCTGGTGAAGTTAACTCCGGATCCCAGGTCCCAATCCTGCAGCATGCCTTTGGCCTCGTCAGTGACGCTCTGACAGAAGATACTCGCGTAGAGGGCCGACAAACTCTCCGCAACAGGGTCACCATGAACAATGGTCCTAGTACTAGGATTCAGGACATATACATCCATGTGCCTAGTTTCTATGGAAAGATGCCTGTTTTTAGTGACGTTTTATCGAGGGAGATTGTCCTCACGGGTTACCCATGACCGTGGTGTATCCACCTCAAAACCCGGCAGAGGGACCTCCTCCAGAATGACGAAGTCCCACAACGGCAGATTGTTGGACATGGCATACTTATTTTGGGCGGGGGTTAGCATGTTCAAGAGGGTGTGGTTATTGGAGACAACCCTTTTTACGCCATAAAACTCTGGGTTTGAAACCATTTCAGATCTGTGAACAGCGACTTCTCCCTCATTAATCTGGTTTGCGGCCATCTTCTTCTGACCAAGAGTTTAAGTGGCTAGCACAAAATCTGGGTGGATGGCACGTAAAATCAGCGGGTGTCACGAAATTTTAGACAGTGGTATGAAAAACCCTGGGTTTGCATGTAAAATGACGCCTATTCACAGTGGAATTACGTGTAGCCGGAGCAGTTTTTCATGCAGAAACTGAAGGAATTTCACACACGAGAGCTCAAAATCTTATCATGCGAGAAAAGTCGTACGAAGCATGGGACCCGTGACTGCTTTTATAGGCTAATCCTGGGTTCCACACCCGTGTGAAAAATATATTCCAGGCCTAGCCAAGTTTTACATGTCGATTCCGATTTTTGTGCGCGTGGACCCCACGAAGCCCTGCATTTTGGCGTTTCCCTTGGAATCCGATCATTGCGACCCCTCGCCAATCCAATTCTGAGGGGGGCATTTGTAGACGCTGAAAAGTGATTAAGTGTTGAAGAATGTTTCAAAATGATAAAGTGAAGTCATATTCGGACCCGGAGACCCGGTCTGGGGGACATGGAGGTGTTTCACGAAAAAATGGTGAAGTGCGCGAAAAAATGTGTCCCGCAAGAAAAGTTGAAGGATTCAAGAAGAGTCCTCAGTGCCGGTGTGAAATAATTTTTTGCTCACGCCCCGTATGGTTGACATTTCATGCCACCACCGCAGGCACGCAAAACTTTCTCACCGCCGCCTCCATCGTGCAATTATTTTGCGCAACCCTGTATTTCACGCACCTGAGCGCCTATAAATAGGAGGCGACCTCTTCCATTTCTAGGTTGAAGAATTCGAACCGGCTCTCGTGCATGAAGTCCGCTTTCCACGCACATGAAGATGGCTTTCAGGTATGGTTCTTTTCATTCCTAGTCGCCCCGGGGTCTGCCTTCGCGGGATATCCCCTTCGATTTTGACTGAATTCCAACCCCTTCGGGATCCGCCCCTTGCGTGAAATTCCTTCTGTTGCATGCAGGTTGTCAAATTGCGTGCAATCCTCTTCCATTTCGCGCAAGCCCCTTTGTGCGCAATCCCTTTTCATTGCGTGCAAAATCTTCGGCCCCAGTTCCACGCCAAATCTTCCCTATTTCGGGCTGACCCAGGATTTTTCACGCATGACCCCTTTATTTCGCACAAAATCCCTAAATTCGCATGCAATTCCCCAAGACCCCTGTCCTAGGTGCTCCCCGGGCGTACCCTTGTGCGAGTGCCTGATGCCCTCCTCACAGGTACCATTCGCAGGTGTCTTGCGCACCCCGGGCATGCACATCATACATAGTTTTTCTATACATCCTTCTAGGCTCGTGCGAAATAACTTCAAAGTCCCCTGGAAGATACCACCCATTTAATTGATTTACCTCATGCTTCTTTGCATAGGCACACTAATGGCTATAGATTCTTCACATAGCCACAATAACGTGGACCCCACGATGGTTCGTTCTATCACACCCCCAACATGGCGTTGCCGATGCCTTCCCTTCCACATGGAGCAGAGGGTACCAGTTATATAAGTCTCAGGGGTGCGAAGTGAACCCACCTCGTCCGAGCTGTAAGACGTTAAACTGCCAAGCACCACCATCCTCATCACATGATGTTAAGCTGTGGTCTCTCCCCCTGCCTCACACGTGGGGCACCCCCACCTCATACATTCTCCATGACCACTCGTCTCCACGGGGATGCGATCACCCCTCACAGGGGTTGATATCCTCCTTATTGGAGTAGCGTTTGTCCGTTGGGACAAGGCAACCACCTTGGTATAAACCCCGGCTTTGAGGTAGCACCTCTGCTCCCCCTCTCTTCCTGGGTGCCAAGTCCCTCTCCTGCTATGCTTTTTCTCCCTTGGGCCTCCATCCTGGAGTAAGTCCCGGTTTCCTGGGCCGCTCAACATGTAAGCCCCTCTCCACTTCTCACGGACG